>JAMXBB010000002.1:29692896-29835537 GCA_024138015.1 Lumnitzera littorea
GGGGGGGGGGGGGCAAGTTTTAACAGGTCACTTTGGGTAGGGACCTCTCAAACCCGACCAGATCCTCCAAGCCTTGCATCCCTAAGCTCGCCTCTTTAGGCTTCAGGCCTGGCCCTTAATAACCCAAGCTCATGAAAAACTGTAATGACCATGAACTATAAGATTAAGATAAAACAGTCACGTCCTAAATATGAGAAACACATCGGACATGATAAGCCCCACTCTCCCATACTTATGAGAAAAGATCTCTCTCTCCAACTGATCTCCAATGGCTGGCTCCACTCGCTCTACTCCACTCCACTATAAATACCAGACGTCCACCCAATGGTAACTCTCTCTATAAACTCTGCATTCTAAGCCTATGTACTTAATACTCTATTCCACAAAAAGCCTATTGCTAACTTAAACATCAAAGTGGCTACGCTAGACAATCCCCCGGCGTCCCTTCATTATGCACTATTTTACAAGCCCAGTACATATAGACCTCAACCAACTACCGACGAGAACTAAGAAATGATAGAAGGAAAAAGAAAAAGAACAAGAATTGAAAGGGAAAGAACCGGAAGGAATGGAACAATAGATTTAGATAATGAAAAAAATCATTGATAGTTCATCTTGCCTCTCTACCTTCAAGTCCAAGTTTGGCCCACTAAGTATATTTGAATGAGGAGAATGCTTGAAGCATGACAATTAAAATGACAACTACTCATGATTTCACAATCTCCTCTTATGATTTGCTTCACAGCATCTAGAGATCCACATTAAAGGAACCATAGGAAAATGGTTTGATTACAATTCTCTTCCTCTTTTACCTATAAATAAGTCTAAAACACACTAAGTAAAGGGGTCAAAACCCTAAGCTCCTATTACCCTCCATCGCAATCATATTCTCTTCTCACCCTTTGAATATACTATTGAATTGAGCATCGAAGTGCCTCTATTGGAGACATGTCAGCACCTTGAAGCTTGTTTTCTTTTATGGACTCCTTACATATGAATGCACATATCTCTCTTCATATTTGTGCCAAAAAAAAAAAAAAATAGGAAATGGAAAAAAATGATATTAAAGGCGTAGAATTGAACATCCAATAAATTTTTCCTTTTCCTTTTCTACTTTCGCTCCCTTCTTTTTCTACCCTCCTAATTCTACACTTAACTAAATAATGGAATGTGAAAATTTTCTCTCCATTTCTTCCCTTCCATTTTTTTTTTCTTTCACTTCCTTTGCCAAAGAAAGACTTGATATCTCAATCTTCATCACTAAAACTCATATGTCCTATAATAGACAAAAGTCATCCATATAGGTGAAATTCAAGTATACCACTCGTGGTTCCTTTAAATTCAAGGTTAACTACCTTTATGAGAAAACTAGTCATTTGGTCAATGCAAGTATAAAAAGCCATAGCCAGTTTTTGGTATTTTCAATATATTTATAGTTTTTTAATTATAATTTTATAATATTATTCTTTTATGATTTTTCATCAACATGAAAAAATTTTTTAACTAGAGTTTTAGCCATGAATTGCCTTCGAAGGTTTAAGTAAAAAAACTAGAATATCAAATTCATGTTCCAAATGAAATAGAACCTTCATCCACATTTCTAATATGCAAGAATTTTCTAGACCTTTTTCGACTATTCCATGAAGGATTGTTTATCAGCTATATTTTATCTATATTTATGTATCATCGACAACATAAATATTCAATGGTTCTCAATATACATAAACTTTCATACAATGTTTTGCTTTTTGAGAGGTCTTTATCTCTTTAATTAATCAAAAGCAAATGTGATGGATTAGCTTTAGCAATTGGAAGTATGACAATTAATATGACAATTGCTCATAATCTCACCATCTCCTCTCATGATTTGCTCCAAAACATCTAGAGATCTGCAAGAATCAAAGGAACCATGAGAAAATAGTTTGATTACCATTCTCATAACCCTTTGCCTATAAATAGGCCTAAAGCACACAAAGTAAGGGGTTGAAAACCTATACTCTTATTATTCTCTATTGTTGTCATATTGTCATCTTGCCCTTATGCAAACTACTAACTTGAGCATTGGAATACTTTTATTGGAGTCATTTAGGTACCTCGAAGCTTATGTTCTTTACATACTCTCTACATATGAATGCACAATCTCTCTTTGTATTCATGCCTAACCAAATTTAGAATTTGAACAACAATAGAAATAAAGATAAATAAATATTAATTATTATTAAAGACAAATAAGAGATATGTACAATTACCAATATAACTATAGAAAACAATAACATATGGAAAAAAATGGTAAATAAGAGGAGTAGAATTAAACATCCAATTTTTTTTTTCCTTGTCACTTTCCTTCCCTTCTTTTTTTCCCTCCTAATTCTACACTCAACTAAAAAATGGAATGTGAAAATTTTCCTTCTATTTTTCCCTTCCATGTTTTCCCTTCACTTTCCCCTGCTAAAGAAAGACTTGGTATCTCAAATTCATCACTAAAGTTCTACATACTGTAATAAATGAAATTCATCCATTCAAGTGAAATTTAAGTATACTACTTGTGGTTCATTTAAATTCAAGTGAACTACCTTTATTAGTAAACTAGTCTTTATAATAATCTGGCCGAAACTCCTTTCACCGAGATATTATCCGTTTTAATATAAAATGCCACACAGTTTCGTCCCCTAATGTAGTAGCTTTCCAAGAAATCACTCATCTTAGTATTACTCTAACTCAAATACGCTTAACTTTGGAGTTCAAATGTGCTTTAAGCCGTGACATCAAAAGGTACCTTAATAATTTATAGTTTCTCCACCTAATATTTAAGGGGTATTACTGTTTTTTTGGTCAGTGCATGTATAAAACCCCATGGCCTTTTTTTGGTATTTTTAATATCTTTATAGTTTTATTAAGTATAATTTTACAATTTTATTCTTTTATGTTTGTTCATCAACATGAAAAATTGTTTGATTAAGGTTATATCCATAAATTACCTTCTCAGGACATCATTACGAAATTGCATCCAAAGGTTCAAGCAAAAGATACCAAAATCCCAAATTCATGTTCCGGAAGAAACAAAACTTTCATCCACTTTTCTTATATGTGATAATTTTTGGGATTTTTTCTATTATTCCATGTAGGGTTGTTTATTAGCTATATTTTATCTATATTTAGCTATATTTGTGTATCAATGGTAGCATAAATATTCATTGATTCTCAATGTATGTAAACTTCCATACGATGTTTTGCTTTTTGAGTGGTCCTTATCCCTTTAATCAATTAAAAGTAATGTGATGGTCTAATGAGAAATCGACTTTAGTAGTTGGAAGTAGAAATGTGGAGTTTCTAATTCCTATGAGATTTAGTCGGCAATAAAGAGACAACAAGTTTTAACTTTAGGTTTATACTAGGCTTAGGGTTTTTTACCATATATAAGGTTATTTTTTATTGATTAATATACATTATATTCTTAAATAAATTTTTTACAAAGTGAATATGGGTAACTTTAGAACTTATATCTCGTGTATCTCAAAATATAAGTTCCAAAGTGAGTACAAGATATTAAAACATCATTCTCATACCTATTATATATGAATCGATTTTGAAAAATTGCTATTCATTATCTATCTTTTAACCCTCGATATCCCCATTAAACCTACCCAATCAAATATGGTTATATAGGTACTATTGTTCATGAATTTTAGGACGAGTAACAAGCTGCAAAACAAAGCACTTTAAGCTATTGAGGGTGCTGGAGTGATCTGGTGTAATTATTCTGATGCCTAAATCAAAAGCCTAAAAATAAAGTGTTTGAGTAAGAGATATTTATAAAGTGTAGAGAGCTTACTTGTTATTTTCTTTAGATATTTACAAAGTGAGTTGGATAACTGTACTTAAGTAGCAATTGAACTACTTGGAACTCGCCGTGCTCCATTATTTAGAGCATATGCTAGATGTAAGGCTTTTGGGTTGTTGAGCAATCATTCCATGTAATAACTGTCAAAATGTTCACACCCTTACCATATCATTTGAATGTTTGAACTCATGGACCAAGCCCCAATGATCTGGACTTAAGGATCCAAGCCTCAAAGAAGCAATTCTGAGTTGTTCCATGCTCTTTTGGATAAGTCCTATTATTTTCGTTTGACTTACATATTCTCAGGATTGATTACAAGTTGAGAGCAACTATCTTGGCCATAAAAAGTTGGATTAAGATTATTTAGCTCAACTCATAACTTAAAGTATGCCGTATCCTTAGTTAGCAAACTTTACACAAAAATCCACTATTAATAGGTACCATATACAATAAGATTGTCAGCTTACCCTAATTGATATATCTCAAACAATTTCAACATGTGCCTGATGCTTTTATCATAAATCTAATAGTTGGTATGTGTTACAATTTTCTCACATATAGTTCATTTTACTAATGGACATTAATATGTCTTGGTAGAACTTGATGGGAATTCCGTGAGCAACAGCATTTCATCTTACTAATGGAAATCCATTCGAAAATATAGATTATCGTGTGTATACTAAGGGTCAATTATCCGTTGGTGAAGGTCTTTATCGGTTTATACACGGACCATGCACTGAAATGATAGACAATCTATAGTTGGTAAATGCAACATGTCCGTCCCTATTATTAATTTGGCCCTTTAACAATAGAATTTGAGGGAAAGTAGCAACAACTTTTAATCCTGACGGTAAATGTGCTTTTTCTTTCCTTTTCTAGTGAAAAGCCGGAGGATAACTTCTGCCCATTATTTCCAATCATATGGTTGTTTGCACTCCCATTATCAATCGCTTCATTCCTTCCAATATTACTTTCCGTTTCTGTCCGTAAATTAGCATCTAATCCTAAAAGTTAGCCCAAATCATGGCAAGCCCTTGATATCTCCATTTGTACCGTCCCAAAATCTGAAAACGATTTCGTGTTAACTTTTGAAGGGAATTTTCATCATGAAATGGATCGTTGTCGAATGGGCAGTGGCCAACTATCATGTGATTCCTGAGCTGCCAACGTTGCTTGGGCGATCATTCATGATTATAAGTTGATTGTTATTGAGAAAGAAATTCATGGGATATTACTATCATTCGATAATAGGTATTTGAAGCACTTGTAAAATGTTAAATTTTTTTTTTTTAAATGTTTTTCAATGTTCATTATACACTTCATGAAAAAGTAGGTATATGAAAAGATGAAAAAAAAAATTTATTTAATTTCTTAATAAGTATTTTTTAAATACGAGTAAATATATCTCAATTTGCATAAGTTTGAGGACATGACCTCGTAGGAAATGATTGTTTAACGATTGATCCCTACATGTATAATCATGATGATTTGGTTTGGTGCGAATTTACAGCTATAGTTTCTCCGTCCAGTAAAAAGGGCAATGCCAACTTTTTGATGAATGTTGTGTAATTTCATGATTTTATCACTTGGGTGGAGGAGCTAGTCATTGCATTCAACATCACTATATGTGCTGATTATTTGTCATTTGCCATTTGTAATATTTCAGGAGACAAAACCATTTTTTTAGGGGCATTAGCCAAATCGGACCAGTTAAACCTGTTTCAAAATTTCTTAGGATACATATTACCTAGGATGATGAAATGGAGTTCATTACTTGACGTAAGAAACACGGAGACTGAGGTAGGTTTAGCCTGCTCTAACTAGGTTTTCCAAATAGAATCGCTAGAAAATTTTCAAAGCTAAAACCAAACAGAAAGCCCGTACTAATGGATCATGCTTTCTCTCCAGAGTTTTAAGGAATCATATTTTACAAAGATCAGAAGCCATAACATAACGTGTTTAGTAAGCGGGTATAGGATTCGAACCAAGGACGACCTGAGTTTTAAAAAGGGTTAGACTAGTTGAAATCCCTTTATTTATACGTTAAGCAGCTAGCATTTTGACCTGTTTATCAACTGGCTTATTTATCCCGTATACTTATATATACATTTCTACATAATCCTAGATGACCTTGCACCTGTACTATGGATGCAAAATAAAATAAAATAAGTACATATATATATCTTATTCAAAAGGTTCAACTCATCTATTAAAGAATTGCTGATCATAAAACGAAAAGAAAAGTTACGAGTGGTTAGAGTGAGAGTTATCTGAAATGGTAGATGGTTTTGAAATATTATTGGCTTGTTCATTTCATTTCGTTGAATGGAATTTTATTTGCATGAAGTAAGATTTATGAGTAAGCTCATGTATTAGGAAGGGATAGATACATTAACGGATTCTCACAACAGTTGTAACAGTATTTGGCCCAAAATAAAAGGTCCTCCAACAAGATACTTCCTCAAGAAGTCCACTTATAAATAACAAAGAAAATTATTAAACGGGTTAGAAGAATGTGTAAGAAAATGAAAATCCAAGATAATACAGGACCCAATTATATATTGAAGGTGCTTCCTAATATATCTATGTATCGGACACGCAGTCGAACAAGACAGGAAACAAGTCTAATATAAATAGACCATATTTGGTTGAGGTTTAATAGGAGTAAAACCAGTCCATAATCATATTGAATCATTTCCCGAACCTTATTCAACATAATATGTACCCTATTTTAGAGACGAAAGGAAACAAATGATGGGCTCCCCCTAGGTTTTGAGCTACATTTACGTATCAATCATGAGCCCTGCATCCCTTTGCCGAGCAATTCTTACGTTTAGGTATCAATATTTCGTCTATTTAATGGGACAAGGCTTTACAGTGTCATCCGGCCTCCATTTATATAGCTAGCATTGTGGCATTATAACCTAATTATGGCATCAATATATACCCACATATTTACTTGGGTACTTAAATAAGAAAATTGTTTTTTTTTTTTTTTTTTTTGGGTCAGTAATAAGATATGACTAGCAAATAAGAAACTTTACACACCTTATAAAATCCTCTTTATCTTGCAATGTCTTAACTCTTACAAGTCTAAAATAAGTGCCACCGAAATACTGTTAATAAGATCTATATTAATATTTTATTTTAAGTTGCAGTTGTAAAACTTTTCAAATTCACTTATTTAATTTAAGATTAACTTACGTATAGTAGCCACCTTTTATAGGATCGTAACGTGTAAAAAAAAATTAAAAAATAACAGCGTAACTTCAAATGCTTTAAAAAAAAAAAAAATGGATAGAACCAAATCGAACAATTATTGAGCAGAACTATATTACTCAACTATTGCGGGCTGTTTTGATTACCATAATTTGTACGGACATCGTAGTCTAAGGCCACAAATTTTGGCATTCAGCCATGAGAATTTCACCACTAACATAGCAAAGATTATCGGCCAAATTTTATAAATATATTATATATTAATTAGCTGGAACTCGAAGACAAATCAACTGCCAATTCTCACATGTCTATATACAAATCTAATTTATCACGTTACGTTAGATTATTGAGTTTTGCTGCTTTTTGCAGCATATAACATGAACTTAGATTTATGGACACATGAACAAACAATCATGGGTATCAGTGCAACATGATGCCGTCTGCTTGGCGTCATATCCTGCAAGTTGCCAACTATAAAAATGTGGACCAGCACCGGCACCTAGCATAGACGGAAATTGCTCATATTGTTGAGAGAATTTTAGTTGGGTTGCTCACTTGTAGTGCTGCAGCGTAGCTCCTAAAAGCTGAAGCTCGGTTCATTCAAAAAAATACTATCTAGCTTCAGCCATTTATCTATGTAAATGAGCTTAGATGAATTTGAATTCAAGCTTGTTTAATAAACTTAAATTAGTCCAAACTCAAGGTCGGGCTCAAATTGAAACTTAGTTTAAATTTAATTTACCTTTTTAATGAAATTAATTTAAAATATTATGACTTTTAGTTATATTAATAACTTTTAATGATATTTATTTTAGCCTATATAGTTTGTTTTTCCTGCTCTTGCATTCTTATTCTTATATATTTTAGTAATTATTCACACAATTCTTATTCTTATATTTGTATACTATATTTTTTTTAATATGATATGATTTTCTAATATAATGTATTGGCTTTTCAACCAACTCTCAAGCTTAAACAAGAGTTTGAATTCTACCTGTTTAAATAAACAAATCTTATTTTTAGCTCAAGTTTAGCTTGTTTGCAAATCGGACCCAAACCAAATGAGCTTAAAGTAAGTCAAGTTCAAGTAATTTACGAGTAGTTCGACTCATCTATAACTCTAATCATTAGAAAATACTAGATCTAATAACGAGTAAGATTTAATGTAAAAGTACAAAACCTACCTACCATATTTTGTCACTAATCTTTTAAGCAATATTAAAGTACACTGATGTAATTAAAGATAATAATTAAGGGAAATGAAATTACAAAATATAAGGGGATTTACGATTTCCTATTCCATGACTTTCCTCATAATTCAAACATCCATAAATTTTATGAATTTCAAAATGGAATTCCATGAATAATTGAACATATATAATTTTCAAGAGATCTAGAAATTTTAAGTATGGATTAATAATATTTTGAAAGTGGATTAAAAAAATCAAAGTAAAATTATAGTAAAAAGCAACACTAGGAAAATTTAAGTAGATTTATGTATATTGATGGAAGGGAAAATTTCTAAGGAAAAATAAATGGAAAGAAAAGTGAAGTTATAGAAAAATCAGCTAAAATTTATTAATTGAGCAATGTTATGTTTTCAAGAGATTATAATTTGGATTTCATATTACATTAGATAAAGTAGATTACAATTTTTTAAAGCAATCTTATGCAATTTTTTCAAGTGATGTTATGCACTTAAAAGGGAACACAAAGTTTTACCAAGCATGTAATCTTCCCTCATAATGTGATATCATATTTAACAACTTCATAAAATTTATGACAAATTGTAAATACACCTCCTAATCTATTGGTTAGGTTTAGACTCTCTAAACTCATGAAAGAAAACTTTATCTCTCTATAACTTTTGAGAATGAGTATATACATCTTAAGTGTCACTAAGTTGTTGAAAACATCACTATTTGTAGCTCTTTTAGTAATAGTTTTCAAGTCTTAACAATGAGTTATTTACATATTTTAAAAATTTTGGAAAAGCAAAGTCACAAATTGAAACTTTAAGCTGTTGTGCTATCTCTTAAGTCTATCTAACTGTTGTCTAATAACTGAGGTCCTTTTTAATATAGTAACTTAAAATTCATTAGAATCTTAAGGTTAAGTAATAGGAGCACTCTGTTAACATTTTCATGTACAATAGATACAATTTTGACTCTAACCTTACTCGTAACCTTACTTGTTGTATTTTATTTATTTTCTCTCACATGTGTTTAGTTTATCAAGTGTCTAATACTTTAGTATATATAGACACCTTATTTTTGCCTCCTTCTATTTTTAGAGTTTTTTTTTTTTTAAATAGGGAAAAAGGGTCCTAATTCAAAAAAATACCAAAAAAAAAATTAAAAAGAACAAAAAGAAAAGGTTAAATAGATTTTTTTTAAGGAAAATAAGTCTTAGGTCATTTTTTTTAGGTCAGTAAGAGCTAGTCGTTTTAAGAATCGAAGTACACATAGGCAATTTAGTGGTTCTAGGCATTATTTGAGAATATGAAGTTTTTTCAATAAAATTTAATATTCAGACCATAGTTGATGTTAAATATTTTTATGAAGCTAATTTAAGACCTCAAATAGATTTAAGTTGGTTGATTTACGAGAAAAACAATTTCTAGATTAACCATATGACCAATGAATCAAAGTTTGTAAAAACAATTAAATTGAGATCAGTTTGAAAATTAATTTTAACTTATGTATATTAGACTTGTTCACTTAATTTAGTACATTTTTAATTGTTCAGAAACCAATTGAGTAGGGATTGGATTAAGCTTGAACCAGTTTTCCTATTCTAGATCCAACTCAAACCAAAGTAATGGACTATTAACACTTACTTTACAACAATCATCAAGTAGAAGCCATTGCTTTAATGGTTGGGGTGCACACTATTATCCTTGGGGCCAAGAGTTTGATTCATGCAGGTGCTAAGCACCTATTTCTTTCAACTTAACAACAGTGCCACGTATCAACCAATCATTAGTTGATCATGCTGCACTGTTCATCATCTCCTTCTTTCCTTCATTTTTTTCAACAAATTATCAAAAAGCTATTTTGACCATAAATTTCAATAAAATTGAATTCAATTCAATAATTTTGAATTAAAATTCATCAAAACCCATTTACTCAATTCATTGAATTAATGGCAAATTGAATACCTTTCAAGATTATTTAAGTATCGAATAGTATAAATAAGGACGTTTGGATTTGATTTCAACATCAAGCATGAGTCAAAAAATCCAAAATCAATTCAAATCTTCCCATTCTCTCTCTCTAACTCCGACAACCCACTTAGAACTTCTCTCTAGGATTTCTTCGCCTATAATAAAAATCAAAGTGAGATATTGATATCTACAAGTTCTAGTCATCAGTAGATTCGTAAAAATATAAGCTTTCACTTTGATTTATGCATAAACAGTATCTATGAAGGAAACAAAAACCGGTTGTTGTAATTTGTTTGAGAACCACTGCTACTGATACTTTTAGATGGAATCCAGGCCTACAGTTGTATGTGCCTTATCCTAAAACCTTAGTTTGACAGCCCCCCTTTCCTTAACAATCGCTAGCAATCGTCGTGTACCTCTCTCTCTCTTTATTTAGGTTAACTTCACCTATAACCACCTGATGTGTCTCCGGGGGTCGAACACAAGGAGGAGCACCACAACATTAACAAACCGAAAGGAAAAGAAAAGCTAGCAAAGGTCCGAGCAACTACCGACTGGATATGACACACCAATCGATCATACTTGGCCTACAATTCGTCGGATATAACTCACCAGTCCAAACTAAAAGGTCACTTGCTGCTACTCTTTATTAAAGGGAATATATAAGAGTTGAAGGGTAATAGAAACACTAAGGTTGCTCAAAGAGAAACTCAAATAAATATTCAGATAATGAAGATTAATTATCTGTGTACATTTAGTAAGGGTTTACATACCCATCCCACTAAAGTTACTTTAAATATATGAAATGACAAAAGAGTATTTTACAAATAAAATACATAAAACATATTAAAAAGGGTAAAAGAGATAAAGAATATCCTATACAAAAAAGTAAAGAATCCTCTTGAAATTCCATGCTAGAAGACACATGTTGCATGATGGCTCATCGTCTTAAATTATAGTATAAATTGGAAGAAATGAAGAAAAGAAGAAGTTTGCAATCAAGGGTCAACCTAATCTGGATCGAGTCAAAGCTCGGTCAGCCTTTTGTTAGAGAGTAATCAACTTGAGTTAGGGTTGGACATCAGTGGTTGAGTTGAGAGCTCAACACGAATTATCTTTGAGGCTGTCTACTCGAATGGTCTATCATGGCACAACTATTCGACTAGTCCAGCATACATGATAGCCTGGTAATCAGGTCAGCAGTAAAGGGAAACATAAAGGTCAGGATAGGAATTTTTGTCCATGATGGGGCTTTGAGGTAGTATTCTCCAAGTGAGTCCCTAGAGTCTTCTAACTCGACTATGTGTGATAGATCTAAGGAGTTAATTTCTATCATCTACCTGAGGGTAAAAAAGATTTGTCTTCAAATTTAAAGTTGTCTCAAGTTCTTATTCTTTCGAGGCACTTGCGGGATCCTCTTCTTTTAGTTGGTGGGTGATAAGAATCAACCTCTTAGACCAATCACTCGTAGTCAAGCTAAAAGACTCCAAGAACTCGTACAAAGAGTACTAACTTGAAACCAAAGTCGAGACGGGGATCCCTATTCCAAACTGATCTCTTATCAACCTAGCTGTCAAATCCTCACATGTGTCAGAACTACTCTTGCCCCATAGCGAAGTTTTATTCCAAAAGACAGCCCAAGACTAGCTAAGCTGAGCGCCCTAACAAACCATAGGCGCCTAACTCCGATTCAATTGACTTCTTTACCAGACTAATTAGCTCCCAACCTAATCCTAATTAGGTCAGCCCCCGACTACCAACATTATTCTGCTTCTGCCTACTTTGTATCATATTTCTAATAACCAACCACCAAACGATACATATTCCCTAAACATAGCCTTCCAGAATGATTCTTTCTTTTCCATACTAAATATTCTCTATCTCTTTTACCCCTTTTAATATGTTTTATGTAACCTAATTGTAGAATACCCATTTGTCTTTTCATACAAGTAAAGTAACCTTAGTAAATGGGTATATAAACCCTAACTTTCTTGTACACAGATAATCAACTGGTCGATATAGAATTATTCACATTGAGTAACTTTAATGTTCTCATTATCATTAAACTCTTATCTATTCTCTTTAGTAAGGAGTAGTAGCAAGTGAACTTTCAATCCGGACCGATGTGTCATATCCAGCAAATTATAGGCTGAGTAGGATTGAGTAATGAGTTATATCCATTTGGTAACTACCCAGACTTTGCTAACTTTTCCTTATTTGTTTTTGGCTTGCTTCATTGTGATACTTCTCTGTATGTTCAACCTCAAAGACACATCAACTTTACTAGTATCAGAGCACGATTCCACGATAGAGTATATGAAGTTACAGTGAAGTTTAGGTTTACCTTACTATTGGTGGCTGCTATGTTCCTTCCGTAGCTGCTGTAGTGTGTTGTGTGTAAGTATAGTTTCATTATTACTTTGTTTTTCATTACAAAAACAAAGCAAGTTTGCTACCATTCCATTCAAGTGATTATTGGGTGTTAAAGTTGTTAATAAGTTATTAATCTTTCCAAGAAGTATTGCACCATGTCAAATTCAAGTGTTCGAGGTGTTATTGGTGATCAAAGTAGTAGTGCTTAACTTGGTCATAGTCATAATGGTAGTAATACCCTAGGGTCAGTTAATGATAAACTTGACAAACTGACCAGCATTGTTGAAAGTCTAGTCACAACAATACAAGTTAACAAATAGTAGCCCCATGGTCTACAACACCATAACCCACAAGAAAATACCCCTAAGAGACACCATGGCTAAGGCAATTAAAACAATCACCCAGTTTGATCGCAGTAAGCTAGAGGAGTAGTAGACCGAGCTACTAGATGAAGACTGGAGTTATAGGAGATTAAGGAAGATGATGAGTAGCTGAATGTTGAAGAGTATGGGGAGGAAGAAGAAGAAGCTGACTATTAACAAATGTCGGGACGAGGATGCCAAATCCCTCAAAGGCTAAACAATGTCAAGGTTCAAATCTTACCCTTCAGTGGAAGTACAGATGCAGATGAATACTTGGAGTGGGAAGAGAAGGTTGAGAAGGTGTTTAAATGTTATGGGTATATAGATGCTGTCAAGGTTTGACTTGCTATACTGGAGTTTACTAGGTATGCCACTATGTAGTAGAAAAATCTAAATGCAGCCAAAGCCAAAGATGGAAGATGAGGTATTAGAACCTGGGACGAGATGAAAAGGTTATTAAAAGGTACATTTGTACCCGAGACCAAACTACAAGTTATGTTTGCAAAGTTGTAGGAGCTTCGCTAAGGAAGCCGATCTGCTGATGACTATGTTAAAGAGTTCTAGATGCTTATGATCCAAGCTGATGTAGAAGAACCCGAGGCCTACATTGTGTTGAGGTTCATTTATGGACTCCGATATGAAATTTGCCACATCATGGAGGTACAGATGTTTTACACCTTGGAGGAGGCAATAAAGATAGTGTAGAGGATCGAAAAATAGAGGAGAATTACTCTAAGCTGACCTCAACCAACATTCTCCTGACCTCCAGTTCTATGCTAACTTGTTCAAGCAAAGCTAAGGAGACCATACAAGGCCTAGGATAGGAATAACTGATCTAATGACAGCCGAGCAAGCCAGTAGGGCTAAGTCAGTCTGCCAGGCCAAGCCGAGGTTAAGCCGACCCCAAGGATATATGAGAAAAGGTAAAACTCTAGACAGAAGACCAGCAAGGTGAAATGCTTTAAATTCTTAGGCTTCGCACATATGACCGCTAAGTATCCAAACCGACGTACATTGGTGCTTCGATGAGATGTAGTAGATAACACTGACAAGAGTGAGCCCAAGAAAGAAGAAGATGTTGGAAAACCCGAAGCTGAAGAGGAAAAAGAGATTTGTATCTATGCCAACCAAGGAGAAGTAATGACCCTAGTCCTAAGATGAGTACTAAGTTCCTCGCCAAACTCTAAGAAGGACCAGAAGGAGAATCTGTTCCATACTAAGTGTACCATCAAAGGCTAATTGTACACAATCATTGTGGATAGAGGAAGTTGTACTAATGTCATTGCACAATCCTTTGCGCAAAGGTTGGGTCTGCTAACCTCAAAGCATCCTCAATCTTACAAGCTGCATTGGCTTCATGATAAGGGTGCTTTACATGTAATTGAACAAGTGATCGTACCATTCAATGTTGGGAGTGTATACAGGGATGAAGTAGTGTACGATGTCGTCCCCATGGGAGCTTCACATCTGTTACTTGGACAACTTTGGTTGTTCAACCAACATATTACTCACGATGGATATAAGAACACTTATGCCTTTGTTAAGGATGGAAGAAAGATTATGTTACAACCCATAACTTTGTCCCAAGTAAATGAAACCCATAATCAACTCACCCAAGCTAGTAAGAAAAATGCCTTAGTGATGAGCTGAAGAGAGCTCCAAGCTATTGAAAAGGATGTAGAACCTATGTTCCTATTAATCAAAAGATTGTTGGAAATGAGAGATTTGGAGGATATCCTTGATGAAATCTGAAGCCTACTAAGTAAGCTTTCCGATCTGTTCCCTGAAGAACAACCTAAAGGACTGCCTCTAGTCTGAGGCATTAAACATTGTATTGATTTGCAATCAAGCACCACCTTGCCAAACCGACCTACACACAGAATGAACCCTAAGTAGGCTGTCGAGCTGAAACGGCAAGTGGACGAACTCATAAAACAAAGATATGTAAAGGAGAGCATGAGCCTCAATGCTGTACCAACTTTACCCGTTCTAAAGAAAGATGGTTCATGATGCATGTACATCGACAGTCAAGCAATCAACCAAATTACTATTAAATACAGATACCTAATACTGAGGCTCGATAACATATTAGATGAGCTTCATGCTACTAAGATATTTTCTAAGATTGATCTGCCAGATAGCTACCACCAAACTGACATGAGGCCAGGTAATGAATGGAAAACTGCCTTCAAGACTAGGCATGGACTCCATAAATAGTTGGTTATGCCATTCAAACTTACTATTGCGCTGAACACATTCATGAGGTTGATGAACCATGTAATGCAGCCTCTAATTAGAAGATTTATGGTCATGTACTTTGATAACATATTGGTATACAATGCCAACCTAAATGACCATGTTCAACATCTTCGCGAAGTATTTAACCTTTTACAAACTGAGATGTTGTATGGGAATGTGAAGAAGTGTATGATCTGCTAGAATGAGGTAATTTTCCTAAGGTTTATGGTGTTAGGGGAAGGAATCTAGGAAGATGAGGAAAAGATCCAAACTATTCTTGAGTGGTTGACGCCAAAGAATGTTACTAAGATTCAAAGCTTTTATGGCCTATCTTCTTTCTATAGACAATTTATCAAAAACTTCAATACCATAGCCACCCCCTTGACCAAGCTAACAAAGAAGCATGAAGAATTCAAGTGGAATGATTGAGCTAAGTAAAGCTTTAGGGAGATCGAGGAAAAGCTCACCTCAGCACCTGTCATTTTACTACCAAATTTTGACAAACCCTTCGAATCGGAATGCGATGCATCAAGAGTGAGAATTGCCGCTGTCCTAATGAAAGAGCGATGACTCGTCGCCTACCATAGTGAGAAGCATAGTAATCTTACCCTAAACTATTCTGTATATAAGAAAGAGTTATACTGTCTCTACCTAGCTCTTACTGTTTGGCAATACTATTTATTACTACGAGAGTTTGTTTTTTATACAAACCATGAGTCTCTAAAGCATCTAAGAAGTCAGAATAAGCTTTCGAAGAGGTAAGCCAAGTGGTTGGAGTTTATGGAAGGATTCTCATATGTCATTTGACACAAGAAGGAAAGCACAAATGTGGTCACCAATACTCTATCATAGCAGTAAACCTTATTAACCACTTTACAGACAAAACTATT
This sequence comes from Lumnitzera littorea, assembly GCA_024138015.1. Lineage (NCBI taxonomy): Eukaryota > Viridiplantae > Streptophyta > Magnoliopsida > Myrtales > Combretaceae > Lumnitzera > Lumnitzera littorea. The sequence goes on from JAMXBB010000002.1 coordinate 29,708,986, forward strand.
GGGATTCTCACTTATTATTGAGCAGTACATTCATGACCCTTATTTCAGCCCTATCATAGAACGGTGAAGGGATGGAATTACTATTAACGGGTATTATCTTAGGGAAGGCTATCTATTCAAGGACCGAAGGCTCTACATACCAAACTGTTCCACATGTAAGCTATTGATCAAGAAAGCTAACAACGGTGGATTATCGGGTTACTTTAGGGAGACCAAGACAACTAATCTATTAAAGGAGAACTTTTACTAGTTAGGTTTTACCAAGGATGTCCATAAAGTAGTTAGTAGTTGTGAAATATGCAAGTGAGCTAAGGAGAAGAGAGAACCCCATAGAGAATATATGTTGCTGCCAGCTCTAACATTACCTTGGGCTAACCTTAGCATGGACTTTATCCTAAGGTTACCCTAGACTTCCAAAGGGAAAGATTCTATCTTTGTTGTAGTAGGCCGCTTCAGCAAGATGGCACACTTCATTCCGTGCCATTAGACTAATAATACTTTATATATTGTCGATTTGTTTTTGCAGGAGGTTATCTGACTACATGGGGTACCAAAGACTATTGTCTCAAATTAGGACACAAAATTTTTGAGTTATTTTTGGAAGACTCTTTGGAGAAGACTTGAAACTAAACTCATATTTAGCTCTAGTAGCTACCTTCAGACTAATGGCCAAACTAAAGTGGTGAATAGGACACTATGCAATTTACTCAAAGCTATTGTAAGGAAGGACTTAAGAGATTAGGATCTATGCTTACTAGTTGTAGAGTTTGAATACAACTGAACTATCCATAGCACTACTAGGAAGACCCCATTCGAGGTCATCTATGGCCTTAATCCTACTATTCCCCTAAATATGATCAGCGCCCCCAACAACTACTAAAGAAAGTCAATCCAAAGTTGACCAAGCTTAAGAATTTCATGAGCTACACCAATTTGTAACCAAGAAGATCGCTAAGTTCAATCAAAGACAGTAAGAAACTGGTAGCTGCGACTGCCAAACTGTTTCTTTCCACCTAAGAGACTTAGTATAGATACACCACAATCAAGAACGATTCCCACACTTGAGAGAAAACAAGTTATCTCTTCATGCTGATGGTTCGTTCAAAGTCCTAAAAAAGATCGACCACAACGCTTACCACATCGAGTTACCTGATGACTGCGGTATTTCTTCCACCTTTAATGTGTCCAATCTAATCCCTCACCAACCAGTAGAAGAAGACCCTATGTGCACCCCAAAAGAAGAAGCAAAAACCACTCTAAATTTGAGGGCAAATCTTTCCAACCCCTAGGTAAATAATAAGAATTAACCCCCTCCACCAATCACTTGTAGCCAAGCTAAAGGACTCCAAGCACTCGCGCGGAGAATATTAACTCAAAACCAAAGCCGAGATAGGGATCCCTATTCCGAATTAATCTCTTACCAACCTGTCTGTCGGATCTTCACATGTATCAAACTACTCCTGCCTCACAGCAAAGTTTTATTCCAAAAGACAGCCCAAGACTAGCCAAGTCGAGCTCCTTAACCAACCACAGGTGTCTAACTCTAATTTAGCTAACTTCTTTATCGGACTGGTTGGCTCCAGACCTCAGGCCAACCCTTGACTGCAAACATTATTCTGCTTCCACCTATATTGTATCATATTTCTAATGACCAGCCACCAAGCAACACGTGTTCCCTAGACATAACCTTCTAAAATGATTCTTTATTTTTCGTATTTCATATTCTTTGTCTCTTTTACCCCTTTTAGTATGTTTTATGTAACTTAATTGTAAAATATCCTTTTATCTGTTTATACATGTAAAGTAACCTTAGTGGATGGGTATATAAACCCCCACTTTCTTGTACGCAGACAATCAACTAGTTAATATAAACTTATTCACTCATGTTGAGCAACCTTAGTGTTCTTATTATCATTCAATTGTTATCTATTCTCTTTAGCAATGAGTAGTAGCGAGTGACCTTTCAGTTCAGACCAGTGTGTCATATCTAGCAAATTGTAAGCCAAATAAGATCAAGTGGTGTGTTATATCCATTCGATAGCTCCCCAAACTTTGCTAACTTTTAGCTATTTGTTTTTTGTTTGCTTCATTGTAATGCTTCTCCGTGTGTTCAACTTTGGAGACACATCGATGGGGAATTAGGTTGGACACATTAAAAGTTAAGGAAACACCATAGTTGTCGAGCAACTCAATCTAGTAGGCGTTGTGGTTAATCTTCTATAGAATCTTGAATAGACCATCAGCTTATGGAGATAACTTTTTCTCTCTCAAGTGCAGAAATCATTCTTAACTAAGGTAATTCCATACTAAGTCTCATGGCTTAAAAGAAACAGTTCGGTGGCCTTGACTACCAATCTCTTATTGTCTCTTATTGAACTTAACGATCTTCCTTGTCACAATTTGGTGTAGCTTTTGCAATTCTTGGGCTCAATTAACTACGAATTGACTTTCTTTAGCAGCTGCGAGGGTATTGATCAAGTATAGGGGGATAATAAAGTTGAGGCCATAGACAACTTCAAATAAAGTCTTTCTAGTGGTGCTATGGACAATTTAATTGTATGCGAACTCCACAACTAATAGACACAGATCCCAATCCTTCAAGTAAATTACCTAGCATCATTTTCTCTACTTCAATTTAGCCGTTAGTTTGAGGGTGACTGCTAGAACTGAACATAACTTTAGTTCCAAGTCTTCTCCAAAGAGTTTTTCAAAAATAGCTTAAAAATTTTATGTCCCGATCTACAACAATAGTCTCGGCACTTCATGTAGTCGAACAATTTCTTGCAAAAACAAATATACAATATATAAAGCATCAACAGTTCAATAGCACGAGATGAAATATGCCATTTTGCTGAAGTGATCCACTACAATAAAGATAAAATCTTATCCCCTGGATGTTTAGGGCAACTCTAAGACAAAGTCTATGCTAAGATCAGCTCAAGGTAAGGTTAGCATTAAGAAGGGCATATACTCTCCATTAAGCTCTCTTTTCCCCTTAGCTCTCTTGCACTCCTCACAACTTCACACTACCTTATGAACATCCTTTGCCAAACTAGGCCAATAAATGTTTTCTTTCAACAGATTAGCTGTTTTGGTCTCTCCAAAATAACCAAATAATCCACTACTATGAGCTTCTTTAACCAATAGCTTCGATCCTTGAACAGATAGTCATCCCTAAGATAATATCATCTAATAGCAACTCTTTCTCGAAACTTCTCTAGAATAGGTCCAAAATGAGGATCATGAACATACTGCTCAGTGATAAGTGAAAATCTCAGTAACTTTTTCTACAAAGTGGTCAATAAGGTTTGCCGACGTGATAGAGCATCGGTGACTATGTTGGTGCTTCCTTTCTTGTGTCAAATTACATAAGAGAAACTGTTCATAAACTCTAACCACTTGGCTTGCCTCTTTAATAGTTTCTTTTGACTCTCAAGATGCTTCAATAACTCATAATTAGTGTAAATAACAAACTCTCATGATAGTAAGTAGTACTGCTAGATAGTAAGAGCTCGAAAAAGATGGTACAACTCTTTCTCGTACACAAAATTGTTTAAGGCAGCACCATTAAGCTTCTCATTGTGGTAGGTGACGGATCGTCATTCTCACATTAAGACGGCGCTAATTCCAATGCCTGATGTATCACATTCCAATTCAAATGACTTGTCAAAATTTAGTAATGATAAGACAAGAGTGGAGGTGAGCTTTTCCTTGATCTCCTTGAAGGTTTGTTCAGCTTGGTCGCTCCATCTAAACCCATCATTCTTCTTTGTTAGCTTGGTCAAGGAGGTGGCTACGATACTAAATTTTTTAATGAATTGCTTATAAAAAGAAGCTAGGCTATGAAAACTTCAAACTTTAGTAACATTCTTCGGTGTCAACCACTCTAGAATAGCTCGGATCCTTTCCTCATCTGCATAAATTCCTTTTCCCGATACCACATACCTAAAAAAAACCACTTCGCTCTAACAGAACATATACTTCTTTAAGTTCCCAAATAACTTCTTGGCTCATAATATTTCAAAAACAACTTGGAGATGTTGAACATGATTATCTAGGTTGGCATTATACACCAGTATATCATCAAAGCTTATGACCACGTATCGTTCGATCAAAGGGCACATCATATGGTTCATAAGCCTCATAAATGTGCTCAGCACATTTATAAGTCCGAACGACATAACTAACGATTCATAGAGACCATGCCTAGTCTTGAAGGCAGTCTTTCACTCATCTTCTAGTCACATGCGAATTTAGTGATAGCCACTTTGCAAATCAATCTTAGAAAATATTTTGGCACCATGAAGCTCATCTAACATGTCATTAAGCTTCAGTATTGGGTATCTCCACTTGACAGTAATACGACTAATTGCTCGACTATCAATGCACATGTGCCACAAACCGTCTTTCTTTAGGATGAGCAGAGCTGATACAGCACAAGGGCTCATACTCTCCCTTACATATCCTCTCTCTATGAGCTCATCTACCTATCTTTTCAGCTCAGCAACCTACTTAAGGTTCATTCTGTATGCAAGTCAACTCGCAACACCTAGCTATAAATCAATACAGTACTCTATGCCTCATATTAGGGATAGTCCTTTAGGCAGTTCCTCAAGAAATAAGTCGGAAAACTCATCAATCAGCCTTTAGATTTCATCTAGAACGTCATTCTGATCTCTCATCTCCAATAATCTTCTAATTAACAGAAACATAGGTTCTTCGACCTTCTCAGCAGCTCAAAGTTCTCTTCGACTCAACACTAAGGCCTTCTTATTATTTGCTCGGGTGAGTTGATTGTGGATCTCATTGACTTAGGTTGGGGTCATAGGTTGTAACACAATCTTCTTTCCATCCTTAACAAAAGCATAGGTGTTCTTGTACCTGTCGTAAGTAACACATTGGTCGAACAACCAAGGTCACATAAGCAACAAATTTAAAGCCCCCATAGGGACAATATCACACACTACTTCATCTATGTATAAACTCCCAACACTAAACGGCACAATTGCCTGTTCTAAACGGCACAATTGCCTATTCGGTTACGTGCAAAGCATCATTATTAGAAAGCCAATATAGCTTATAAGGTTGAAGATGCTTAAAGGTTAGCAAACCTAACCTTTGCATGAAGGACTATGCAACTACATTAGTACAACTTCCTTCATCCACTATGATGGTGCACAACTATCCTTTGATGATACACTTAGTATGGAATAAATTTTCCCTTTAATCTTCTTCGGAGTTCGACAGGGAACTAAGTATTCGTCTTAGCACTAAGGTCATCACTTCTCCCCAGTCGGCATAGACACAGGTCTCCTCTTCCTCCTCAGCTTCAACATTTCCAACATCCTTCTCCTCCTCGATTCGCTCTCATTAGTGCTATCCACTACATCTCCTCAGAGCACCATGATACATCAATTCAAATATTCAATAGCTATATGTCCAAAACCTAAGCATTTAAAGCACTTTACCTCGTTGTTCTTTCATTCAAAGGTCTATCCTCTTTCATATATCCTCGAGGTTAGTCTAGCCTCAGTTCAACTTGGCTGGCTTACTCAATTATCGTTAGATCAATCATTCCTCACCTCACTTTGATATGGCATCTTTGGCTCAGCTTAAACAGGTTGACGCAGAATAAGGGCTTAGAAGAATGTTGGTCCAGGTCAGCTTAGAGCACCTCTTCTCTATTTTTCTACCCTTTATGCTATCTTAATTGCCTCTTCCAAGGTATAGAACCTATACACCTCTATAATATTACAAATCTAATATTTGAGTCCAAAAATGAACCTCAATACTATGCGAACCTCCAGTTCTTCTACGTCATCTTAAATCATAAGCATTTAGAACTCTCTCACGTAATCACTAACAGATCAGCCTCTTTGGCAAAGTTCTTGAAACTTTGCTAATGTATCCTGTAAGTAGGTCTTAGGCACAAATCTACACCTCAACAATCTCTTCATCTCATCCCAAGTTCTCACACCTCATCTTTCATCCCTTGCTCTGGTTGCATTCAGATTTTTCCACTACAATGTGGTATACCCAGAGAACTTAAGTGCAGCAAGTTAAACCTTCACAGCTTCTGTATATCCATAACAATCAAACACCTTCTCCACCTTTTCTTCCCACTCTAAGTATTCATCAACATCTCCACTTCCACTAAAGGGTAGAATTTAAACCTTAACATTGTCCAGTCCTCAAGGAGGCGTCCTCGCTCTCATGCTTGATAGTATTCAGCCTTTACTTCTTCCCCTTCACCGGTCTCCACATCTACTTCCTCATCATCTTCTTCTATCTATTCCAACTCTAGCCTTTGTTTAGCAGATGGGTAAGCGACTCCTCCAACTCCTAGGGTCGAATTGGGTAGTGGTTCAACTACCTTGGCCATAGCCTCACTTTAGAAAATTTTCGGGTAGGTTGCAATATAGCATACCTTGGGATTGTTACCTATTAACTTGCATCACGATAATCAGACTCTCAACAAGGTTAGTAAGTCTATCAAGTTTATCATTAACTGACCTAGGAGTGTTACTACCACTTTGACCACGATCAAATTAAGCACTACTACTATGGTCTCTAATAAGACCTTGAACACTTGATTCCGACATGGTATAATACTTTTTGAATGGGACTAACAACACAATACACGGGAAAACAATATTGCCTTACTACCTAAAACTTTGATTAACACACTAATAACTTTAACACCCAATAATCACTCGAACAAGACAAAAATGAACTTGCTCTGTTTTCGTAGTGAAGAATAGAGTAATAATGAACCACACTTACCAACACACAAATCTTCACTATACAGTTCACAGCTCTTAAACTTACACCACACGAACACACTGAAGCAGCTATGGAAGGAACAAAGTAACCACAAACAGCAAATACGAACCAATACTTCACTGTAACTTCACGCACTCCTTTTCTAAACCATGCTCTAATACCAATGAAACTTATATATCTCCAGGGGTCAAATACATAGAGCAATACCATAATGTTAATGAATCGAAAGGAAAAGAAAAGTTAGCAAAGGTTTGGGTAGCTACCGACTGGATATGACACATCAATCAATCCTACTCGACTTACAATTCCCCAGATATGACTTACCAGTACAAACTGAACCACTTACTAAAGGGAATAGATAAAAGTTGAAGGGTAATAAGAATACTAAGGTTACTTAAAGAGAAACTTGAATAAATATTCCGATAATGAAGATTGATTGTCTACATACATTTAGTAGGGGTTTATATACCCATCCCACTAAGGTTACTTTACATGTATGAAAAGACAGAAAGATATTTACAAACAGGATACATAAAACATGCTAAAAAGGGTAAAAGAAACAAAGAATATATTGTATAAAAAAGTAAAAAATCCTCTTGAAATTCCATATTAGAAGACATGTGTTACATGGTGGCTGGTCATCATGAATTATAGTATAAATAGGAAGAAATGAAGAAAAGAGGAAGTCTACAATCAAGGGCCGAATTAATTTGGATCAAGTCGGAGCTTGGTTAGTCTTTCGTTAAAGGGTAATCAACTTAGGTTAGGGTCGGATGTCAATGTTTGAATCGAAAAGTCGGCACAAATTGTCTTTGGGGCTGTCTGCTCGAATGTTCTATCATGGCATGGTTAATCAACAAGTCTGGTGTATTTAATAGCTTGGTAATTAAGTCAATAGTAAAGGGAAATATAAAGGTCGAGATAAGAATTCTTGTTTAGGATGGGGCTTTGAGATAGCATTCTTTAGGTAATTCCTTAAAGTTCTCTAGCTTGGATATGTGTGATCAGTCCAGAGAGTTGATTCCTATCACCCCCATCATAGTAGTGGCCAAGTCTCAAAAAGCCCAAAAACCTCCACCAAACATGATGGCATTAACACCAAACCCCCCATTCCTTAATTAGATTTACATGAATCTGGTTTTTCCCACATAAAAAAGTGACTAGAGCACCTCGATTAGTGTCTTTCAACACCATTGCATCCAAATCACATCCAAAAGCCAAATTGAATTTGTTATTTAACCCCCATCCATGATCAAATCTGCCCCACTCTCCATAGCTACACAAGTTGCTGGTCAAGTCTTTTATTTTCATTTGTTCTTTATTTTATTTTATTTTATTTTCTTCTTCTTTCTTTTCTTTAATTTATTTTTTGTATTGTAAAAATAAAAGGGAAAAAAAAGAAAAAAATAAAGAAGAAGAGAAATAAAAAAGGAAAGGAAAAAAAAAAGAATTAAAAAGTATATAAATAAATGATAACAAAAAGACGCTTTTTAACACTTAGAAAAATATTTAATAAAATAAATAAATATTTTCCAAGATAGGACTTATTTTAGAACTTTTTTAATAAAAAAAATTAGGATCCTTTTCTAGAACTCTTTTTAAATAAAATAATATAGTTAAAAATGTAAACTCGATAATTTTCAAAATTACAATTAGCTAACACAGTAAGGTTTTTTTAATGAACTATGGAAAGTCTAATCCCTATTAGAGGGTACATAGGTACTTATGAGGCGACTTAAAATAGGAAATCGTTTTTATCTTCTCTTTTGTAAATAATTTCGATTTGCTATTTTTGTTTGTGCAAATAGAATTAGTTTTAATTGTAAATTTAGAACTAATTAAAAAGGGTAATTTGAAAAATTAAACTTAATTTCAAAAAGGTAAAGTGGTACACGATTAGGGTTTAATAGGATAACCCTCGAATCTAAAATCTCTATTTTCAAAACCTTTTCAAAAATGGTTTTATTAAAAGATCAATAGCTAAATTATAATTATTCTACCCAATTAGTTATAACTGAACACTTTTTCTCGACTCTGATTGAATGGTAACTCCAAATAGTTTTCAAAATTATAAAAAACTAAGTTTTTTTTAACTCTTAGTCAAAAGCTAATATTAAACAAGTAAGAATTTAATACTAATCGGATTAAAGAAAATAATAAAAAACAGGAAAAATTCAAGCTCGACAGTATATATATAGCCTTGTAAATAACAAACTTAACTAACTCAATACATTCATTACATCTACTTGTAAATGCTCTCTCTTCATCTTCCTCTTGATCATTTACTATAAGTTTCATCAAACTTTCATTTTTATTGAATCTTATTTGTTTTACATGGTATCATAGCAATATTAGGATCCTTGTTATTATCCCAATGTATTACTTTTACTACATGTTGCTTATTCTTCATTTTATCGAAGAAAATGATAGATTCTTCGATTTTGAAAATAGATAATATATATGGAGATCCATATTAATTATTTAGATCAGATCCTCTATGGTTAATAATTACGAATTTGGTCTTTAATTGAATGGATTTTCATAGATGGAGTCACTTAATTAAACTAGCCTTTGGTTTTACAACAAAATTGGTATTTATCAAAGGATCTATTATGAAATCTACTGATAATGAGGTTGATAGTCAAAAATGGATCAAAAATGATTTTATGGTAAGGTGTTGGTTACTTAATTCCATTACAAAAGAACTTTTAGAAAACTTCATGTATGCTAGATTTATAGGAGAGTTGTGGAAAGATGTGTGTGATAGATTTGGCATAATAAGTGGTCCTCTTGTTTACCAACTCCAACTACAAATTTCAAATCTGAAACAAAAAACAAAATTAAATGTAGCTGCATATTTCAATAAATTGAAAAGACTTTTGGACAAGTTAAGTAGTTTATGTGATTGTTCTTATAGAGCATATGAAAACTATAGTTATAATTTGAAAATGAAACTACAAAAAATAGAGAATAGAAATCAGCCAATCCAATTTCTTATGGAGCTAAATGAAGTATATAAGTATGTGTGAAATCATATCCTCTCTATGGATCTTTTGTCAACTGTAAGTAAGGCATTCCATTTAATATGTTGAATTGAAAAACATAAGCAAGTAAGTGAAATTTTAGGAAGCCATGATGATGTAGTAGCAACATGTTTAGTTAAAGGTGTTCCAAGATAGACTAGTTTTGATAAGAAAGAGAAGAAAGGAAAATCAGTTACAACAACATATAATAAATTATCCTATGGACATTGTAAGAAGCAAGGTCACATGGTAGATCAATGCTTTTAATCAATTCAATTTCCTGATTGATATAAAAGGGCCTAAATTAAGTAGAAAGAATAGTAGGAGGGTGTCTACTATTACTACTCAGATTTAAGCACACATTGATGTCGATACATCTTTTAAATATAATGATAATTATGTAGTTTTTTCTAATAATGAATATGATCTTGGTTCAAGAATTTGTCAAGAAAAGGTGAAAGCATTAAAAGATACTCAAATATACAAGAGATAACCAAATACGAGTGATGTTGTCAATTTCACAAGTAATACTTTCTCTTTAGCCATTTAATTTAATAACAATGTGAGTAAATGGATTGTAGATTTAGGTGCCTCTAACCACATTATGCTTTTCTCTCACCTTTTATGTGATAAGCAAACCCTTAAAGAACGAATAAAACTCAAACTACTTGATAGCCATATCAATCTCAAATATGTACTTTTAGTGCTTAATTTTCTATTCAACTTTCTTTCTATTAGCAAATAGTTGGAGCAACAACCTTTAACCATTCTCTTTTATTCTTAAATTTGTTTTTTCATAAGACTAGGTTTCTAAACATTACATTGCCCATGTTGATGTTGTTTGTAGACTTTATCTCATGAAGGCAAACCAAGCCAATGGAATTCTTTCTAGTATTGTTAGTAAAGATAAGACTATTGTTTTTAATTCTTGTGATAACACTATTTCATTCAGAAATAAAGTGCTTATAAATCTTTTGCATAAAAAACTCAGGCATATTTCCTTATCATCTTTATTTCATTTAGATGAATACAAATATTATAAAGATTCAAAATTCATTTGCGATACTTGTGTACTCGAAAGACTTATCAATTGCCTTTTGCCTCTAATTCTTCTTATTCATCTGCCATCTCTAAATTGCTACATATAGTAATATAGGGACCATTAAATACACCTTATATTTTTTGTGAAAATTTTTTCATTACAATAGTAAATGATAATTCTAAATACATACGAACTTTTTCTATGAAACAGAAAACACAAACCTCTCCCATTTTAGTCCAATTTCAAGCCTACATCAAGAACCATTTTTATTGTACACCAAATTACATTAGAACTAATAGCAAGGTTGAATTCCTTCTAATTTTCAAAACTTATTCAATAAACATGATATATTTCATCAAAGGAGTATCATTTACACTCGTCAACAAAATAGAGTGTTTGAGAGAAAATATAGGAATCTATTGGATACAGCTAGAACTATACGTTTTCATGCTAATCTCCCTAAATATTTTTAGGGAGAATGTTTGCCAACAACAACCACTCGTATTAACCACATGCCATCATAAATCCTAAATTAGAAAACACCATATCTGCTTCTATACAACAAAACACCATCTTACCATGATCTTAGAGTATGTGAAAGTGAATGTTTGTGCCATCTGCACCACTAAAGACTCTAGGTATAAATTTAACGTAAGAAGTTATAGATATGTATTCCTAGGATATCCATATTGGCAAAAGGTTTATAAGTTATTTGGCTTCGATTCTATCACATCTTTGTTAGTCGAGATGTTCTCATTCATGAGGATTGCTTCCCTTTCAAACTATCTTTGAATTCTATGTATAGTTCACAACATACACTAAGTCAATTAATGCTCCCTTTTCAATGTTCCGATTATGATGATTATGTTCCTTTCACTTCTGTTTCTATCCTTGTTCATTCTAATTGTGATTCATCACAACCATTTGTTGATGTTACCAATATGAATGTCTCTTCACAATCACTTGCATTGTGTACTTCTAATAGACTTAAAAGAACACCTGCTTGGTTAAATGATTTTGTTCGTAATGTTCATAATAGCTACTCTATAGCTTCATCTTCTTCTCGCACCTTAAATCTAGTTTTAAACCAGATTCATTCTTGTCATATCTAGAGTATGTTGTATCTTTAGCTAATGTGTTTATAGTCCTTTAGCTTACTAGTTACATGAAGCTAAAGATGATCCTAAATGGTTGATCCTATACAAAGAGAATTATTTGTCTTAGATTCTAATCAAACATGGGAGTTGACCTCTTTGCCTCTAGGTAAAAAAGCTAGTGGCTATAAGTAGGTTTTTAGGGTATAAATCTGATAAGTTAATAGAGCCATAATAAGCTCGCTTAGTAGTAAAGAGATATAACCAAGTTGAGGGGATGGATTACATGCATACTTTCTCATGTGTAGCAAAGTTAACCACTATGAGGCTTTCACTTACTTTAGCTATGATTAAAGAACAACATATACAACAACTTAATGTTAATAATGCATTCTTGTAAACCTCGTAAATTTAGCTATTTAAAAATAGAATTGAACCCTAATATTATAAATGACTTGATAAGTCATTAAAGCCGAGCAAGATAAAAAAAATTTAATAAATCATAAATTTAAATATATTATAAGTAGTAAAAACCTTAGAAATTGATTAAAACCCTAAATCGCATACTAAAACCCTAAATCTGATTTATACACCATTAACCAAAATTAAACCCAAATTTGATCGAAATCCTAAAATTATAAACATAAACCTATAAAATAATTAAATATTACTCAATAATGATAAAATTATAGTTGATTGCAATTTTCGACTAAAACGCCTATTCACGTGACATTTTAACGAAATCACTATAATAACTTGTAAAAATTTTAATTGTACTAGGTACCAATTAAATTGATAAAATTTCACAAAAATTTAAAAATTAATTTATGATGAGAGTTGTTATAATTTATATGTTTCAAAAAATTACATATATTTATTATTAATTTTTACTTTCCTTCTCATTCTTTTTCAATTTATCTCTTTTATTCCTTTCCTTTCTTTCTTCAATTGCTACACGTTCTGGAAATGAAACCAAACCAGTAGCCCACATGAGAAAAAGAAATGCCAAGTGTTGAATGGTAAAAAAAATAAAAAAATTTGAAATGATTACCTTTGTTTTATCTTCATNTAAACTTAAATAATAATTTTTGTGATATTTTTATATCACAATTTAAACTACGAGTCACAAGTCCAAAACGGACCTCATTACGAGAAATTACGCTTGAAAACGATTAAAATGGACTATAAGTTCATAACGATCTGAGCTAAAACGAAAAAGTTATACACGATGCAATAAAAAGCTCGAATCGATGATTTCACGTAAATTAAAAACCAATTTAAGTAAAGGGTACGATTTAGCATGTTAGTTTTGTTATTTAATTCCCAAACTTATTACTTTCTATATTCCCCTAATATTAGGTGATCCTGAGATCGAGACTGACGTATCTTTGGACTATTGCAATCCTTGACATCATTACTAAGTAAGTACTTCTGATGACTCTATACTTATTTTATACTTGTAGTTAGTGCACATGAATTAAATATTAATAACTTGATACATGAGGCTTTGGGTTATGCATGAGACTGATATTGATTGATTACTATGCAAAATACTATTAAGTGTGAGTTGAAGATTTGATTATATAATTGATTGTTGCATTATTTGAATGATTTGTTGATAATGTTTGACCACCTTATAAATTGACTTAATCATATTCAACTCAACAAAAATTAAACGGATTATGCATAGATCACGAACATTGCATATAATGTTCCGGCTGTCACCTCACGCAGTTGGTAATGAGAGGCCTTAGAGGAATGGATTCCTACATGATTTGATTAATACAATACAGAAGCATTGGTGCAACAAGACTCTATCCTTAGCTTGTAGGTTCTATTAGAGCCGGAGACGCTAACCATGGGTGGTTAAGGGTCACGTTTAGAGACCACCGCTGTAGGGTATGAGCGTGGACTGCGGGAGCCAACTTACCGCTAGACCTAAATATTTGTATATTATTGATTGTTGGAAATAAAAACTTATTTTATGAAACAAGGAATTTATATATATATAATGATATAAGGTAAAAAAAACCCAAGTACTAGAGCCCGGTTGTGATTTGTGCCGATGTATCTCTAACCCTTACTTCGGAGAGCGTTAAATCCGATGTTATATGCAATACTGGTTAGCTGTATATATACTATTTGGCATACTGCTTATTCATGCATTCATATGTTTGGCAATAAACTGTTTGATAACTTATTTGCTGATATAGTACGAAGGTTAACTTACTAAGCTCTTATAGCTTACTCTCCAATAGTTTTCTCTTGCAGGTTGCTAGATGATCGGGCATGGGTTAAGAATTGAGAGTTAAGTATTAACATCGGGATGCATAGAAGTTAGAATCTGAAGACAAACTATATGGTTCATTTAAATTGTTATATATGTATTTATAATTATTAATACTACCTTTAAATTTTGTGACTTTAGTAAGTTTGAGTTTTAGAACTTTACTATCTAATCTTATTGCTTGGTAGGGGATATCGATTCTCTACGGTTCTGTTAGACTGTGGCTTATCGGATATCCATAGTCACATATATGTGGTCGTAAGTTAATTAATTAAATAAATAAATAAAAACTTTAGTGACTAATTGTTAAGAATCTTGCAAGATGATTTTCAAATCATGGGTATACACATGATATGAAAATTTTAAATAATCCAACTAGGCCCCCTTTAGAGTCATGACAATTCTTATATGGTTTTATTAGTAAAGAGAGTTATATGACCCATCAGAAGTTTGTTCTTTGGTCTTACAAGTGCAAAGCCCTATTATGTAACATTCCCTGTGCATTTTCATTTTGATTTACAATATAGTGAAGAGCTTTCTGATCCTTCTTTGTTTCATTCACATTGTAGGAAGATTTTTATATCTTACTTTAACAAGATCAAACTTGAGTTTTGTTGTTCAACAACTAAGTCGATTTGTATCTTATCCTAAGAAACCACATTTATTGGTTACTTTTCATATACTGAAATATGTTAAGGGTACTTACAAGGGGTTGTTCTATTCTTCGGCTTCTTCTCTCCAACTTTATGGTTATGCCGAAGCCGATTGGGGCAATTGTCGAATGGATCACAAGTCATTAACTAATTTTTTATTGTTTGTTGGCTTTTCTCTTATTTCTTCAAAGACTAGACGACGTAATATTATCCACATAAGCAAAACACCAAAGCGTTGCGTCTCCTACTAAAGAATTACTTTGGTTATCTTACGTACTAAAGGATTTGGGAGTCTCCATTTCTTTACATATTACATTGATTTCTTATAGTAGTTCAACTAAATAGATTACAAAGAATCCATACTTCTATGGTTGAATCAAACATATCTAAGTTAATGTTCATTTCACTTGTAACCATATTAACTTGGGTTTTCTTTAGATTATTTGTTCTCTCTCACACACATTTAATTCATCACATCTCTAATACATTAGTATATATAGCCTTGTAAAAACAAACTTAACTATCTCAATACATTCATTACTATTACTTTGAAATGCTCTTTGTTCATCTTCCTCTCAAGCGCAAAACTCTTGATTGTCAACTATAAGTTCCATTAAGTTTTCATTTTGTTTATTGTACATACTCTTAGAAATGGATCCTCCTAATTTATTTTTTCTTAATTTACAAATCAATAATAAAGATTATCTAAATTTTCAGAATATATATGTAATGCCATCATAACATCATCTTCTTCATTGTAATCTTAACTATTAATTATATATGGCAATATTTTAAAAGATAAATTGAGGAAAATTGAAAAAAGATAGATTGAAAGAATCCAAATCCAACACTTTCAAGATGGATGACCTCTCGAAAAACAATACTAAGGACAAAATGATGAGATATATCACACTAAAATGGATAATACTTGATGTAAGTTTTTAACCATTACAAATTATATATAAGCCAAAAGGGAGAAATTAAGTGCCACAGACAAAATGCTACAATATAGAGACACCTCTTAAGTTAATAAAATAACACTTCTAAAGTCTCCAAGCTCAATGGGGTCTTAAACATATGTAATGAAATTGATGTAGGCATAAGACCTAGAAGTGAGAACAATTGTGATATCCCTTAAATATAATATGATAGGGTTTGTAACCATCCATGTGCCTTTTATTGAAATAGTTTGAAGTTCATCATAATTTCAAGATTAAGTATACTCAATGGAAAATATTCTTTAGATAGCTAACCTTTTTTAAAGTAATTGGTACCATGGAAAATATAGTTTATCCATACTTAACAATAGATTAGTAATTGTATTCATGTTCATCCTTAAAATTTAAACAAAGTTATGTATTTTAATATGCATTACAATAGTTGAAGCAAACTTTAAAAAAAAAAAAATAGACATTTAAGGAGAAAGTACGGCATCAACGTTACACTTTATCAAAAGTTAACTGTTGGAAAATGCTCTTTAATTATAACCACTTAGAGACTATATTACAAAATGTGAGCAAAGTACTAATATGTTAAATCTCATTTAAGAAATTTTGTGTGAAAGGAGATTTATGAATGCAATGTTTAAGCTAGTGACTAGATCAAAGGAGAGTCGCTTTTCAATTTTCTCTCTTCTTTTTTTTCAAATTTTCTAAATTTAAATATTATTTTCTTGATGCCACCAATGTCCACCAATAGACTAGCAACCCATACCTATTATAAATAGTCACACTAGGTCTTCATTTTTCGTAATAATTAGTCATCAAATTATATATATTTATAATTTTTTTCCTACTAACATAAACATTTGATAAGCGTACAATGTTAAAGTAATATTAAAAAAATGAGTTACAAGTTATTGGAAAATGATAAACTTGATTGAGGTTGTCTTAGCTTCAATTTTAAACAAATTATGACAAGATTGAGTTTCAAAACTAGGAAAATTAACTAAGTTGAAATTGCTAAAAGATACAAATAATAAAAGAAAAGGGGTTGAACCGCTAACTCATCATATTAACACAATCTATTGAAGAGTTACGAAACATGTTTTAAAATTATATATGATTGAATCAATAAAATATTCATCGATATCTTTTGAGCATTGATAGGTTACTTTTAAAGTTTGAGAAATATCTATATTTCCATGACTAACAAGCAACTTGCTGGTATATTAAGCTTTTAGGATTCATTCTAAACCATATAGAACATTTGGTTTTTCATCCTAAATCACTCTATAATGCATTTTATTTACACCAAATTCAACTATCCTTCATGACTCATTACAATTCATAAAAATTCTTAATATAAGTGATCAAGTCATGGTATGCATCAAGTTAAAACACATGTATTTAATACATAAAGCATAAAACCATACTAAAAAATTATATTATGGCCCTTAAACAAGCTTAGTCACTCATAATCAACAAGACCATAAACAAATAATAGCTGAAAACTAAGAGTAGAATCCATATCTATGTTGAATACAAGTCTAGAGAGAGGAAAAGAAAAGAAGAAGAGTATTTGAATGCTTTGATACTTGATCTAAAAGGGAGATCATTGTAAAAGCATTTTTAAGTTTTATAATAACCAATACAACCCTTCTTTCTTGGTTGCAAACTTAGGACCTACAAACATTATCGACAAAATAGGAACAACGTAGCTTGGTAACTCATCATTGTCACACTATGCAAAATATTTGTCTTGAATTAGAAGTTACCTAACATGGAAAAATTACTCTTACATATGAAGGTTCAAAGGAACATAAATTGTAATTTAGTCAATCAATTAATCATTATCTTAAACGACCATTCCTCCGTGAAAGAAAATTGCTTCAAGCTACCTAATTTGATATGCTCAATTAGAGCTCTAAATCCATCCCCTTCAACTAAGATAGTTAAGTTAATCGAGCCTCCTCAAACCTTAAATCTTAACCCATGAGTCAATTTCAATCATTTGTTCGCAATATCTACCAACTGAACTTCTCATAAATCATAAAGCCTTCCTCTACTTCAACTTGGTAAACTAAACCTCATTTTAGTCAATCAAATAAGGCATCTTTAAAAGGAAAAACTAGACTTTCATACTTTAAATTATAAGTTCAACATCATAAATTCCAATACTCCTAGATAATAAAGATTTTAGCACCATGCCTAAATGAAATATGACAATCATTCTTGAATCCCTTGTTTAAAATCAAAACTTGTAAAATATCTTCTTAAATCTTAGGAAGTCATCAATTGATATATTTTGTAAATACAATGAATACAAAATCTGTACATTCCCTAAGGATTAAAAATGTCACCACTTTTTAATGAAGTCTTGGTATTTTTCATGAAAATAAAAGCCTTCATCATCTTTAGTGGAAACATTATTTTCATTTCCAAATTTTGCAATAAAATAATAAATTTGTACGAAGGTATATCTCATATTTTAAAATCACAATTTCACTGAAAATCTCATAGTATAATTTACTTGTTTCTTCATAGATATCCCCATATACTATACAACTTTTAAGAACAAAATGAAGGCACCTACCTTAGGTTTTAGTTCAAGACATCATATAATCTCCTCTAACTATGTGATTTTCTATATGGTTATGCTAATTGCATTATTTCAAAGCTTACCAAAATTCAATTATGATTTTTCTATAATATAAATTAATCTCTTCAATAGTGTATATTGTGATTGAGCAAACGAAATAAACTTAAAGTTTATGGAGCATTTGGATGGGTAGAAGCAAAGGAAGAAACCAATAGAGGCGATATGAATTAGAATTGAAATCAGAAGAGATCAGATTTTGACTTAAGTCATTAAGAGGTCATAAGAGCAATTAGAAGCCATGAGCTCAAAAGTGCAGTTCTGATTTTGAATTTACAGGAGATTTGTTTTTAAAATATTATAATTTTTTGTATCTAAAGTATTACAATGCACATAATATTTCAATAAAGACTTACTTGAATCTATTTTGGTTTAGGGCAAACTGCTTTATGATTTGATATTATTTTGGAAGTATAGGATGTCAACATATCAAAGATTTTGTATTAGTTTAGGAATATTTATCATAGTTTTCTTTATTCCCAATTCCATGGGATTGGGATTGGGATTTTTATTCTATTTTCTTAATACTTCTAGGTTTAAGGACTATGAATACCCTATGGATTAGTTGTAACATCATATCTTATAAAACAATAAAGATTATTCTCCACACGTGTTATGCTATACGTTATGTTAGTGATGTCATTAGTTGAATCTAGACTGTTTGGATTATGGATATAGTTCTCTTTTTTTTCTCTCTCTCTTGAGAAAATTATATAGGTATTTCTGAAAACTTTAAAAATTACAATCCTTTTAAAATTCAGCACTTATACTCCTTAAATAGCTGTGGAAGAAATACCCATTGATATAGAAGAGTTTAAAGAGGTGCTTAAAGCAATAGTATGAACAAAAACCATGGGCATTGGACCGTCCTGCCGTCCACGAAAAGAAAAGAAAAGAAAAAGATGATGACCCCATCTCAGAAAGAGATTGCATACCCGCAGCCGCATGCATCGAATGCCGAAATACTTGCTTCCCTTGGACGAGCTTCGTTTTGTGGTCATAGCCCTTTGAATGTTAAATCCCGGATGCTGACGCATTCTGCAATAAGAATGATGTCAAAGGGGACTATGCATTTCTTGTTTCTTAATAGCCCTATTTAAGAAAATGTATATATTATCCAATAACTAATTTCCATCACATTTGATTTCATCCAATAATTGTAACATTAATATTAGATACATTTCCCAGTAAAAAAACAAAAAAAAATCAAAACCCTTAATAATATGGCCAACCACAAAAGAAATTAAAGAGAAGAATTTTTTAGATCTTTGTAGTATAATGATCTTTTGGCCGCATATCGAATATCGTACGCTATTAATGGGATTCGCTAATGTTTTTTTTTTTTTTTTTATTCCAAAAGAGAAAAAGAAAATTTGTATTTCTACTCATTACTCCTTTCTCGGTAGTCTCTATGCCTATATCAGTATAACTATAAATGGGTTTAATATATTAGTAGGGATATAATCACACTATCTCTTTACATATGCAAACGGTGCTTACGTTAAATCCTTCTGCAAATTGTCACTAATAATCAATTAATTTGGCAAGATCAAAGAATTATACGATTAAGAACAAAAGATAATATTAATAATTGATACATTAAATGAATTCAAATTTTTTCAACCATCATTTTAATTGTTTAGTCTACGTGTATTTCCTTAGTACCTATTAAGGATTTAACAAAAATATGGAGTGATATCATAGTTTATATCTCAATTTTATTGTTTTTTTATAATTATATATCTAAAATTTTAACTTGTTTAATTATACACTTAATTAAGATTTATTTGTTACCATTTACACTTCAATTACCTTCGATTCACACCATTAATCTAATCAATATAATCAATCAATAAGATAATTGCCTATAATCTTAAGGGAGTCGTACAACCCTTCCTAAGACCATGAGTAGCTACCCACAATCACTAATGAGTCTCATGACTCATATTTTTACCCATCATTTTGTAGGGGGTGATCGATAACCATCTATTGGAGATCATGTAACCCTCATAAAGCTATAAACAGATATGCCATTAACTAATTATATTAATTAGATTGATGGTATAAATTAGAGTTAATTTAGATGTAAATAATAACAATTAAAATTTTAATTAATTGCATAATTAGATAAATTAAAACTTCAAGTATATAATTGTAAAAAATAATAAAATTATGATATATATATATATTAGCATAAAATGTGGAAAAGTTTCATCCATCAATATTCATGGTAGGAGAACGCATTATGAGAAATAATCGATTACAAGAAAATACAAGATTTAGCTGGCAAGTCCAAAGTAGGATGATTTCAAATACTAGTCTGGTTCAAACCTATGTGCATTCAACTTCGATCAAGTTTCTGTCGGTGTAAGTATATGTTCAAAAGCTGTTAGCTTGTTAAATACATGTGTTTAGGCAAGGACAAATTCAGCCCTTCTTTCTCTATCATAAAAAATAAAAAAAGAAAACAAAACTTGTAGATAGATTTATTGAGGTGTTTAATTAATTCTCTTTCTTTCCGTTTATAGAAAGCAATAAGAGAGCAACCACGACATATTGACTAATTTAGGTACGACGCATCCTTCGAAAACAGTAGCAGCACCATGGAAACCATTGAACATTGCAAGGGCATGTAGCTTGTTAAATACCTGCTTTAGCAACGAGAGATACCGCCCACCTTTCCCTATCTAAAGGTTTTAATTTTAGAGATAGGTGTATGGTTCTCTTTCGACACTACTGTTTGAGTCCTTTTGATTCTCTCTTAGTCAAGCTGAGTATACATAAACCCTTCCCCTTGCCGGGTTTAGATTTTTCTTCTTTTTTTTTTTTTTTTAATCATCTCAATTGTGTGGCGAAACCTAGAAATGACAGATGTTCTTTTGGAAAAATGTAGAATAATTTCCGAGATAATATCGAAATCCATACCTAATTTCGGTCGAATTTTTATTTCACTACTAGAATTTTCTAATTGTCAAATGTAGCACTCTATTTGAATTCTGACCGTGACCATTACACCATGATTGGAACTTACTCATGGTTATCATCCTGATCATAGTCAGAGACCAAATCAAAAAGGCTAATTCAGCGTTTAGAACCTAAATCTCAAAAAAGTAACTTTGAACTCTATTTTATTATTTTTTCCTTAGATTAAATAATTAAAAAGGTATTTCAAACTAAGAAAAAATTGCATGAATTAAAGGTACAATGGTCTGGGATTTCAAATGCATTATTTTTAACAATTTCAGGTGCAAATCCTCTGTTTGTTGGAGATACAAAATTAAGTGTGCACATAAAATAAACAAAATAAAATGGATTCCTAAGTTTTTCTAAAGTTATCTTCTTAAAATATAATCACAATAATTAATATTATAAAAAAAATAAAAAAGAGAACATCTTAATAATATTACGTAATATTTAAAAAATCAAGATAATCCGAATAGTTGAATTCGTAACTATATCCGAAATACTTTACAGCACCCATTTCCAGAATTGGAATACGATTGCAACTACAATCCTTAAAATTGAAATCCTCTTAACACTCCAAATCAGATGCCTTGTGAATTATAATAGGTAGCAGTATTATCATCAGAACAACTAATCTATAGTTGGAGCTTGAAGAGAAATAAGTCGACTTCCACCAATTTTAATTTTAAATCCTCTGTCTCCTGCACGGATCGACATCACAGTTGAAAATCACTTTTCGATTAAAAGATTTCCTTTGAGCCCATTCAAAGGATTGATTTACTATTGAAGCTGTTATCTGTGATTATTCATCTATTGTGAAAGTTTCAACTAAACCCGAATTTGAGACTTTTCTTGAGGGATTTGTCCTTTTATGTATGTAATGTTACTTTTACAATAATTGCAATACCGTGTAATTTAATACAAAACAATATAACCGTTCGTATTCATAAAATTTTGCTCCTATATTTTGAGGATTTCACGTAAAATCATTTAATAGTCATATAGAACTTCAATATATTATGTTTCTTTATATAACTAAATAATAGTATAATAACATAATTTTCATCATAATTTCTTGAAAAATCTAAGATTCTTCTACAATCTTTAACTTTGAACAAACTTTGTTTGGAACAATTCTAATTTGGAACAAAAACACAAGTCTGGTTTTAAACAAATCTTTCTTTGGCACAATTCTACTTTTGAACAAATTAGATTTTGAACAACATTTAAGAAAATAATAAAATAAAATATAATCTCTGGTATTCTAATGGATTTATTTACCATAATGATGAAATAAAATCACGTTGCACCTCACAAAATGGTACCATCAAGGAGACTGTTACATAACTTTTTCTTGATTTTTTTCCTACAAAATTTTTACGGATATTATTGTTGGATATATTCCATAATATGAAGTATCATAAGCAAAATAGTCGAAGAAAAGAACATATGGTCCACGGCATGATATTTGGTGAAAGAATGAATAATCCATTAGTTATCAATACTATACTATGATTGATTGGACAAAATGATGAAAATACCATCTCTTCAAGACAATCTAAAGTCACCTGGGGGGTATACTCAGGGTGTGTCTGGGTCGTGAACGACCTAATATCCAACTAAGTTGTAGGTCCTAAGTTTGCAATCAAGATGGGTGATTATGAAAATTTAAGTTTAATTTTTACAATTAATTACCTTTCAAATTGATTATCGAAATCACTTGATTATCAAAGTATTGTACGGAAAATATATATTCTTGGTTAGGAAAATTTAGAGCAAATAAACAACAAGCACAAAACTTGGAGAGAGAGAGAGAGAGAGAGGAGAAATTAAGCTTAAATATACATATAAGTTTGTCCTTATGATC
This sequence comes from Lumnitzera littorea, assembly GCA_024138015.1. Taxonomy (NCBI): domain Eukaryota; kingdom Viridiplantae; phylum Streptophyta; class Magnoliopsida; order Myrtales; family Combretaceae; genus Lumnitzera; species Lumnitzera littorea. Next base: position 29,732,296 of record JAMXBB010000002.1, read on the forward strand.
CGCTATACCAATCCTACTAGCTCAGTGCTAGGAATTCATCAAGTATTAATTTTGACATTGGTTCTTTTGAAACAATTTTACTAGTCATATTCTGAATTATTCTTTGATTCATCAATCTATAGCAGATTATATAGTTGTTGAGATTAGAATTCATTACTAGAGTCTTCCTTTGGTATAGAACAGCTGCTTATGTCTATTTTTCGATTAACTTACACAAGAAAAATAAGATAATATGGAAACAATTCACAAAACCATAAATGCACCCACATTAAGTTGCAATGCATGACCAATTAAATTTTTTTTTAAGTTTAATTAATTCTAATTTAAGAGTAATCAACTAATTTCATAGGGGCAATGTTGAGATCATCACCTTAACTTTTTATATTTTGTAATTTTACAAGTTTTAGGTACATCCAATTGGAAGTTTAGTTGCTACCATCACTACCTTGTCTTTTTCTATTACCACCATTTACCTAATTATCATGAGAAACCAATAATACTGCAACATGTGCATATATTAATTTCATAATTCCTAATCAACTAGTCAAATGCCAAGTCATGCATCCACATCATCGGTCAAATATAAAATCAAACTCACAAAACAATGCAATAAACTGTAAAAAGAAAGCAAATAAATAAATTAAAACACATATGAACTACACATGTTATGATGCGATTAGGTGTTCAGAATGAGTAGGTTAACAAAAAAAGAAGGAAAAAATATAGGTAATAACAGTGATGAGTAATTTTCTAATGTAGTGACAACTTAAAACTTAAGGTGTAAAATTGCAAAAATATGAAAAGTTGAGATAATGACTGCAACATTGTCACTTTCACAAACACTCCCAAATTCATCAAATCATAACAATACAATATAGTATGTAGCTTAACCACGAACCAGGAACTATAGTATCCAAACATAAGTGTGACATGTTATGTCTAGAAACTATTTGCAACCATAAGTAAGTATAGTAACTTATAATCTTCAAATACTCAAAGTATACTTAGGAATGTGTTGAAGCATTAAACCATTCACTTGTAACTACATTACACTCAAGCATGTATACTCCTTCATAACTTCTTTTCTATCAAACTCTTATATGGTGTAATAAAACTTTAGAATTCGTAAAGTTATGAAAACATTACTAATAGGACATTTGAGAAAGGGAAAACTTTGCACTATATCCATGAGAAGCAATTACACTAGCTAAAATTTTTTTGATTATGTAGTGTACACATGCTAATACAGATTGCCAAGAAGGGAGTGATATACGGCTACTAATATCACATGAACCAGAGGTAGGTTTGAACCTCAAGACTGTTCAAAAGCTAAATGGAAGTCGAAGGTTAAGTAGGGGTCCTTGTGCACTGACGGTGGATATGACACACCAATACCTTACACGAACTTAGGTTACACTTGATATTACGCACAAATATGGCCAAAAGGTACTCACCACTAATCCACTCTCACAATGGACTAAATAACAGTAAATGAGAGTAAGCAATAGATACTTAGCTCATAAAGGAAAGTACGTCTGAAATTCAGTGTCACTAACTGTTACGACATTACATATTACAAGTATTTACATGGCTCAATTAAGAAAAGTCTTAGGTATATATAAATTACAAAAAAGGATTCCTAGTAGAAAAGGAAAAGGAAATAGATTACAGGGGTAAAATTGTAAACAGACAAAAAGGATATTCGATTATAAAAAGGATAGTATGTATGTCAGAAAAATGAGACGCATGTTTACTGTTCATTTTGCGGTCTAGATGATGTTGTATGCTAAGCAGAGCTAATTCTAAACAAGGCAGAGTAGGTTAGGTCAGCAACTCAATAGATTGGTAGTTCTTCTTTTCATGGCTTAGGAAGGGTTAGTCCAGTAAGCGATCATTCGCCTTATTGGGCCCAGCTAGTCAACTCCGAAGTGGGCAACTCAGCCTAAAATGTGTGTCAACTTGGCGAAAGGCAGATTCAGCGCTTAGCTTAGGATTGGTGCGATAATAAGAGGTCAACTCGATAATCAATTCAATCACCTTGAAGGTCTCCAAGATAAGACAAAGAGAGATTGAAATAGAATACCTCGATAGGTCAGCATGGAGAATGCATTGTTCTTCAGAGTTCAACTCCCCTCAAACAACTTAGTGAACCATATAAGAGTCCTTTAGCTCGGGAGTGAGTGATTGGTCCATGATCCCTATCATTCCTTCCAGGTTGTTTGAGATTTGTGATTAAATTTGATTCTACTTCTTGTTGATCATCCTTAGGAACATACGGGTGGAGGTTGCAACGTTAAAGGAGTCTAAGACTCCATAATCTTTGAGCAGTTCAATTCAATAAGCATTAAGGTTGATCTTTTTTAGTACTTTAAATAATCTATCGACTTTGGGAGATAACTTGTTCTTCCTCAAACTTAGAAATTAATCTTTATTGAGGTGAATCCAGACCAAATCACTAAGCTAAAATTCTCTACTCTTTCATCCTTTGCTTCGCCTCTCAAGCTTGCTAGTAGCTCAACTTAAATGTTTTACGACTTTTTGGTGCATTGCCTTGATGGCTTCATACCTTTCTACAACTAATTGATCCTCATTTTAGCTTAGAAGGGGTATCTAGTCCAATAGAAGCTCAGGGTTAAATCCATAGGCGATCTCAAATGGCAACATGCTCATGAATTGTAAGTGAACTCAATTATAGGAAGGCATAGATCTTAATCAATCATGTTTCGACCAACAGTAACTTGAAGCAAAGTTCCCACAGTTTTGTTGACAAACTTAGTTTGCCTGTGCATCTGTGGATGGCAAGTCATGCTGAATAACAATTTAGTTCCCATTTGCTTCCATAATGTCTTCTAGAAGTGGCTCATGAATTTTGGGTCTCAATTTGAAACAATATTCTTAGGCACTCCATGGAGCTTGACAATCTCATGTAAGAAAAGAAAAGAAATACCAAAAGCATTGTTAGTTTTAAAACAAGGCACAAAGTGTGCAATTTTGCTAAAACGGTCTATGACCACCATGATAGAGTCCTTCCCTCGAGACATCCTCAGTAATCCTAACATAAAGTTTATGCTTAACTCAAACCATAATTTAGTCAAGATTGGTAAAGGTAAATATTGCCCTTGCTCGGCTCGACTAGACTCTTAGCCCTTCTGTAGGTAACACATCTTTCTAATACAGTTTGAACGTCTTTCATTATTTGTAGCCAAAAGAATCTAGAGGCTAATACCTCATGAGTTTGATGCTTGCCAAAATGCCTAGATAACCCTTCACTGTGTGCCTCGCACATTAGTAATTCTCACATAAAACAGGTCAGGATACATAGCCTCCTCCTCCTAAACAAGTATACGTCTTCCTTGTGATAGTCATCAAGTGTTTGGCCATCTTCACATCTAACATAGATCAGGCCAAATTGCGGATCCTCGGCATATAAGTCCTTGATCATAGAAAATCCATGTAATTTGGTCTACAGTTCGGTCAAGAGAGAGTGTCATCTTGACAGGGCATTAGCCACTACATTATTCTCGTTGTTCTTATACCTAACAACATAAGAAACACATGGTTCATTAGCCTAGAATGTCATCAAAATAAACAACAACAAATTTCATCAATTCTCGAAGCACATGGTTCATTAGCCTCATGAATGTCCTTGGGGCATTTGATAGGTCAAATGGCATCATAAGCCATTCATACGTCCATGGCAAGTCTTAAACACGGTCTTCCACTTGTCTCCCTCTCGCATTCTCATTTAATGGTACCTAGATTTAAGGTCAATCTTCAAGAATACTCTTGCTCCATCTAATTCGTCAAGCATGTCACCAAGCTTAGGTATAGGATACCTGTACTTGATGGTACTTTAATTGATAGTTTAGCTATCTACACACATCCTTTATGACCCATCTTTCTTTAGTACTAGCAGAGCTATCATGATACATGAGCTTAAGGATTCTCAGGCATACCTTCTCTTTATCAATTCATCTATGTGTCTCTATAACTCAGTAGCTTGTTCCAGATTCAATCATAGGCAAGCTTGTTCAACAATGTAACTCCTAGCTATAAGTCTATTGCATGTTCAATGCCTCAAAACTGGGGTAAACCTTTTCACAATTCACTTGGGAATAGGTTAACGAACTCAATTGATAAAGTCTTCACCTCAATAGGTAACAGTTCCTTACCTGTTCCTCTCATCTCAAGTAACCTTCTGACCAACAGATAGGTTGGCTCTTCAAACTTCATCTCCTTCTTCAGCTTGGCTTGATTCATCACCAAAGCTTCGTTCTTCAAAACTCAACTTAGTTGAGCCTACTTGCTTTTAACTTGTTCAGCAGTTATAAAGCTTAGCTTTACCTTCCTGCCCTTGTGCTCTAAGGAACATGTGTTCTTCCTTCCGTCGTATATCACATTCCAATCAAACATCTACAGTTGTCCAACAAGAATATGACACATACTCATGGGTAACACATCATAAAGCACTTTGTCTCGATAATTTCAAATACTGATCGGCACAATCAATTGCTTATTCACTTATATGGTTCTCTTATCATTGAGCTAGTGTGGTTTATAAGGTTTGGGGTGAGGCTTGGTTGGCAACTTCAATTGGTGGACCATTACCACTGTCAACAATTAATGCATACAATGACTCATTCACCTTATAATTAATGTGGAACAAATTCTCCCATTACTCATCCTCTAGTATAGGACTTACACTCGTTACTTTCCTTAACACCATAGTTATAAGCATAAAATTACCCTCCTTACTATAAACAATCTTCTCCTCCTCGGATAACTCGCTTTATTTGATCTTTTTTAGTTCTTTTACCTCTTCATCAGTAATATCTACCTTGATGGTTTATGCTTCTCGTCGAATCACCATAGTTCTTTTGTTCAGACATTAAGCGACCATATGTCTCAAACCCTTAACACTTGAAACACTTGATCTCACTCGTCTTCCTTCTTGAGCTCTAGCTTTTCTCGAACTTCCTCAAAATCTCTCTCTCTTTTACTCAGGTGGTTTGAATAGGTCAAACTTCAACAACTTTATTTGACTTCAATTGCATAGGTGTGCTCAAAAAAGGTTGGTTAGGGGTAGATCAATTGACAGGAGCTTAGAATCTGCTAGCTTGATGCCTCTCAATTCTTTAGGCAACTTAGATTGCCTCATCAAGTATGATAATATCCATAATCTCTAGAACATCTCCAATCTCATACTTCAACTTACTAATGAATTGGGATACAGTTTAATCTTCAATCTCAATAGCTTCACAACAAATCATTAACATCTGGAATTCCTTCACATACACATCAACAATTGATCCTCCTTGTCTCAACTCCTATAACCTCTTGAATGTGTCCTGCGAATAATAGTTAGAGATAAATCTTCTCCTCATGACTCTTTTCATGTCATTCTAGTTGTTAACTTCACATTCTCCTTCCCTCCTTCAATTTGCTTATAAATTCTTCCAACATAAGGTAGCATAGTCAATAAACTCCAATACAGTAAGTTTGACTTTAACATTATCAAGTATTTCATGGCACTTAAACTACTTCTCAATTTTATTTACCTAGTCTAGGCAGTCCTCAACATCATTACTCCCAAAAAAATTAAGAATATGCATCCTCAATCCTTCCACTTTAAGAGCTCGGATATTCCTCTCCTCGAGTTCGTAATACTCTCCTCCCTCATCATTTACTTCCTCGTCCTCTTCTTCAATCTCTTCTAATGCTAGTCTCCATTGAGTAACTTTGTCCACTCCTCTAGCTCAAGGTGGTTGAACAGGGGCGTTAACTCGGTTGTATCTGCCATTGCCTCTTTTGGGTAGCTCACTAACTCAACCTCTATAGGGGTCATTTGAAGCTCATTACTTGTCTTCATTTATGGTAGTCACTAAATTAGTCACCAAGTCAGTAAGTCTATCCAGCCATTCATTCGTAAATTGGGGTGTGAAACTTTCTGGTCAGCCTTAGCCATTACGAGCACCACTCTTTTAGTTACCTAAGATTCCTTGAATACTAAAGTCGGGCATTGCTGTCTATTACAATATATTAACAGCTGAAACATAACTCAAAATTCTTTCCATAAACAACAACAACAAAACAACACTTAACACACCAATAGCTATTGCAACCAACACACAATAAACCAAGCAAACACTCACACTCTATTTCATGAACAAGAAATAAGGGAAAACAAAGCACTAAATTTCTTTCAAACTAAACACTCTTCAATCACTCACGACAACAACAACAATAAACAGTTTCTACAATACACTGTAATAAGTTACTTAGGGTATAAAGCAACAGAAATTTACTCGAACGTAGTTAAGCTCTGATACCAAGATGATACAAATCGCTAGAAAGAAAGTGATACATGGCTACCAATATCACACGAACCAAGGGTGAGTCTGAACCTTAAGATGGTCCGAAAGCTAAATAGAAATCAAAGGTTAAGCAAGAGTCCTCTTGTACTAACAGTAGATATGACGTACCAACTCCTCACATGAGCTCTGGTCGCACTTATATTATACACAAGTGTGGCGAAAGGGCACTCGCCACTAATCTATGCTCACAATGGATTAAATAAAAGTAATTAAGAGCAAGCAAAGGATACTTAGCTTACAAAGGAAAGTATGTTTGGAATTCAATATCACTAACTATTGGAGCTATTACATATTACAAGCATTTATATAACCCAATTATGACAAGTCCTAAGTATACGTAAATTACAAAAGAGGATTCCTACTAAAAAAGGAAAGGGGAATAGATTATAAGGATAAAGTTCTAAATAGACAAAAAGGATATTCGGTTACAAAAAGGACATTATAGATGTCAAAAAAATGGGGCACGTGTCTATTGTCCATTGTGGTCTAAATGATGTTATATGCCGAGTAAAGCTTATTCTAAACAAAGCAAATTAGTCAGGTCAATGGCTTAACAAATTGGCAATTCTCCTTTTCAAGGCTTAAGAAGGGTTAGTCTAATGATCAGCCATTCTCCTGATTAGCCTCGACTGGTCGGCTTGGAAGTAAGTAGCTAGACCTCAAATGTGTGTCAACTAGGTGAAGGGTAAATTCAATGTATGGCTTGGGATTGGTGCGACAATAAGAAGCCAGCTCAGTAATCAAGTCAGTCACCTCGGAAGTCTCCAAGATGAGATAGAGAAAGATAGGAATAGAATACTTTGGTAGGTTGGCATAGAGAATGCATTGTTGTTCAAAGCTCAAGTCCCTTTGGACAGCTCGACGAACCATATAGGTGAATTCTCGAACTCGAGAGTGAGCGATTGGTCCTTGATCCCTATTACATGCTGCATGAGATTTAATTTTTTGTGAAATTATACAATGGGCTCTTTCTAATGGATAATGTGTTAAAAAAGAGGGGGATTTTTGCAATGTAGTCATCCTGAACCAAGATGTTGATATGAGAATAAGAAATGTTCAATGGTCAAGAAGGTGATACAGAACATTGCCAAAAAATCAAAGGTCATTAGAGCAAGCACAAGACATAGCAAACACAAATCCCATGAATGGGTATTTGGGAGTCAAATGATGTGGTTGAGGTTAGTGAATAAGGGGTTTGGAATGTGAATGTGACTGGATATAACACACAAAAACACAAAAACAAATCGGGTTTGAGCTTGAAAAAGGGTTCGATGTGACCCACGAACACTCAATCAATACTCAAGTTCAAATAAGAGTTAGATACAACTCACTAACTTCCTTGAATGAAAAGATTCACCACAAACTTTTGAAGAAGATTGATGAAAATGCAATAAAGATTAAAGAGATAATCAAGCACAAGCTTAACAAGCTCACAAGAGACAATTCTCTAAAAATGTATTCTTGATATTTAGAATGACAGGATCATAAAGGCTCTTGCTACTTACAAAATGTTACTATTTATAGTAAATCCTAAAACCCTAATAGAAAAAATGTAAATAAATACACGACCCTAAACCCTAAAGATTAGGCCTACGACTAAAAATAAAGAAAATATTTACAAGTTTACAAAACTATGCATTTAAGGAAGGAGGTCGGCATGTGAGTCATTCAAGCTATCATGGAATTGGTCAGATCTGAATCAAGTGAGGTTGATAGTTAGATGTCCTAACTCGAGGTAAGGTCACTGAAATCTTGTCGTACTTAGCCAAGCTACCAATGAGGTTAGCCCATAGTTACCAAACTCGTGTGTTGGTAATCAAGATGTCTTAAGCTCCTTGCCAAGCTCTTGTTCACCGAGCTAGCCTTCTTCTTTAAAACCTCATTTAGCCAATCATTAGGCTCCTCGAAGGTTGGCAGCACTTCTTCTTCCCTTGTCCTATCCATTCTAATTTCCTCCCTTCTATTGGCCTTTTCCTATTAGCTTGGCCTTGGGGAAGATAGGTTGATCTTGGCTTAACATAGATTGACTATAGCCAAGATAGAGACGGAGGTCGATTCTTATCAAAAGGTGATACCAAGATTAAACCGAGGTCAATAAAGATATTAGAATGTGCCAATAAAAACATTATTCATAAAGTGGTAAAATTACCTACATCTTTAAGATTTGAAAGTTTAGATTTTTCATAGTTTAGCTTTTTTTTTAAGAAATTAGTGTATTTTCTTAATGAGAGAGAGAGAGAGAGAGAATAGTATATTATAAATTAGAAAACCCATTGGATCTTATAGGAACGAGGTTCAACTAGCCGGGGCAACTAAGTTAGACTGGCCTAAGGTCACTACCAATGAGAGAGAAAGGGGTGATCCGTACGAATTTTATAGATGGGTTTGTTCGAACCATGTTAGATTAGGTGGGTCAACTTGTAAAATTATTCGACTATATAGATTGGTATTAATCAATTATTTAAAATGTATTTTTTAATTATTAATATATATCATCTATGGAATTATTATTTAATTATAGTACTTAACTAATATGGACATTATAATTGCACTTTTAATATGGATGGCTTATAATGGGTAAGGCTACTCACTTTTTACCTAATGAGAAGTCATCTAACAAGAAATAAAAACCATTTTCTCATTAATAGATTTTAACCTAACAAAAAACTTCTTATCAAGAAGATAATAGTTTTTACTCTTACATTCTTTACAATCCCATTCATAAAAACTTTTAAGATGGACCTCTCTCTAATTCCTGGTATAGCAATCTTACTTTAACTCTATAGATTGAACATGATGAAAACATATTGTAATCTTGTGTCCACATGCAACTTAATCTTGGATTTATATATATATAGATAGGAATTTTCTAACAATTGGGGTCCGAGTTATGTAGGTGTAGATTACAGTTGTTACTCTTGTATTTTTACATTATTAAATTAGAACTTGTGAACCCTTTTTTTTTTTTTACTTTTCTTTTTTTTTCTTTAACTTGGACCAAATTATTAAACAAGTTAGGACTTTTGCTTCATACATATTTTATGTACCACATAAGTCAAGTACTAAGAACAACATCACGGAATTGATTCTCTTTCATCTGAAGCTTGGTTGCTCTAGCATCTTGTGGTGCCTTAGAATTTCATATCCGTCGATTCTTGTGATGACAATGTCGTCATTGTCATAATTCTTATTATTTTTTTTTTATATAAAAAACAATTTGTAGGGAATAAATTGTTTAAGTTGTATAAGTTATTAAAGCCAAAGATATTAATAAGGAGAAATAAATAGATAGAACCATAATTACTGGTTTGTATTTTATATGCGTATACGTGTGACATCCTTCATCACTAATGTTAACTTCAAAATCAAAAGTTTACCTAATTATTTCATATTAAAAATTAACGTGAGACATACTCTTGGTTTCAATATTTTGATTTCATATTAAACTTATGTGGGATTCCTTTAACAAATTATTTGCTTATCCTTTGGCAAACGAATACGTGAATATTCCTCATTGAAAATCAATAACGCCAACGAAAGTATCCAAATCAATAGCATGATACTCTTTCGCGAATACATGACTATTGTGATCGCATCATTTATTTCATGTTAAAAAAAGTTCCTACATCGAAATTTAATTATGTGACTTAGCTGATTTGTGATTATATCAAGCACGCTGATTTTTTTCCACACCATGATAGCGCAGAAGATGTAAAAAATTACTGATCATCTTTTTTGGATAATTCCATTTGGAGAAAATTCTTATTAAATATACTTTTGTTTCATGAATGGCTTGTGAATATAATTTTTTATTTTCCTTTTCAAAATTTTGGATATCCATTAATACAGGTTAATCTATTATGTTGAGAAACGTAATGCGCCATGCCATTTTTTGAAAATGTCAATACTATAATGTTTTATACCCAAAACTAATGAGTCGTAACAATCCTTCTATATAAACTAATATAAAATAAAAGTTAACCACTTTAACCACTAACATAAATATAGCTTACACAAAACGTCTATCACTTCACCATTTTAAGTTATCCAATTTTGAGTCTAATAGATATCAACATTGAGTCTAATAGATATCAACATGTGACGTAACTTTTCAAAATAGTTTCAAAAATAATTTTGTGGCAAAAATGTATGAGAAAAGCAAGCTTTACAAATCATATGGAGCATAAAATCTCCATTTTTAACAAAAAGTTTTAGGAATTAAATTGATTTAAGAAAATAAAACAATTAGCAAAAAATTTATAAAAGTTCATATGTTTACAGAGTACAATAGCAATATCCATAGTTAAAAACTAAAGGTAGAGGTGTGCAATCGAATTAAACAAGCTAACCTAACCTGGCCCACTTTGGCTTGCAAGTTAAACAGGCTTGGCTCATTTAGCCTGCTTTTAAACAGGCGAAAAAACTTTGGCCTTAACCCATTTAAAAAATAAGTTAAATGGGCTAACATACAGGCCAAAGGCATAAACATATTAAACAAATCGATCCAAACTGTCCTACTTTGGCCTGCGGGTTAAATGAGCCGAGCTCATTTGATCCGCTTTTAAACGGGCAAAAAAACCTTAACCTAAACTCGTTTAAAAAGTAGGTGGGCCGACCCGTGGGCCAAAGCCCACTTGTACACCTTTAATTAGAGGACCATAGATGGAAACCCTATTAGTTTCCCTATAAGTTAGTATAGCCATCAAATAAATAATAATTCAACCCATTAGTCTTGAATCTTACTCTCCAACCCCATTCTTTAATCTTCTGGAACTTAAAGCAATATTGGTGTATCTATTGGAGAACTTACAAAATAGGTATAAGGGAATGAGCGACAACTTACTTAATAAGTGGAATGGAGATACTAGCACATATATGACACAAAGTAGCTAGGGTTTTCAAGCAAATTTAGTTAGATGTTATTCATGTATAAGCCAGTGTCATTGCACAATGTTATCCTGTCCGTCATAAAATCAGAAAAATTATGCTCTCTCTAATCTAAGTTAAGGAGTTTAACATCACACACTTTGCAAATCGAAACTATACTGAGGCTTATGCAATGGAGAATACACTACTTCACTTCGAACCATGGTCCCTAACTCCTCTACTATTACTTAATTCAACTAAGAGTGGGGAGAGAACCATTTCTATCATTCTTATCAAAGAGTTCGTGTTTAACCCAAGAATCCTAAACATTTCTCCTAATAGGTTGCAATGTATGTCCGGTTAGAAGTTAAGTCAAGTTCAAATTAGTTTGCTTCTTAAGGTAATCAAGCAATTTTATACAATTCAATCAAAGCAACACCATAAAGCAACCAATACATAAAGTCTAGCACTCCATAACAACAGTACAATATTCAAGCATACACACTGCACAAATATAAGCTACTAACTTATAATCATAAGCAAAACACATATTAAGGCTTCTAAATTTTCTTAAATAATATTTCAAAGTACGGTGAAGTTCCGATCTTACTTACCTAGAACTTAGTTGCTCGCTAATTTGGTTGTTCACTTATCCTTCCTTCAAGAATTCCCCATATATTTAGTCAATTTATTATTTTAGTAACTATATAAGATACGAGAGACCATTTATTGGCTCATTCCGTAGAAATTAGGTTGATTTGGAACTAAATTTATAATTTATGTTAACATTAGTATAGGGAGTTAAAGTTATTTCGTCAATAATACCTTCAATACCCTTTGAACTAAGTTCTAAGTGAAATCATCTATAAAGCTTTTACGTTGAGAGGCCTCTAAATTACCCCCTGAGACTTACTAGAGTGAAAGTTCATAACAAAACTAAATTTTGAATCAACCTCTGAATTTGATGAGTATTCGAGATTTTTTACGAATTATCCTCTAAGGTAGCTTCTCAATGCTCACATACATATATTTTCACTTTAAGTACTCACTAAGGCATCTTTTGAATCAACCATATAGTCTACTCAATTTTAGATCTTTTAGCATGGTATCTTCTAAGCTACCTTCTGAACCACATGGGCGTCGAAGTTTACAGTAGATTCAACCTTTGAGTCAATCTTTAAGTTTGATAAGTATCCTAAATTATTCAATGAACACCCTCTCATACAACTTCTAAGTGTTTACATATATATAATTACCCCAAATATTACTTTAAATTACCTTTTGACTAAATTGTTAAGTCCATTAGAATTTAAATTTCTTATCAGAAGACCCTTTGAGCTTAATCAGTTTCATAATTTCAAGGGATTTACCCTCTAAATTTTCCTCTAAGACCAACAACTTCAAAGTTCTTAAGAATATTCCCTTTGACTTAACTACTGAGATTCTCCTTTTTCATTGCTCACTCATAATTTTACTTTTGATTTAACTTCTGAGTGAATATCTAGTAGAACATTTACCTTCCTTTTCCTATGAGTTACTCTCTGCCCTTAACCAACTTCCTATAGTTAATTGATTTGCTCACTTTTCTCTTAAGTTTCAATTATAGGGACCCATTTTACATCTTATTTAACACTCCTTCACTTCATTAGTCTCCAAAATCCTCATTTAACACATCACCACTCACTAATTCTCAAATTCCCAAACTACCAAATTGTACGTATAAGTGGCATATTTTTTATTTCCTTAACTTCTTCCAATAAAACCCCTTCTAACAACAACTACACATCATAAAATACATAGAAAAAAGTTAAGCTTAGAATTCAAGTGAGGTCATTAAGAGAAATAAGTTATTTTCCACTAAAATTACTATTTTAAACATAGTTTAGGGTTTAAAAATCAAATAAAAATTAAGAAAATAGTTTCACAAAAAAATTTCATATAGTAATTTAATATTGGATTATAATAGTTTATAATAAAATTTTAAAGTGAAAACAACGTCATTAGCTATGTTTATTTTAGTATAAAAAATTGCTCGTTTTCTTTGATTTTTTAAGGACGTATATGATAGTTACTAATTTTTTACAAAACAATATTTTTCCTAAATTTTACACATGAAAATATGTAGGAATAAATTTTTGTATAATTTTCTGGATATTTTTTATATTTTTAATAATTTGTTAAAAAATCATATAAAAAAAACCTCACCAGAACTGGTTACTCTAACCACCACCACTGACCACCTCCTTATCGACTAAGCAAGGTGCAACATCCTCTATCGTTTAGTGGTAACGATTGGTTCCCAAAAGCTCCCCATGTTCACGAACTCTCAAATGCCCATTGTGCGCACCGATTTTGTTTATTTTCCATAACTTCTTTCTTCCATCCTCAAAACCTTAACTAATTTTTTTTCATATTCCATCTTGCATGTAGAATTCTTCCAAAGAGCATTTCTAATTTTTTTAGCTCAAGTAGTGTAGGAATGATTTTTATTTTCTCTCTCCTCTTATATTTTGGCCTTATAAACTAACTTAACATGCATTTTGATTTACTTAATTCACCCACATCTATCCTAATTATTACCACATGCCTATTCCAACTTAATCCAGTTACCCTAAGTGATTTTGAAATTTTTTATTAATTTTTATGAATTTCTTTATTCATTTTTGCTTAAAATATAAGTAATCAATTGTTTTATTTAATTACAAGTATATACATATACTTAAAAATTACCCACAATATAGGTATATACATACTACATGTTATTTTGTGCCACATAATAATTTTATTACGTATATAATTTATCTCTAAAAGTTCACAAATTACCTAAGTCTATTCTACACAATTATGATAAATAATACATAATGTAGTTAAATTACACTATTTTAACTATATTATTTTTATTTTATTATATTTTTAATATCCGAATCCATGAGATGTTCTCTACTAATGTTTAAAGTCTACTCGTAAATTTCTAACTTAATCGTATTAGGTTCAACAACATCCTAAATTACTGCTCGAACAACTATATGAAATTACTGGGCTCATCTAATGTTCAATAAATGTGTTATTTGTTTTTATTGAAAATTTTAGTCATTTATATATCCATGTTGTTGTGAGAGCTTATTAGCCTGTTGATGCAAATGTATTAAACTACAAGTCATAGATCAGTTAGATCGCTAGAAGAATAGTAGGAAGAAGTCCAAAATTAGTCAAGAACATTCAAAAATAAATATTAGAATACTCAAAAGCATTGTAGGCCAAAAGCCACATGTGCCAGAAGTGGATCAATAGGCTTGAAGTTCAAAAGCTTCATCTAATTTTTCTCGATTATATTAGTCACTTTTGGGAAGTTATAATTTTTCACATATAGAAAGTCACGGAACTCATGATATGTTAATAAATACTTATTTGAGTCTACAATTGCATAGATATCAAACTGCTTTATCGTTTGAATGTTTTAGAAAGTCGAATTTTTAGTTTTAAAATGATGTCATATGAATTAAAGTATCTTTGTTATTTAGAAAAGTTTATCTTATCTTATCTTATTTCTTTTCATTATTCCGTGAGATATGGGTATTATACACTTTTTCTGTTTATTCATTGGGTTAAGGAATTATAAATACCTATGTACAGTTGTAATTTTCAGTTTTTATCAATAATACACTTTTATTCTCAATATTGTGAGTTGATCACACTTCTATGCTATGTCACTTATATAAGATTTATGTTTGCATTCTATAGCACTTAATGGCGAATTTAATTTTAGAAATATAAATTTCTATATCAAGTCTTTTGAAATGCAACTAATATTGTTAGATATTGATGGCTATTTAAGTAATTCGTATTGATAAATACATATTGATAGTTAAATTTCTTATATATTTGATTATGAGTTTACTCATGCAATGCCTTAAGAATCTATTAGTTTACATATTGATAGCAATATAATTGTTTACTTTTATATGGATTTTTGTTTCCTATTCTAGATTTTATAACTATATCAATTTATATATATATATGAAATAATTCCAATTATTGATGTGGTTTTTTTGTTTTCTTTGGCTTTTCTATTTTAATAATAATAGATTATTTTTCTCACTAATATGGATTAAATCATTTTATTTATTTTGTAATTTTATAAATATTGTATTTTATGTGTAAATCTTAAAATTGTGAAAGAATGCAATTAAATTTGAAAGTCCATATGTATATAAGAGCACCATATGTATGTGACTAAATGCACTATGTTGATTTACGCAAAATTTATTTTATAAATAATTTTATAAGTTCATGTGGGTAGTTACAACCAAAGTGATCTATTCATATATTTTGATTTTTTGAATAAAGTGAAATATTACGTAGAGATATATGGTTCTTAGAATATTTATCACCCAAAGGAAAATTTTTCAAAAGTTTGTGTATCTCATTGGTTTAATATCATATAGAAAGATTCTATTGCATGTTGTATTCATGCTGAATGACGGTTTGTAAGTAATGCTCTAAGCTCTTGAAATAATTAAAGCCATTTGACTTTCTCTTTAAAGGGGAAATTAATTATTTACCTGAACATTCTTATTGTAGCTTATAGTGAATTTGGTATGAATGATAAATCTTGCCGCTATTAAAATTTTGAAAAATGCCAATTAGAAGAAGTAACAAATGAGACATTGAGTTTGATTTGGTGTATTGCGGTCTCATAATAAAATCCTTCTAAGGAAAGAGAAATGTTATTAAGTTTTATTCATACACTTTGTTTAATTCACTAAAATTTTTTAGTACCAAAAATAAGAAAAGACTTACCAATTTCTACTTTCTATAAAGCTTTTAGGGGACCACCATTTAACATAATCTACTACATAAAAATCTCATTTCGTAGTGTTAACTAATTAGAAATGTTAAGTAGGTTGATATAATTGGCAAATTTTGATTATTTGTGTTATGCTTATGGAATTAATTTGATTCAATGCTATATCATGCATGATCTAAATTATTACATTCTATTACACATAATTGTTATCATTTTATATACTTGTGAGCTCATCTATCATAGGTATGATTATGCAAAATCTTGTATAAATTAATTAATTCAATTTATTTTAATTATAATCTATATTGCATTAATAATAATTATATCTATCGTGTGTTATTATTGATGTGATTTATTGTTGATACCATGTACCATAAGTTCCACACTTATGTTGATTTTGGTTCGAATACCCTATCAATATTGTAATTTTGTGATATGAGATTTATCCATTGATCATTATATTTCTTATTCACTATAATTCGAGACTCTTAGGCGAAATTATAATAAGTAAGAAATTTGTATTAAGAACATGTTTAGGTATGCATGTGGAATTATTTAATTATGTAATTGCATGATAACATTATACATATTGTAAAGAGCCAATTTTGCATTGGCTTAAGCCCATGATTAATGCATTATATATTTAGGCTCGATTCCATGAGGTAATTGATAGGGTATAGGGAATCCGGTCCCTAATTGAGATGATTCAAAGGGATTTACCTTGATGGGCTCAAAATAGGAATCTTTGTACTAGTTTATCCACTCTCAACCTCTCTTAAGTAAACTCGCACAATCAACAAAGCAAGTTACTGGCCTTAAGCCTATAGTAAGCCCATCAAGATAATCTTAAATGAGCAAGCTTAATCTCAATCATTGATTATTCACGTAATTTGATAGTTGTTGTTGAACCCAATAGTTTATAAATATCCAACCATGCTTCCTTAAGAAGCTCTAGAGATCAGAAGAAAAAAAAAAAAGTAATTTCCTATGAACACTCTAGTCTCAAGGATCAAAACAACACTAAAGTGAAGAAAGAGTCAAGTGAAGAACAAGTTAACATTCAATCAAGAATAGTGAGGTTAATGCTTGATAGCTCTCTCACTTATCACAAGTGTGCTTAAGCTATTGAGATTGCTCATTCCTCTTTCCAGCTATTTTTTTCTAAATCCTCTTTACAAAGTACCATTAACATATCACTCCTATAAGGTTACCCAGCGTGAGATAATCTAGAACCTTAACTCTACACATATTAAATGTTTCCTTTGTTGATTTGATACCAGCCTCTTTGCTTATACAATTAACTTTTGTCAAAAAAAAAAAAACACCCCTTAAAGGGTACTAATTTCAAGGATTAAAAGGAATCTCCAAATCTTTATCTCATAACACAGATTTAGCTTTGAGAGAAAAACTACCTGTAGCTCTTACTGATGAGTCCACTTTAGCTAAAACTGACTTCTAGATAATGATATTTAAAGTTTTATTAAGTTATCACTTCTCTTAACTTCAAGGAAAATGCTTCAAATGAATACATTTACCTAAAGAGTAATGGGAGCTATTTTATAATTTTTGTCTTATATGTTAATAACATACTTCTTTCTACTAGCTATGTTAAGCTTTCATTAAAGACAAAATAGATATCGAATAACCACTTTGAAGGAAAATGGTGATACTTTAGTTGTTCTAGGCATCCAAATTTATCATGATAAATTATATGGCATTCTTGCCTTACATCAAAGTAGATGTATTGAAAAGGTCTTTAAGTGATTTAACATGCATTCTTACTCTCATGTGCTATGCCTATTCAAAGAGATGACAAACTCTCTAAATCTTAATGTCCTTGAAATGATAAAGAGAAAAATAAAATAGATAAGGTTCCATGTGCTTTCAACTATTGGCAGTTTGATACATGCTCAAGTTTATACCCACCTTAACATCATTTTTAATGTTAATACTTTGAGCAATCCAAATTTGGGTCATTGGAAAACCATAAAAAGGGTCGTGAGATATTTGCAAGTCTCTAAGGATTATGTGTCGTCCTATAAGAAGTTTAATTGATTTTAAGTCGTTGGTTATGATAATTTTGATTTTAGAAGTTGCCTTGATAATCAAGAGTTTACAATTGACTTAACTTTACTTATATGATGGCAGACAAAGTTATTTCATGTAAGAGTATTAAATAGACACTTACAATTACTTCTACGAACAAATCAAAGTATATTACTTATTACAAGGTTATTTATCAAGCCATGTGGCTAAAAACTTGATTTCTAAATTTCACAATGCTAGAAGCATGTTTAGGCCACTTGTAAAAAAATTATGGAGTTTTAGACTTGAATTGAGTATACTACTATAGAAAATATGTTAGCAAATTCACTAACTAAAAGCTTTAACCACTGAAGTTTTTTAAAACCTTATAACTTGTATAAGCTTGGTTAAGTCTTTTGATATTTTTTGTTAAAGAGAGTTTGAAATTTTATTATTATTATTATTATGAAATACGTGTGAGATGATATCAATTTTACTATCATATCTTTTATAGCATAACCTTTCTCTAATATTGCATATTTGTTCTATTTAATTATGTTTTTCTTGATTATCAATATTTTCTGTGAAATATGAACATAGTAACATATATAATATATATATATACACACACACACCCATACCTATTAGATACTATTTTTTCAATATTAGAGCTTCATATATCATAAACTATTGATTAATATATGCTTTGACCATGATTGATATTTCCATCCTAATAATTCATATATTTCTGATAATTGACTTATTCTATTCAAGTGAGAGAATGTTAAACTATTTGATTATATGGATTAACATTAATTAATTATTAAGAATATATTTATGAATTATTAATATATATCATTGATGGAGTTATTACGTCATTATATCGCTTGACTAAGATAAAAATTATAGTTGGGCTTTTAATATAAATGTCCTATAATTAGTAAGGTTATTCACTTTATTGGTTAATGAGAGATTCCTATTCTCATCTAATAAAGAATAAAAACTGTTTTCCATTAAATAGTTGATAACTTAACAAAAACTTCCTATTAGAAAGAAGGTAGTTTTTTTTTTCACTTTTCACAACAATATTTATAAAACTTTTAAGATGGATCTTCTCTAATTTTATGTACGCAAAACTTACTCTAACTTTATAAATAGAACGTGATGAATATGCTATAATTTTATACCTATATATGCACAATTTGATTTTGGATTTATATATACATACATAGAAATTTTCTAACACAATTCAAGTCTACAAACATTGTTCTTTTTTTTTTTTCACATTAAGATATTTTGTTATACAAGGATGAAAATTTACTTCATCAAGATTGTTCAAAAGCAAGACTAGCAAGGAATAAGGTACCTATAGAATTTAGTTCTCGTTGTTTGCACAAATTAAGCATGGCAGCTTTTATAGTTGGGGTTATAATAAAGACTCCTAAGATCATTTATAAGGCAAGAGATTAGAGACCATATTTCTTCACTTGACTTATAGCAAAAGAACTTCTAACTTGCTATTAGTTGTTAGTGTACATGTGAACAAAAGAACTTATAAAACTAGTTAAGAGCTTACACAATGCACAAGAAACAAAAAAGATATTTATAATGAAAAAAATTTTAATTTATAAAAAATTATATTTGCATTAATAAATTTTATTTCTCATTAATCGAAAGTTATCCCATTGATAAAAAAAAAAAAAGAACTCAATATTATGTAAGATAGATTAATAGTGTATGAATATCAATTATATCATTGTCAACTTAAAAATTATTCTTCATAATGTACTATCAAATGTCATCGATTTTAGTTATTTTTAATATAAGTATCAATAAACCTCTATAAAATTTGAGAAAATAAGGAGAAATCAATAAATCTCTATGAAATTTGAGAAAATAAGAAGAGAAAAAAATGAAAAGACAATAGAACTACTACTTTCAAAGTGAAAAACACCTTAATGAATTGATTGATGATAAAAGAAAGAGATAAAAATTATTGACAAACATGTTAAATTAATGATTCAATTTTCTAAACCCTTTAATCACCTAAATATTAGGAAAAATAAATCAAGAATTTCTTTTATATTATTACTTTTATTAACTTCAATTTGCATGCACTTTATAATACACTCTATAACTATTATTTCATATGTTATTTTAGATTTTCATGTAATAACTATTGTGAAGATTTCTTTCCCTTAATATAGCTATAGGTGTCTCCTTTGCACTTTTTGAACCATATCTACACATATATAGTAAATACATTCTATGAGTATTGAGTACCAAACAACTTAAAACATATGATTAAAACTACATTTTGATCTTCTTAAATTTGGAAAAAAAAAAAATCTCCTTAACTTTAGAGACAACAAGAGATGGTGATTTTCTCTTCTTCATTTGATCTCTTGACAACATAATTCACACTTGAATCAACTTCACAAAATTAAAATTGGAAACACAATTCTCACTCAATTGTTAATGGACAAAAGTGGGAAAACTTAGCAAAACCTTTATGCATTACATATCCTTAAATATCCATAACAAAACAATACAAAAAGAATTACATTTTTCATATCATTCCTACATATTTAAATATATTGATTCCCCTAAACATTATCAAAATCATAAATGCATTTCTTACTTAATTCCTTAGTACATTTTACAACAAATTTGAATATGTTCACCGATATAAAACTTATCCAGTACAAGACATAATTTCCCTTTATTTAACTCGTATGATTCCTTCTAGACATCAATATGAAGGTCATAATTTCCCTTCTTTGATCTTCTTCTTTTATTAGTATTCATTGTATCATTTCTTACAATAAAAGCATTTTCTTACTCAATCCCATAAAACCCATAATACATACTAAAATAATGACATTAAGAAAAATATTATCTTTCTATCTATGTCATGCTCATAAATTTGAGCGTGACCATTATTGTCACATAAGTATCAAAACTAAACACAAATTTCTCATCCATCCAAGATACTTAATATTAAAACTAAAACTTACCAAACAATAAGAAATTAAAATCCTTTCATCTACATCACACTCCTTGATCCAACATATTATTTCCTTTGCATAACAAAACCTCCCTAACATATTCTTTATTCATTAACAGAAAAAACACATCATTCTCTCAATCCTATACACCCAATATGTATACAGAAATAAACACTAAAAACACATTATTCTCTTAATCCTTTACAGCGAATATGTATACGGAAATAAACACTTTGATATATCATTTTTTAGAAAAAAAAAATTATCGGATGAATAAAGATATAAATAACTTACAAAGAATGATAGAGAGATGATAATGGAGGAAATTGAGTGGCAAAAGATGCATTATTAAATATGGAAGAGATATTTTTTTTTCTTTTTTTTATTGGCACTTGATTTTATTTTAAAAGGCACAAGTAGAAAATTGGAAAACTAAAGGCACCATGTAAATAACATAATATGTAAGGTTTGAGTTTTCTTTTTTTCGTATAGGTTACTTTCCTAATGAAATGTAACTGCTTTTCATAAGGTTTTTTTTTTTTTTTAGCGCTTGATTTTGTCTTAAAAGACATAAGTTGAAAATTGGAAAACTGAAAGCACCATTTAAATAACATAATGCCATAAAGTGTAATGTTTAATTCTTCTTTTTTTCTCGCATGGTTACTTTCCTAATGAAATGTAACTACTTTTCATAAGTTTTTTTTTTTTAATGAAACAACTAATAGTATGTAATGTTTGTTTTTCCTTTTTGCCGTTTGTTTTTTTCCTTATATAAAATGGAATTTCTTTTTAAGTTTTTTGTTTAATAAGAAGCAACTAATGTAGTATGAAATCTGTTTGGATTTTTTCAATAAATTGTTATGTTGTTTCTAGAAGAGTATTTTATTGAAAAAATTAAATACTAATTTAGTCTTTTGAAAAGATACTAATAAATGGATTAAGTTGAAAAGGTATTAAAAAATGGAATAACTAA
The DNA here is from genome assembly GCA_024138015.1 of Lumnitzera littorea. NCBI lineage: Eukaryota > Viridiplantae > Streptophyta > Magnoliopsida > Myrtales > Combretaceae > Lumnitzera > Lumnitzera littorea. Next base: position 29,754,349 of record JAMXBB010000002.1, read on the forward strand.
TTTAGTTTTCTAAAGAGATACTATTCAAATGGAATACAAAAGAGGTATTATAAAACAAATCAAAAGGATATGTCGATTGGAAAAGCTTCCAAAATTATATATATATATATAACAGATTCGTCTAACTCTTAATAATTTATCATATACCTAAAGCTAAATAATGGCGGTAGTTTCGCTAAGGTGTTACAGGAATTGGGGGCCTATTGATTAGATCATAGAATATTTCTATTCAATTTGCTTTCAACCAAGTGGATCTTTACTTCCATGGAAGTCATGGAGCATTGGATCACGGTATAGAGTTTTGCCTTCAACATGATTTCTCATATATTGATATCGAAGTCGATTCGTTGCTAGTGGTGGATCAATGAAAAGAGTGCACCAAGATGAAACGTCTATTATCTACCTACACAATAAAGAAAATACATTAATCCAACATCTATACAACTTAAAGGAAGGAGGGTTCGAAAGCAGATCATCTAGCTTAGGGATGCAATTGGACAAGTCATTAAAGAGTACCCGATTTATCGAACCCAATAAAAATTCTATAGGTTATTATTCTGTAGGATTTAAGGTCGAGTTTTGGGATTATTAAAAAAAAAAAACCCGATAGAAAACTCGACCATGTAAAAAAAAAGTATGTATTAATAAAAATATTTATTCTTAACTTATGTAACATACATATCTTATACAAGTTTTGTATCGTAGAACACTTTTGATTCTCAATATTTATTATTATATAATTCAATAAATATAATCATAACCTTACTTAACTTCTTCCCTTTTATTCTCTCCTTAATTTCATATAAATCATAGAAAAATCCACTCTTATAAGGTCTTTTGAATCTTATAAAAACCAATTCCTATAGAGCCTATAGAATCTAGTTTTGGGAATAGAAAGTAAAATCTTATAAGATTTTGGAAAACGTCAAACCCTATAATGGCGGATTCAGGTTTCACAAAACCCGCTCTAGTTATATCCTTAATTTAACTAAAAAACCAATATCATGCCACTAAATTACAATGTTTTAGGTTACAATAAACTTAGCAATATGAATCAACTGAATGCATCCATTATAAATATTTTAGAGAAGAAATTAAGCAGTGGATTATCTTACCTAGATGTCAAATACCATTCGGACAAAATTCATTCACTAGAAATCTCTTTCATTTAAATAGCATTTACAAAGGTCTTACCCTTTCTAAAACTTCTATAATCCAACGCATTATGTGACCAAATGATTGTAAGAGTTGATACAATGAAAATTTTAATAATAGGATTATGGCATTATGGCCCGTTGGTCCAACCAACAAAATGGTTTGAAAAAAGGGAACATTTTTTTACATAATAATTTGGTTTTTTATATATATTCTTTGACTCCAATCTTAGTGTAAGTTTTCTTTATTGCTTAAGAAAATATTACCGTCAACATAGAAGGAGATATTTTAATTTGGATGGCGGTAAATGCTCATTCCTTCAAGAAACGAATATTCTACAAAAGGCTGGAAAATCTGGCCCCCGTCAAATACTCATTTGATGGAATAGCCCAACCAAAACGCCTATGAATTACCACGTTTACACTTAACATTATTAATGCCTTAAAACTCTTGGATCGTGTTCATAAGTTGGTGATCTTTTGAGTACTGGTGCAGCCATAATAGAGATATACCAAATTCGAGGTTTCCTGTCATATCAGCTCTCTCCAACTTATATCATGCCTATGAGCTTCAAATTGAACCAACCCAGTAATGCATGGATCCGTAGATGAAGACAAAACCCCAGTGGCACAACCACCTGATAATTATTGAATATTAAAGATACATATTGTTATTTGCTTTTATTCTTTGTGCTTTTTTCAATTCTTTGGAACATTTTACGTATTAATGCCGTTTAACTTTTCTCTTTCGTTTTTTTTTTTTTTGGCCCTTTTGGCATCAACTCCTTTTTCTATTTAGCCTTCTTGCTCTTTCTCTATGGGTATCCTCCAAGAAACATCACATGGTAGTGGAGATCCACATGTCATCCACTCATCTTATACTTAGGGAAAATCTAATACTTGATCGAAGCAGTGACCACATATTAAGCTTTTAGGAAAGTAAAATTTTTCCCTACACCGACAGGCTTTTGTAAGTAAGGTGAAAACGATCACTTGTTAGTATGTTGCCACATGTGAAAGAAATTAGGAAAAAAATACAATATTACTAATACACGTGGATCGATAAATAGCCTGTAAGTACCTATAATATTTAAATACATGATAATAAAGGAATGTATTTTTTTTTTTAAAAGTATTAATGATGTTTTTGTATGTTGAATATCACTTATTAATTCACGTGGCATATTAATACCATTGAAATTTTTTTCATGAAATTAAACATGAGAAACATCGAAAAAGATCGATAACTTGAAAGGGAGGATTGCTGCTCCTAGAAAGTTATGTTTATGTATATACAATTAGAAACATGATTTATAACTTTTTAGTGTACTTCTAGATAAACTTTAACAAAAGCAATAAAATCAAAACCTATTTATAGTTTAAATATTATTTTCAGTTGTGCTCAAAGTATTACTAGGAAGTAACACATAGCTCGAGCTGGTTGTTACACGAAGAGAGAACGCTAAAATGGACACCTAATCATTGAATCAAGAATTATGGTTGTCAAATTTCATCAAATTAAGCTTGCTCCTTGGGGTGCCATGACATTTAAGTGAGTGTCCACAAGTGACACGAATAGGTAATGTTGATTGAACTTCATCTACAATGTTGCAACTTCGAAGTCACATTTCTTCTAAGTCTACACATATTATATGGACAAAATGTAACGGCCTATAATTTCATATATTTTGAAGCGCTCACTTAAGAACATCACATATAAGGGAATTAATATTGAGTTGTTCAAACTATGATTTCCATGTTAAACGATAAATGTGATACCTCATGATTAACATTAAATCTGAAAAAGATTTATGCCAGTTTATAAAGCTATGATAGTGAATATCTTGTTAATATAATCTTATAACTTTTAAGTTAAGTGGTTAAAATGGACTCTTTAGTATTTATTAATTTTATAAAAATATAGAGGTTTCAATTAAGAAATTGGTGTTTTGAATGTAAGGAGAAACTAAACAGGAAATTAGATCAAGAAAATGATTTGTATAAAACCTTTAAGATTTAATCTTAGAAAGAATATAAGTATTAGATAATGGTTAATAGAGGAGTTGATAGAACGATTTGCATAGTGGTTGATAAGGTGGTTGACTAAGCATGGTTGATCAGCCATCTTACAAATCCAATCAACTGTATGGTTAAACTCTCCTTTAATTAACCACTCACATCCCCAAGTCCATAGGGTAGGAAAAAAGGGATTCAAAGTGATTTAAATAAGACTAAAATGAGTATTTAAGTGGAAAATCAAGTAATAGATCTAGGAATTGTAATCATTAGTATATAAGTTATTAATCTATGATATGTCATATGATTTGAGAGCTTATTTGCATCACTATCAAGGTTCTAATCAGAATCTTAGTACACAATTATTATTGCTTGTTGATTATGTGCACTATTTTAATATATAATTTGACTAATAGTAGCTAACTATGGATTTTGATGGATTATTATATGTGTTTGTAAAAGAGAACGTTTTTTTTTTTTTTTGTGAAAACCTTCGTTCTATTATAGACCAACACTTTCAAAATAACTCTAAAGACTTCCAACATTTTCAAACCGATTCTAAGCATCTACTCCATACTTTCAAAACTAACTTTAGAACCCCATTACGCTATCAAAATTAAATCGACTCTAGGGATCTAAGAATCTATACTTTCAAAAGTGAATCTAAGGATCTAAAGATCTACACTTTCAAGACCAGCTTTTGAAGAGCATTATAGATCTATATTTTTTAAACCAACTTTAGAAAGTATGATGGGTTTACGCTTTCAAAACCAACCATAGATTACACAAAAGAATCCATACTTTCAAAACCAACACTAAGGACAAATGAATTGGTCCACACTTCCAAACAAACTTAAAGGGTTTGGTCGTAAATTAGTGTATTTTTTAAACTTTAGATAACCAATGGCTAATCTAATATATTATTTGATAGTGAACAATTATTACACTAAAATCATTAGGTTATTAAAATTTTGTCATTTGTGTATGTTTTATGCACCAGTTTCGTACTAGATTTTGCTAAACACCCATTTAGAATCTAAAGTTCAAGTAATAAATATGATATAACCATTGAATTGCGACTAAGGGTGATGTTAATGCAATAGAAGACCATGAAATCATAAGAAGATTTAGTTTAGAATTAGGCTATTCTTTAATTCCTGTATATTTTAAAGATCATATGGATAAAGAGGAATTCATGAACAAGGGAATTCTAAAGAATTTTGTATTATTGCATGTAGATTTAGTTGTAGTTCTAAATCTTGCATATTCTTATTGCAGTAAGAGTATGTAGTGAAAGAGGTATGTAGCTAAGTTGTTGCACCTTAGTCTCAAGGCATGACAAGAACATTAAAACAAAGACATGACATGTGGAGAATACGTGATGCGTTTCTAGAGTCATACACACGGAAAAGCACCATAATGGAGGAGAATAGCAAAATCCAAGCAATTACCAAACGGATATGACACACCAATTGATCCCACTTGGCCTAATCCAAGCACCCGATATGATTCACAAATGTTGAATCAGGGTCACTCGCCACTACTCCTTACTAAAGGAAATAAATAAAAGTTAAGAGATAAACGAGAACACTAAGGTTGCTTAAGAAAGGAAACTTGTAATAATCAATAATGCAATAATATGTCATCTGCATACAAGTAAATGAGGTTTATATACTATCCCCACTAGGGTTATAGGACATACATGAAAAAGATAAAAGAGTAATTTACAAATAAAATACATTAAACATACTAAAAATCGTAAAAATAACAAAGAATATCCTGTACAAAAAAGTAAGTAATTCTTCTAAAATGTTATGCTAGAAGATACGTGTCATATGGTGGCAAATGGTTTGAAATGTAGCTGGTCTTACTGAAGTGTACCTTAAAATAGCTCGGCCTCAATATAATACAATTTGGATGAAGTCAAAAGAAAGAGTCAACTGTCAAAGCAAACTTGATCTAGTTCATGTTAGAGCTTAGTTATTGAAGGATGTTCAGATCCTATCTAAGTAGGGTATCTCGGCAATTCGTCTTGGATAAAGGTAAAATGTCAGTAAGCTCGGAATCCTGACTGGATCATGGTATAAACTCGACAATGGATTGGAGTCGCTTGGTAGGTCAACACTTCCACTCTGCAATAGCTCAAAAATTATGTTAGTCCTTACTAAAGCTCGGTATTTGGGTCAGTAGAAATGAGAAAGTTAGAAGTCTGTAAACTCCGCAAATTTAGTGTTTTAGCTAATGAATCGATTTAAATATTATAGGTAATTACTCTAACTCAACATAGTCAATAAATTTAAAACTAATTAAAATTTTAAATTCAAACATAATACAAAGGATAAAAATCTTAAAATTTTGCTCAAAACTTAAATCGTATACAAAAATCCTAAATCTGATATACATGCAAATACTCAAAATCGAACTCGAGCTTGACTAAAATCCTAAAAGTATAACTTTAAACTTATAAAATAAATAAATATAACTTAATAATAATACAATCCTAGTCAATCACAATTATCGACTAAATTATGTAATCGTGTAAAACTTTTAACAAACACGTAAAAATAACTCATAAATATTATCAACATAACAGCTACTAATTAAATTAATAAATTTTCATAAAATCCCAAAATCAATTTATAAATGTTAATTTTATGATTTTTATGATTGGAAATATTACATATATTTATTCCTTCTTCTTATTTTTTTTTCCCCTTCTTCACATAAATTCCTTACTGGATTGCAGCTACTCATGTACCCAATTACTTTATCCAAGTATCAACTAATTAAAGGAGAAAGAACAAAATAATAAAGCAAATGTCCTTTCTTAATTAATGCAACAATCTAGTGGATTGTTTTTTTGCTTTATAATTATATTTAGTCTTATTCCTCTTACTGTGAACATGTCTGGAAAACTTGGAAATTGAATCCAAAAAGGGAAAGAAAGAAAGCAAAACACATACACACAAAACCAAAAAAAAAAAAAAGGAAAAGAGAAAAACCAAAGCAAATACTAAGAAAAAGAAGAACAAGAAGAATAAGAAGAAGAAGGAGATTTGATCAATTGATTTACTAAAGAATTTAGGTAGGTTGTTAATTATTTTTGTACATGTATATATACTCTATAACATGTACATATATATTAGGTATTTTTTTATGTAAATATATATGTACATTTTATATAGTATAAAATATGTACATAAATATGTATATAATATATATATACTATGTATTTCCTTATGTATATATATGTACACATGACTGTATATCTATATGTATACGTACATAGTATTTTTTTTTTAAGATGTATTATGTATGTGTAAATAGTTATATATAAGTGTATATGTACTTAGTATTTATTTTTATTATATGATGTAAAGAAATGTAAATATATGTATATGATATATATACATGTATTATGTATTTTTGTATTTATGTACATATATATGTATTTCATATTTTCTTTATGTATGTGTGTGTGTGTATGTATGTGTGTAGGCAAGGATATATATGTATGTAATATACTTAATACTTTATGTTATACGATATAAATATATGTATGTATAAATAATAATATATATAGTATGTATTTTCTCACTCATGTATTTATGTACATATATATTTAGTATTTTCAATTTATAAAAATTTATATATATATATATATTGGACATGATGTTTAGATGTATATATGTATGTATATTATTAATTGTATTTCGTATTTTAGTATATATATATATATATAAGTAATACAATCGTATATGTACAAATGTCTATAAAGTACAAATATATGTATATTATATTTATATATAGTATATAATATATAATTAAGGTTAAGATAATTTAATACATAAAGTATAGTATTATATAAATGTACGTATATGAATAGTATCGTATATGTAGAAATACAAGTATATTTAAATAGTACATATATGCTATAATATTAATATAATAAATAAAGTAATTTAATAAATATATATGTAACGCAATATTAGGAGAAAGTAGAATAAATAAGTAATTTAAAAAATTTAATAAAATATAGTAATAAGTATTAATATATAATTATACCGTAAAATACAAAGAAATAGGAAAATAATAGAAAATATGAAAAAAATTCATAAGGGTGACACATGACACTTTCATATACTGTCACGTCATCACTTAAGTATAATTAAGTAATTTTCATAAATTAATAATCATAATAAAATAATTAATTAATTAGAAAAATAATAAAGTAGAAAAATTTGAATAAATAGATCTTAAACCCTAAAAATAAAAAAAATAAATGAGTAATTATAGTAAAATAAGCTTAAAATAAGAAAATTACAAAAATATATAATTCAAATAATTATTAAATCATAATTATACTAGCAAAAGTTTAAATTGATATTTTATAAAAATAATGAAGTTTATGATATTTTTATATCACAGTCAAAACTATGGGTTACAACGTTCAAAATGAACTCCGCTGTGAAAAAATACGCTTGAAAACAATTGAAATGAACTATAAATTCATAAGAATCCAAACTAAATTGAAAAAGTTGTATGCGTTTGAAAATTTAAGATAATCCGAGTAAAATATTTAAGTTAAATTATATTTATATCATACTTGGGTTATAGTGGGAAACTAAACAAATAATTACAAATAATTACAAATATTTAGTTAACAGAGAAACCTAATTTTTTAGAACACTTATAAACTTTCTTATCTTTTAGGTATTGGATTATTGAGTCTAGGAATTTTCAAAAGCTAGTAAAGTGAGCATAACCTAGGTGAGGAAATTCTTATAATTTGTTATTTGCTTGTTGTTTGTTATTTGTATGCTGCTTGTTGATTGATATTAATTGTTTGATTGAATGACTGATTGTTTAGTTTGTTATAATCCATGTGATCACTTTTTTAAATTGATAAATATAACTATTAAACTAAAATAACTAGTTATATCTATTGCATGTTTGTGACCCAATTGGTATATTGATAGAGTGTGCTAGTTTTACAGATTTTAAGGAAAATATTTTTAATAAACGTTTTTCCAATCATAAATATGTTTTGTATGACTTCTGAGAGGGTCCGTAGTGCCCATGAATGATATTTTATCGTTAAGGTAAAGTCAGCATAGTACCTTAAATTGATTATGAGAGGACTCGCATATTTGTGCTTATAGGACTTTACATATTTGTTGATAGCAAGATGGACTTGCTATTTGTGCTCGAAGGGCCTTTAATATATTTGGTGGGCAACCCTAATTGGGGTCCACCTATATTGATTGTTGATTCTCGAACTAAGGTAATAGTCAAGTAATGTCTGGTGGAACAATAACCCAGGTAGCCTCATGCAGTTAAGGTAAGGTGCTTCATGCAGGTAAGTATGGAGGAAAAAATCGACGTATAGACGATGCAAATCTACACCTTCTATAATTTCGAACTCCTATGAATATATTGCTTACATTTATTGAGCTTGCATTTATCGAGCTTGCATTTATTTCGTATGTAGATAACTTGTATGTGTGCTAATAATATTTCATAACTTGCTTAACGGTAGTAGTGAAGAATGAATTCACTGAGCCGTGGTTTACTCATTCTCCTATAGTTTCTTTTGCAAGTTTCTTATAAGTAGAGATTGGGATAAGCTTGAGAGTAGAATACAAATTAGAGATAGGTTTGGCAATGTTAGGGTCGATTAAAAAGTATATAGTAGTACAGAAACAATTTACATAAAGCATATTCATATGATAAGATTATATAGTATTTCTTGTAAATTAGTAAGCTGTTTTACTTTCTTTTAATATTTGGTAGGAGATACCGATTCTCTATGATTTTAATGGACTGTGGAATATCGGATATTAATAATCACTTATCTATTATAATAAGTTAATTAAATTAAAAATTAAAAACCTTAGTGATTAATTGTTTAAAGTCTTGCAATCTCTAGCTTACAAGACAGTTTTTGTATTACGGGTGCACACATAATATGAAAATTTTAGACAATCCTACCAGGCTTCTTTTTAGACTCATAATAAAGTCAAAATAGAAATCCTTTCAGGCTAGTATTTTTTAATGGGGTTTTAAGCTAGTATTCTTTATGTAAGTCCTTGTAATCTTCTAGCTCAACTGCATATGTTTGGTCTGAAAAGTTGATTCCTATTAATAAGTAAAAATCATTTTGAGTTTTCCATGTACATTTTTTATCTTCATTTTCTCTTTTCAATCTATTTTATTTACTACTATTTGTTGCATGTTATTATAATCTATCTTTTACTGTACTTAAAAAATTTAAAAGAAAAAGGAATAAAAGAAAAAGAACATGAAGTTAAGAGTCAAATGAACTAAGCCACTCATAAGCTACTTAAGTTAGGCTTCCTCCAAGTAAGGCTCAAGCTCCATTTGTCAATGAGCCGAACTTAAGCTCTTTTTTGGCCCTGTAAGTTGGCTCAAAGAGGCTTGTAAGCGAGCTCATGAGTGTGTATATATATATATATATATTGTTATGTATTATATATAATATATAATTAAAATCTAAAAATTAATGTCTATGTGTTATATGATATGCAATTATATATTATATTATCCGCTATCTATATATAATATAACTTTATTCAATATTTAGTGATCTATTTATTTATATATTTAATAATTTTGCATATTTAGTTTCTTAGATTTAATTTTATCCCATAACCATAAGATTGCAAATGACCTAAGTCACTTACAAGCTATTCTAATTCAACTTACTTTAAGCTCGGCTCAGTTATAACTTGATTTATAAAGAAGTTATGGTCGAGCTCAAAATAAAACTCATTTGTAAAAACAAGCTGACCTTAGGCATTTAATTTGAGTTCGGTAAAAGCTCGATTGTGCTTGAGCTTGAACTTGAAATTTTTTAAACTAGTCGAGTCTAAGCCGTTAAAAAATTATGCTCAAATGAAGCTTGATTTTGCTCAGATTGGCTCGTTTGTAGCCCTATCCACAATCAATTAATAAGGAAAAATACTCCATTATGCAAAGAAACTTTAACCTATTATGCTAAAAAAAAATTTTATGACACTTTTTATATTTAGTACACTATAGTTTATATCATAAATGAATCTTATCACATCAATAATATTTAGCAATTCCAATTTAATCAACTTTTAGCTATAGATAATAGAAAATAGTAATAAGATCATGTTTATTAGCGTATTTGGCATATATTCTCATGCTAAATACCTCCCTTTCATTGATAAATGGTAAGTACATTATGGTGTTTAACTCATGTAAGTTCTTTTCACGAGCACTAGTACCTTTTTTGTTTTTTTTTTTGCCATTGCATGTTGTGTAATTTTTCTTTTTAAAAAAAAAAAAATTTCCTTTAAAGCATTAGTTAGGTACCCTATTGATGTAGTAAAGAGTTGCTTAGAGTGTGTTTGTCATATGGATACTTAAAGAAGATGCTTAGAATATTACATTAACATTTTAACTCCTTCTTTACAAGCATCTCTTTCAAAATATATCGGGGTATTTATACGTTAATAGCTTACAACATAGAGTACAATAATTAACTTTTCAGTTAAATATTGAAAACTTTTATTACAATACTTAACCCTAATAATTTTTGGATAATGAAATATATCTCACCTAAACACTCGGTTGCTTAAGTTTAAAAATAATGATAATAATGAAAATATAAGCTAGCTTCTGAACGTGAATGTTGGATGCGAACTTTAAGTTGAGTTGTTACTTTTTCTTTTTCAATCCGTTTTTTTGGTTTCACACTACATTAATTACGGCTGCATTATTTGTTCAGGACTTCACCTACCCCTTCGTTATTTATTCGAAAGAAAGGTGAGAAGTCTGCTTGCCGTTCAATTTCTCTCTGTAAAAACAGCAGTGAAATAATAACTCGCGAGTATCCGTAGAAAATTAAATTCAAATAATCTGCGTAATAAAAAATAAGATGCACGTAACCGAGGTAGGATATGCCAACGACATTTGTCATAGGAAATTCATGAAAAGACTTCACAATCACTTCAGCACGATTCATTGTCTTTGAAATTTTGGTATGTGTAACTTTTTGTGTTCTGTCGAATAAAAAGAACATGCAAATGTAAATAGATATATGTCGGTTTGTTTGACGAAGGATATTTTATATATAATATATGTTTAATATTTTCTCGATCAATACGTTATTCAAACACCCGTAGGAATAAGATAAGAACCGAGGCGAAAAGGTAAAAGACCATTAAACCCTTGTTTAGTCAAATTACTCTTAAGAACAAAATATCGTTTTCATGTCAAATAACACTAGTAAAAGAAACACTAGCTTCGAATTTTTGGGAAAAAGTAAATTTCAACTAAAGAAGCTAACACTACAATCCGATCCCTTCTTGTTCCTCTTAAAAGAACGAATTTGATCTATAAATTAAATTCATATACAAAATTACCCACCTTTTACAAATACGGAAAATCATATTAGAGATTATCATGATCAAAGATTTCATGAAGATTATTTATAAATCACACTCTCAATTCGATTGACACACCTAACAGACAATTACCACCTAAGCCAATTGATTGGACCGAGCTAAGCCCTTGAATGGTCGAGCTCTAGGGAATATCAACCAATCAAACCTTAGCCAGTCAACTATTCACCCTTATCCATCGACTTTATCCTCACATAAATCAATCTAGCACATGTTTTACCCTTAGTTAATTACATTTTATATTATAGTTTTTCACTAATTTGAGTGAAATAAAGAAACAAACAAGGATTCAAAGATTAATATAGTTTCTATTTTATTCATCACGTGTCAATCTAATAGTTTATAAATTATATGTTTAATATATCAAGCTTTCATAGTGATATTAGTTGTGATTGCTAGATGTGGTTGCGACCATGTTAGTAACAACATGGACTACATTGGTTACTGACCAGTGACTCATATCAATTATCGATTGAGTGTCCAAAATGAAATGATTGTAATTGTTGGTACTAAGGTCTGTAACCACTTGAACTAAGTAGATAGTTGACATTTATTCATAATTGATCTTTGCACAAGAAATTTAAAAAGGTGTTATTAAGTGACTTGGACATGACATGGTAGATGTAGACCTAAGGAAAGGCAGCCAGCTTCGATTTGTGAACCGACTTGAATTCATGAGTCACGGGCTTGAACCGTAGCTTGACCCATCGGGTTTGACGGATCGGTGTAGTTTAATGTATTGGACCCACCAAATAGATGAGTATAAGCTCGGGTCGAAAGAACCAGAAGTTCAACCTACCGGCTTCAATCTAAAAATTAAAAAGAAATTTTTTGATAAATTAAGTTTAAATATTCTCTCTAATTAAAATATAAAATAAAATTGAATATATATTTATTTAAAAGTTGATATCGAGACCGAATAATATATATGAGTTTATAAAAAAATCATTAAAACCCGTATATTTTAATATTGGTAAAAGTAAATAGTTAAAATGTAAAAAATATTATTTTAATCACTAAAAGAGTTTTTCAACAAAAAAAAAATCACCAAAAGAGTTCAAGGCATAAGATACTAAAAGTTTCATACGATCTTATCTAATTTTTAAAAGAGCAATTACTTTTGGAAATAATATATTTTAATGATCTATAAAAATATAAGTGTATTTATAATTTAATACCATTAAAAGTCATAAGGAATATATTTATGCCATATATAAAATAGCAAGTGTATTATAAATATTAAATAGATGTTATTCTCTTTACAATATTAGTCTAACTCCCACATATATTATATTGTTTTTTTAAGTTTCCTCTGAATAATGAAAAAGTACAGTGAGCATTATCTATCACAAATTAAGTCCTATATTAATTATATTGGCAAGCTTTCCTTAAAATGTTGTTTATAAAAAAAGGTTTACTTACTCAATTCACTAATTGTAAGCATGAAGTAATAATTATGCATTATTAAAAATATAAATTATTAATATCGTACCCAACAATTAATAGAATACGAATCATTAATATTAGTACCCAACAATTAACAGAGTGAAATGGTTAAAATCTTAAATTTTTGTGATTTATTAGTGTTTTTTTTTTCAAATAAAAAATAAAGATAAAAAGATATTTTTTTCTTAATTAAAAAATTAAAAAAAATTGAGCAATTCACAGGCCAAAAACTAGCCCATTAAATCATTAGGCTAAGTGAACTAGTCGAGAACCAGCCTAAGTTGAGGCAGTCCTGATTAAAGGGAGACCAGTCCCTTGACATGGTAGGTTTGAACCAAGCTTAACCCAACCCTAAGTCTAGGTAAATGGTTGTATATGGGAGTAATGAACTAAACAATCAAAGTCCTTAATCACTTAAAATAGGTGGGTCAAAAACCAACTATTGATGAGTAAAGAAATCACCATGAATCGATTAATATGTTGTGGTATTGAATAGGTGTGCTCAATTTGATTATTTCATCTAAATAAATTAATTGTGCGTATTATATGAATATTTACGATCATCAGGTAAAGATTGTGTTCATAAATTGTCATTGCACACTAATGTCATCCTTAATTAAAATATTTCAAGTATAATAAAATGGGATAGAGGAAGATGAGAGAAGTGACGATAATAGTACAAAGCCTTATATGAGTCTTGCCAACCACTATGCATCTTATGCTAATTATTGCCTCTTTGCAGGTTTGGAGCACAAGATCCTTGTATGAGTAGCTTGAACAGTTTATTAATTTAATTTGAAACATATGTCTAGTCAAATCACTATATAAAAGTTGGATTTGGGGATATTATGGGTTGTAAGCACTCAACTAAATTCATGTAAGGGAGAAAATTGATGAATTATAAAACGTTATGCTAAGTCTTGCAAGGTTCAATTGATCGAAGCATAAGATCAACTGATGGACACCTAAACAATCTAAATTCTACTTCAGTTCAATCAATTAAAACTTTCTATTTCGCTCTCTCTAATTTTCTAATTTGTACTCGTGTACTCCTATACCTAGGCCATGTTAAGGTTTAATTAAACTTAGATCTATGTAAGGACCGATTTCAAACCGTAAAGCAGTTTAGCCAAATCGAATCGCTCTCTTGAACCGCCGGCTTTAAAGGGTCCAAAACATTCAAGAAGGCAAAACCACTCGAATCAATAGTCCATGAACCGCTGAACCAACTTGTCATTAAACTAGTTGGTAGGCTCGATTGGTTCACTTAAAAAAAAATAAAGAAAGAAAGAAAGAAAGAAAGAAAGATAGAGAGAAAAGAGAAGATATTAAGTTAGAAAAAAAATAATTGAATGATATCTGTTAGGTCATGATATATCAAAATTACCTCATTTACAATAGTGAAGGATAATTTTTTAAAAACAATTTTATTTAACTAATAATAAATGACTAATCATAAATTAATTGTGTATTGATGATTGATCGAAAATTCAATTTAAGTTAATGTAAATCTTTTTTATAAAATTTGTCAAATGTTAAAAACTTAAGTATAAGAAAAAGATAAAATTTGAGGAGAAAAAAATAAAAAAGTTAAAATTATATTAGGTTGGAAATTAATAAAAAAATAAAAAATTAGTAATGAATTAATATATTTAAAAAGAGAGAGAGAAAAAGAATGTTACGTTATTAGAATTTATTAATATATTTTTAAAAATTAATAAAATATTAAATATTTAAAAAAAAAAACAATTTAAGTGCCAAACCCAGCCTAGAATCACCTCTCCATGGGTCGGTTACGATTCAACCATGACCAGATCTATGAACTAGTAATTCCGAACCAGTTCAAGGCCAAGCCGATCTGATGTTCAGGTTTACCGAAGCCATGTTATGATTAGGTGTGAAGTGCATAGATGTTACTATTTTTTTTTTTCATAAATATATATATTCCTTTTGTTTTTTTTTTTCCTTTCTCTATATATTTTTATGTCGATGTTTGATAAAGCTTATTACCTCTCGATTAGGGTCGGTACCAATTAGCAATAGTATTCTCAATCTTAATCAAACTGGTAACGTCAAACAAGAAGGAAAAAGAAATAAGGTTATACCATCAAGAAAAAGTAAAATTACATTTTCTAAAGACACCAAAAAAAATTTACTTCCTTGTACTTGGACTGCAGTACCGTATTCTAACTAAATATTATTTAATTGAGAAGGAGAACCATAAGGCCAACTTTACTAAATATTATATGATTTGATTACATTCCATACGAGCGTCACATTTATACATGGAAGAGTTGAGAGCATATGGCTTGACAAGAAAGAGCGAGCAACCCTCGTTATAAAAGCACATCTAACAGCTGAGAAAAATTTAAGAAAACCCAAGAAGAGAGAAAGAGAAAGAGAAAGAAGAAGAAGTTCTAATAACAGAGCTTCTCTTTCTCATCCCTCTCAAGGCATTTCAATTATTTCCTCTTTTTCTCTCTCTCTCCCCTCAGTCTTCACACATTTTTGCTATTCTTAATATTCTACTTCTGTTATTGTTTCCCTCTAAAACACAGAGACAGAACAACCTTTTACCTTCACTTCACTTCCTGTCCAAGTGTGTCCACATTTTGTATTGTGCTTCCCTTTTGAGCTCAGAAAGCCAATCATCTGAGAGCTGGCTCATCAAGTCTTTCCCACACAAAGTTCTACTGATTTCATTACTTGTTTGTTGTTCTTCGAGGTACAGTGTTTTTCAAGCCAGGGACTGACATTCCAGTCTGTTTTGCTTGATACACAAGCAAACACCACAAAGCGAAAAAAGCAACCCAAAAGAAAAATAAATAAATAAATAAACAACCCAACACCTAAAGCCAGTAATATATTCCTTTAAATTCATGAAGATCTAGTGTCTTGTTTCCCCCAAGACCACTATACAGTACAACATTCTTTAGTCTCTACTTCCACATTTGCTGAATCTACTCACATGGGTCGTGGGTTCACGGCTAGCATCGTTACGGATTCATACCAAGGATCAAGGGACGATATCACGTCTCAAATGGACTTGATTTGGGGTCAAATCAAAGCACCATTGATAGTACCACTGCTAGAGATTGCAGTCTTTGTGTGCTTGACAATGTCGGTCATGTTGTTCATTGAGAGGGTGTACATGGGCATAGTCATCCTTTTAGTCAAGTTGTTTGGTCGAAAACCTGAGAAGAGATACAAATATGAACCTATGAAAGATGACATTGAGCTGGGTAATTCCAGTTATCCTATGGTCCTGGTTCAAATCCCTATGTACAACGAAAGAGAGGTTATTTTCTTTCTCTCCTGTCTTTACCATGCATTATATACCTAAAGTCTAGAAATATTACATATTGCTATTCTTAGTACCTTAATTAAGGTTAATTGTTAGTGTTAAATTAAATCCAGGTTTATCAGCT
This sequence comes from Lumnitzera littorea, assembly GCA_024138015.1. Lineage (NCBI taxonomy): Eukaryota > Viridiplantae > Streptophyta > Magnoliopsida > Myrtales > Combretaceae > Lumnitzera > Lumnitzera littorea. The sequence continues at coordinate 29,770,846 of JAMXBB010000002.1, forward strand.
CTCGATTGGAGCTGCTTGTGGACTTTCCTGGCCATCCGATCGCATCATCATTCAAGTCCTCGATGATTCAACAGACCCTACGATCAAGGTATATCGTTATTCATACAAGAAAATATACTAAACCTATAGCGTTTACTTATTTTCCATTTGCAATTTTTTAAATAAGTAAAATCGGGTATTACTTACTTGGCAATTTTTGCCACCATTACTGCTCCACGAGTCTTATTATCCAGCTACCACGTTTAGGTAAAATAATAAAAGAAGCAAATTAAGGATAATGAGCTGTTTTAATTAGTAACTAACTTAACTATCCTCGACCGGCTTATAGGACTAACGCACATTGAAAAAATGATTTAAGGTTCGTTTTTAATGTTGGTATTGTAGGATATGGTGGAGCTGGAGTGCCAAAGATGGGCTAGTAAAGGAATCAACATCAAATACGAAATAAGAGATAATAGGAATGGGTACAAAGCAGGTGCTTTGAAGGAAGGCATGAAGCACAGCTACGTAAGACAATGCGATTACGTAGCCATCTTTGATGCTGATTTTCAGCCCGAACCCGATTTCCTCTGGCGAACCATACCTTTCCTCGTTCACAATCCGGAAATCGCCCTTGTTCAAGCTCGTTGGAAATTCGGTAACTTCTCATTTATCTATTTACATTTTTATCCGAATTATTATATATTTTTCTTATAATTGATATATATCTGCTAAGAAATTTTATGTTTTCATATGTATTTATCTTTCTGGACGAAGATATTATAAATGCATAAAAATGATTGTATGTAAGTTTGATTACCAAGTGTCTCAAAGCATTCCTTAATATAATCGGGTTTTTATAAAAAGAGGAGTGTCGGTGGAATGCATCTACGACTAGAAGTACTGGTAGGGGAAAAGTGGGTCTTCACCTCCTACCTATATCATTCAAATGAAGATATTAATCCTCGTGATTGGTCATGACTACTACACGTATCTATCAACTTTATGTCTTTGTTCATTTGGACAAATTATGGCATTAATATCTGATGAATACGAACTTTTGTGAATACTTTCCCATGAAAACGTTCTTAATCAAATCATAATCAGAAGTTAAATAGATTTCATTCTTTTATGATGAAGTTATTATCATCAACTTAGCTCTACAAGTCGCAAGAGAATCCCATACTATAGCGGGAAAAAAAAAAAATTAAAAATGATAACTTTTTTCCACAAAATTTTCCAATCGTGTAGTAGTGTATAAGCAGTTGTTTTTTTTCAAACATATACGAAATGATTTTGGAAAGTGCAGAAATTTTTTTATGGACTTTTAACCGGTAAATGAACCTTGAAATAATCATGACCAATTTGGTTAAAAAATTATTCTCATGATATTGGAAGAGCCATAATTGCAATTGGTGCTAAATTTAGCAAACAAAAGTTTCTCTAATCTTTGCGTCGTTTTCGATCAGTTCATACAGTGAATTTGATTGTCTCTGTAACCCAACATGTCCTATTGATCAATTTTTAGCTGTATCAGCAAAAAGATACTTGTAGGTGAATTTTACATGAACTGGCAAGATTAGATGTTACTTATTGTAGCAGTCAAAATTAATAGCTTGCCATATTATATTTCGGTTGCCACCAAAAATAACTTTTTTCTTCACTTTATTAACAAGTGTACTAAAAGCATTTAAAAAAAAAATAAAAAAAGAAGAAGAAGAAGAAGTGCTATGTATGACATGTCGTGATCCTTGAGAGTGAAGGATAATGGTCCATTTAACACATGGACCACTTTCATAGCCTCAAATACCATAAACCTTCTTGCTGGAAAAACTGTCATGGTTGTCCCTCAGATTTACCCGGGTTAGGAACTGATTGAGTTTGGGTGGGTCTATCTACCGATGAACTGGCCCATTAATGTCTTAAGGGCATGTTTGGACACACAGGAAAATCAAACAAACGGGTTATCTATGTCCTGCCAATATATCCGTCTGACTCTCACCATACATTACACGTACACCTCACTTCACTTCTATGTCCAGCATATGCATGTGCAGTTTTGTGGTGGTGGACCTTACCTTTTTAGTCAGTGTCCATCCCTACTAACCGACAGTTCACATTACTATCCCTTTTTTTTTTTTTTTTTTTTTTCCTGTGACCCCATGTTTTTTATGCACCGACTAAATTTACTTCACTCATAAAATAGATCTAGATTATTTAATCAGTTTCAATCATTACAGAGAAGAATGCAATTTTTGAAATAAAAAGTCCTTTCTCTGTAATAAATGTAAATGTTGATTAAATAAAAAATATTATCAATTTTTTAAATGATAGTAATATTGGGTAATTAAAATAATAAAAAAATAACCGTAAAAATAAATATGATAGAAATTGATAATTATATAGTTAAAAAAATTTATAAGCAATCGGTCCGTAAAATGTGTTTGAATTCTTTTGATACCATATAAATATATTTAATGGTTAAAACTATAAGATATCGTGTTGTTCGTTATAGTTATAGTTATTTAAAAAAAAATTCCTTTTAATATAATTAGATAAAAGAAGTTTTCTTTAATTATACATTACTTTTAACTTTTCTGAATATCTGCCCACTAAAAAAAAAAAAAGAAAAAACTAATTTTATTTATTGTATAATTCACGAGGTAAATTATTACTATGTATTTTTGCCAATAAATAATAACATGAAAATATGTAATACTTTTACATTATCTTAACAAGTATGTATAATCACTCCCCAGAAAAATCTTTTTTCCTTTATTGCTATTGATGTCGCTGCTATTGCTATTGATGGCATTGATGATTTTGTTTGGTGGTATATGCCAGCTCAGATGTTTTTTCTATTTTCTTTTTTTTTTTTTTCCCCTTTTGGCTGTGTTTTGCAGTGAATGCTAACGAGTGTTTGATGACAAGAATGCAAGAAATGTCATTGGATTACCATTTCACTGTGGAACAAGAAGTCGGGTCATCCACCTATGCCTTTTTTGGTTTCAATGGTAAAAGGACACTCTTTTAGTTTAATATAATTATAATTAAAGTAGATCAACGGCATTATGGATGATTTTAATTTGAATTAAAGTTGTTTTATCGTTGACAAAGATGGACCCATTTTCTGCTTTTTAATTTGGGAACAGGAACGGCTGGTGTGTGGAGGATTTCTGCATTAAATGAGGCAGGAGGCTGGAAGGATAGGACCACTGTGGAAGACATGGACTTGGCTGTTAGAGCCAGTCTTAAAGGCTGGAAATTCGTTTACCTTGATAGTCTTAAGGTATATCCATAATTCCCAACAAGACACGATAACAGGACCTGGACCCAAATATAAGATTAAGAGCTCACAATTTATGGAACATGAATGCATCCGGTTTAAATTAAAATGGAAGGATGAGTGTTAAAATTAGTAACTGATTTAGAATCCTTGATCGGTTTTACATCTTTTAGAGGCAAAATGCATCTAAATGAACTGTCATTCACTGGCTAAAGAGGTCCATAAATTCAATCTGTTCCCACAAAACATGAAAGCGCAATGACCTCTCGTCTAAGTAATGAATTTCCCTTACTTGATTTGGAATTTCTTTTCATTTTGGCCAATGACAAATGGATCTTAATTTCCTAATTAGGTGAAAAATGAGCTGCCAAGTACCTTCAAGGCTTATCGTTACCAGCAGCATCGTTGGTCTTGTGGCCCAGCTAATCTCTTCAGGAAAATGGTTATGGAGATCACAAGAAACAAGGTCAGAGCTCTTTTTTGCATTGCTCCAATGATGGATCTCTTTTCTACTGTGATTGAGATTAATACAAAAATCATGCTGAATTGTTTTCATTGCAGAAAGTAAGCTCGTGGAAGAAGGTGCATGTGATCTACAGCTTCTTCTTTGTCAGGAAGATCGTTGCACACATTGTCACGTTCGTGTTCTATTGCGTCGTTCTACCAGCAACCGTTTTGGTGCCTGAAGTCAGTGTTCCTAAGTGGGGAGCTGTCTATATACCTTCCATAATTACAATTCTCAATGCAGTTGGAACACCCAGGTCAGTTTTCTGCAACGCACGAGTTCATCTTTATCCAATTTTCCTACATGTTCGTCGCCTGTTACAACCTGTCGTGTCATCATCTGTGGCAGCCTAATCTCAAAGGTTATATACCCTGAGGTTCTTTTGTATTTTAACCACTGATCCAGTTTTGCCCCATAATCTTTCCTCAATCTTGGCCCCGAAGAAGTCCTTTTTCCGCTTTGCATGGTCATCTGTTAAAAGCAAAGCAGCTTCTCCATTCTCCTCCTAAGTTCTACATCATCTTTCTTTTAGATGCCAATTACCATGACGATAGACGAAATCATTTGACTAAAGTGCTTAGTTGCTCCACAAAATCACGCAAAGCAGCTGTTTTTTCCTAGCTTTGATAGCTGATGCTGCTTAATGATATTGCAGATCACTCCATTTGATGGTTTTCTGGATTCTTTTCGAAAATGTAATGTCTCTGCATCGCACTAAAGCTACCTTCATTGGCTTACTGGAAGCTGGGAGAGTAAACGAATGGATCGTTACAGAGAAACTAGGAGACGCACTCAAAGTGAAATCAGCCACCAAAGCACCCAAAAAGCCCCGAATCAGATTTGGTGAAAGGTAATATCTTCACAATGGTAGTAAGACTACATTGCCAAATTGGCTATCTCCCTTTTCTCTCCTTTCCCTTTTAGTATCCACAAGCTGAAAGACGTAACCGACATTGATGCATTGAATTCTTGTTCGGCCTTAGTCTAAAACTATTTATCTTCCTATAATATGCTCCGAAGCCTTAGTAAGCTATCGGCAGAGAAAACCAACCCAAATTATCCCAAAAATATAGCAGAAATGGAAAACAGCAACAGAGCTATTTCGGGAGAGCACCAAGCTCTAGAATAACTTTCTGGATCATACTCATGCATTATAATGTTTTCTTGGTTTCTATAGATACCTGTCCGTAGTATCCTCCATTTTTGCAAGGAATAGTTCACAATCAAAATTTTGACATGCTAGTTCTCGGGTACCATGACCCTATTAGTAAAGCTTCTAACCTACTTTTAATATTTATCTTGCAGATTTCATGTACTGGAACTTTGTGTAGGAGCCTACCTCTTCTTCTGTGGCTGCTACGACTTTGCGTTCGGCAAGAATCGCTACTTCCTGTATCTTTTTGCCCAAGCAATAGCCTTCTTCATTTCAGGGTTCGGATATATTGGCACCGTCGTCCCCAACTCATAAGGCGAGGGGCTCTTGAAAATGTTCTATTCCAAAACAAGCTATTTGTTGCAAAATAGTATGGTGGAAGAAAAACATAAAAGTGAAATCATTCTTTTTAATTTCTGCATAAGAAGCCGAATCCGTCATTCGGAAGTATATAGCTCGCTTGTGAATATGTGAGTACGTGGAGTTATAGGACACAAATATCATTTGGCATGGATTATACAAAGACAAGAAGAATACAGTATATGTTGTAATTTTTGTTTTCAAGTTGGAATTTTTTTGTAGCATTTTGGCTTGTGTCCTCTTTCATTTCAATTGCACTTGATGGTATTGTGCTGTGTACCACAAGCTTTTGCCATGGAATAAACACTCATCTCTTCTAACTGTCTTTTCCTTGCTAATTCAATTCTCGACTACATTGTTGTCAAATTTCAAGTCAAATATACAATTTTACGAATTTATAATATTTTTTTTAGTTAAAATAGATATAAAATTATTTATATATAAATTTTTTTTAGAATTATATATTTTGATATATAAATTTATAAATTTGTGATTTTATCAGTTTTGTATGATTTTATATAATTTTATTATATTCTATACATTTAAAATAACAATAAAATCACTAATTTGACGATCATTCCACCTCAAGGTTAATTGCAGGGATTCCATTCCAACAATGAAATCGAGCTCTAAAGCACATAATTCAGTAACAGAACAAACTTCTTAGATAAAGCAAAAGAAAGCCTGATCTTTGAATGGTAATTTCTTTTACGGTGAAGAAGGAAATGCTTCAATCAGCATCGACAAGGAAGAAAATGCTCAATACTATGCGTACGGGCCATCATAGTGAACCCTCCGCCACCTGATACAAAAAGCCTAGGCCTGTTTGCATCAAGAAAATTTGCAACATTCTGCCATTCTATAACTTTTATTTCAATTAACTTTGCAAAAAGGGCATGAAAATTTGGTGTCTTGAAGTCGATATTTCAATTGTGTCTCTACCGATCAGAATTTATGAGTATTTGTTATCTAAACTGCTAGATATTTAATCATGATTAGCTAAGGTACCATTGAGATAGCAAAATTAATACAACAAATATAAATTCGCAAGAAGGTATACTATAAGAAACATCTATTAAATATAATATAGCATAGATGAGGAACTTTTATTTTTCTATAAGTATCACTTATCATAAAATAAAATAACACCAGTGAAATGAATCAGTTCATAGAACAATGCAAATATGAAGAATTTAAATGATTCATTTAAAAGATAAAACAATTTCGTTAAATTTTAGCACTAATATATTGTACTCAAATGAGACGATTGAAACAATACAGAGAACTTGATTGAATTTTAGTGTAAATATATTGGACCAATAGCATGTTTGTCCAAATAAATGGAAAGTAAAATTAGAAAAAAAGAAATCTCTATTGAATATGAGGAAACAAAAATACGACGTAAGTTGTTCTTCCTATTACCATCAGTTCCGAAGATAAACGACGAGAATGCCGACAATAATTGAAATAAAGTGTGCTTGGTTCATGCTCTAATCTATATAAAAGTAAAAATAAAAGAGGATTCCTACTTCAATGAAAGGCGTGATGCGTGACTCATGGCGGTACAAATTGCCTGCGGCATTCATTGCTTCAACAACTCCTGCTTCCTTCCTGGCTTTTCCTATTCGCAGCTTAAAAGAGACAGAAAAACAGTCCATGCCATGCAATGCTTTTCTTTCTTTTTTTTTTTTTAGTTGCAGGTACAGCAACAGAATATCCTAAACTCTCTAGAAAATGGACATGGGGTTTGGGACTATAATGATGATTTGAAGCATATGTTCATGTTTTTAAAATTATGAGAATGTAAAATTACACTGTACTAGTCATAGGATTTATCTGTATGTAATCAATCCGACGGTGTATTTGCTGTTTTCTTTTTTTTTTTTTTTTAAATTCTTTCGCCCAGTTAGGTTGTTTAGTTACCAACGGTGAAGAATAATGTCAGTTGACTTGGATCTGGCCCAAATCCCTACACAGAGAGAGAAGCCCATTTTATTGAGGTCTACATCTTCTGTTTCCCATGGTCCATAACTTCCAATTTAGGTTTGAGGATGAAATTTTTGCATTTTGTTTTTCTGCGGTACTTCCATGGAATACTTGATTGCGTAGCCTCTTACAATATCCAAATAAGTTGTTTTCCAACGGAAAGCGAAAATAGATCGAGATGGGAGCTTTTGGACAAAATGGAAATGATTAAGAGGCTTAGGCTTCTTTTTCTTTGTAGAGGGGGAAAAAGGGAAAATTTTACAACTTTGAAGATGGAAAGACATTTTCTTTTTAACATAGTGTGTAGGGTAATTTGTGTGACACAATTATATGGAAAAACTCAAAGTCAACTAAATTATAGTTAAACTAATTATTTGTATCAATGATGGGATCCAAACCATTAGATTTAAATGGTATATAGAGTTCTAAATTGGTAAGCTAATTATTCAAGATATTAAGAGTTTCGATAAAATTGTTTAACAGTTTCAATAAAACAAGGCGAGTTTAGGGCAAGTTTTATAAAACTCGAATCCGTTCCTATAGAGTTAGCGTTCTCATAACCCTATCGGGTTTTTTTTCTTATCATTAAAATCCACTCTATAAGGTTTCAGATCTCATCGGGTTTTTTTATAATACCAAGACCCAACTTTAATCCCTATAATTTTTTAATCATATCTCAAAACCTTTTACTATATAAGTTTTTATCAAGTTGAGTAACTTATAACAATCTACCCGATTCCATCCTTAGTTCAATAATGTACGATTAAGCTCCATTCTTCTCTCTTAAACCCATTAGATTGCTAATTGTTAAATCCAATTAATCTTGTTCATTAATAGTTCATATAATAACATCACTATTATTCAATATAACTGCATATGATGTTATTTATGAGGAGGAGCCTTTTAGACCTAGCTCTCTCTTTTTCATCATGGCCACACCATTGCCTACTTACTAAGACCACTAGTTGTTTTCATGAGATGAGGTAATATGTATAATATAATATCATGGTCAAGCTCAAGATCAACTAAATTATGTTTACATTCATTATTTGGCTCCTTAAATCTAATTTAGAGAGCTTTAGAGAATTATTTATCAATGGGCTCGAGATAGCATTCTTTAACATTGGCTTACATATTCTTAATATTTTTCCGTTGGCTTAAATATCATCTGGGTTTTATTATGTAAAATTTTCTTCTCTATTAATCCCATTAAAGTTATTATACCATGATTAATCTAATCTAATAATAATTTATAAGATCTAATGTGATTAACCTATTATTGCCCATTACTCATTATAAATACGTTTCTAGCTACTTATGATAAAGAGCTTTCTAGATCTAACCCTCTCTTGCTCATCAGTTGTTACATCAACACCTACTTGCTCAAATCACCTATGCTACTTCTTTAACCCTCTAAATATTATCCTTTTACTTATTTTTGCCCATCTTGTTGCAATACCAATCATTTCCTATTCATGTAAAGTATATAAGATGTACGTTATGAAAACTTGACTATAAAAATAAAGAATATGTACATCTACAAAACTTATGTAAGGAATTGGATAAATCATGTCCATCCATTGCTCACGATATCCTAACATCAAAGTGCCATCTACGATGCTAACTTACTACACTAAAATAACAAAAAAAATGAATTATAAAATTAAAACACGAATGTTTTAGAAAAAAATGTATATATAAAGAATATGATTAAATTGCAAATATACATCTTAAACAATTAATCATGTGTGAAGAAATTCCCTTAATCTCCAAAGTTTTACTTCATCCTCCTATAACTTTTGAAAATGTGCATATATATTTCAAATTGTTGATAATATCCCAAAATTATTTCTATTTATATTCCTTTAATGATGGTTTTGATATGTAATAATGATTTAAGGGTCATTTACACATTTTCGAAAAATATGGGAGACAAAATTATACATTAAAAGTTTAAAGAGTCTCTTTGCACTTAACCAAAAGTTTAGAAGGCATATGTAATTATCTTTAAAAGCAAGTAAACCATTATGGACAAAAAAAAAAAAGGAAGTAAACCATTGGCCATCATATCATGTTAAATTTGATTTGTTAATGCTGCATCATCATTTTTTAATGTCAAAAGAAAATGGTTATAGAGACATTATAAAGATTAAAATAGAGGTTATGATAGGAATCCAAGTTCAATCACAAAATCCTGAGATCAAGGACTCATAACCCTTATACGTTGAGCTCTCTTATACAAGCTATCCCGAGAAGAGGAAGAGTTCTTCCAAGCAGACCAAGTGAGTTATCTAAGCTCTCTAAGACAAATTACAATCTCTCAAGTAAAGGAACCTAATGCCGAAGCCAAGATCTATCATAGCCAGGAGCCTCGAGCTCCAAGTGCCATGATTACCAAGCACCTTCCCTCTAAATTGCTAAGCCTAGAGTATCTAGCCAAAAACTTGAACCATTAACACCGAGCACCTAACTTACCAGGCTGAGCACCTGACTTGCCAAACTATATCCACCTACTATTAAGCTAATCAATACAGCTCAAGTATAAAATTCAACTTACTTTTCTAACATGTGTGCTATCCCTCATAAGGATATTCCTTTTCTGTTCTTACACATTTACCCATCTACACTACTTGTTTCCATTTCTGGTAGAAATCTATTTTTGTAATTTGTTAGAAACTTATGACTTACCCTAATTAGGTCATATAAATACTCTCCTTTTGTAATAGTATCATACATCTCGGATTTAAGTAATAGAAAATCCATTTTCCCTCTTCTTATAGTTATGCTCTCCCTTGTTGGAAAACCAAGTCTAGAAATACTCTTATCTAATCCTTTTTTAGCATAAACTAGTGGCGAATGGCCTCAAGATTGTACTTGCACATCATATCAAGTGTGACCCTAAGCCCGTGTAAGGCATTGGTGTGTCATATTCATTATTGGTGCATGGGAACCTAGCTTAATTTTTCGACTACCATTTCCTTTTTTGGACCATCTTGAGGTTCAAACCTACCTCTATGCTCATGTAATACCATCGATTATGTATTCATCCACACCAGTGCCCGTAACATCTTAATATTAGAGCTTAACTACATTTGAAAGGTGAAATTCTAACTCTTTCTTGTGTTCTATGTATGTGTTGAAGTCGTGTGCTATGGTTATGAGTGTATGGTTGTAATAATCTCTGTAGATGAAGATTACTATGTGAAGTAGTAAGTAGTGAGTGTTGGAGGAGTACTTTAATTTGTTATAAGTGAAGTGCTCTACTTTCCCCCATGTTGTGCTAAAAAAAAAGGGCATAGAGTAGTCAAATAAGGTGTGATTGCTAATGGTTATTGCATCGAGTATACGTTGGTGGTGTTCTGAGTAGTAATGGAGTATATGTTGCTATGTTGTTACAATTAAAGTGAGGTTTGAAATAGCTTCATGTGATAGAACAATGTTAGACTCAAGTATACGAGGAATTGTTGGAGACAATGAAAGTGGAGCTACCTATGGTCGAAGCCAACAAGGAAGCTATACCCCAAGGTCTGTTGAGGACAAGCTTCGCTGACTCACCAACCTAAGTGAGAGCTTGGTCATTGCCCTAAATAGGCCAACCCCCAAAAATGAATCAAATAGAGGCTAAGCAGATGACATACCCAAGTGAGGTTATGACCACCATGGCTAACCTAACTACCTAGCTAGGCACCCTTAAGTTAGAGGAATAGTAGAAAGGCTTACTCACCAAAAACTTGCCATGGAAGAGATTGAATAAGTGGACAAGGAGTTTAGCACACATATCAACAACTAATAACCAAATCCAAGCTTGTGCAATAAAGACATTGCTCATCCTACGACTACCTTTGAACCATTGACTTTATCCTTACTGTGACCTCCTCTCCTGTCACTTAATTCGACTGGAATGAAGAAAGGACTAATTATGCTATCCAATACTATTCTTTTCAAAGAGATAGGTATTTAGCTGGAGAACCCTAAACATCTCCCCTAATGCATTGAAATTCTTGTTCAATTAATTTTATAAGCCGTATATTATTAAGTCCAATTAAAGTGATTAGTCCATATCATACAATACATAACAATTGCAAATCAATATAGCAAGCCAATAGTACATTATACATTCAAGAACACACACAACTACCTACAAGTATAAATAAGTATAATTTTAAGTCTCTGAATACTATAAAACAGTACTTCAAAATACAGTTATATATTGATTTCAAACTTACCTAAACTTCCCACTTGTTCACTTAAGGTGCAACTCGCAGTAGATTATTGCTGATAATCTCTATAATACGAATGTTATTTTAGTTCTCATATAACACTACTATAAATATATTTTATTTTGTAATTTAGACAATTATTATCTTTTGTTTAAGGTCTTACTAAATTTAGGTTAAATCCTTAGTTTTAGTTTAAACTTATAGTCTTACTCAATTGTTGAAGTTCTATCTTTCTTATAACCAAGCTAATTTTAAACTAATTTTTGAATCAGTTTCGAAATTTAGGTTCTGTTTTAGCTTCCGATTATTGTTTTTAATTGTAAAGTCTAAGAATTCCTTCTAAATCAATATGTGAAATTCATCTAACTATACTTAGATATCCTAAATTTTTGTTTTAGCTTTTAACTAGTATTTTGGTTAATATGATATACTATATTTCTAATTTAACTATTAAATTAGCTCTCAATATAATAATAACCTATATTTTTTATATAATTTCGTAAATTCACATTCCAAATCAGATTTATATCATATTACTAATATTATAATAGCGTTAATTTTTACGTAATATTTTCTATCCATTTAATTTCTATATACATATATTATACATTATTACATATTGTAGACATCCCATTTTTACACCTACCCCTCACCCCCCCCCCCCCCCCCCCCACCCAAAAATGCCGCCCTTTTAATTTTATTTTAGAATTTTTAAAATAAGATAAAGGGTCCTAAATTGGGAAAAAATGCAAAAAAAATAGAAAAATAAGAAAAAAACTCAAAAAAGAAGAAATGTAAAAAAATAGAAAAATAGAGGATTTAGGAAATTTAGAAAATAATAATTTTAGATAGAGTAGAGTCTTTAATTTAGATAAAAAATAATAAGGACTGTTAGGCCTAAGCTTAAATTTGAATATAACTCAAGCTGACCTAGTTTAATTGTATATATGGACAAATCATAAGCCAATAGCTTGATGGTAATATATATACATAAATACCAAGAAGACCCAAGTTCGAATCTCACCGGTACAAAATGTCTTTTCCTTTTTAAAAGGAAAAATATGGATGCATTTAAGATATGATTTCTTTTTAATAAGTATTTAATTTTAAGTATTTATTTAATATATAAAAAAAAAGAGAGAGAGAGAGGGCTAAGTATGGACCAAAATTTGGTCCACAAGCCATGAACAAAGGCACAAAGCCTTGATGATTGGACATAGCAGGGGGTGCACTGTTTATTTTGGTACGTGCCCCACACATGACTTGCACCCCCTATCTTCTTCCAATATTCGATTTCAGCTCTAGTTTTCCAGCCTTTTTTCCATTTCTCATGTGCTCGGCTTAGAGTCATTTTTTACCCCATTTATTACACGATTTCACCAAATTAATGGTGAAATCATGTAGCACATGTACAACCTACAATCAGCTACTTGGAGTTTGATTTATAGAATTTATGACGACTGAGCAAATTGTCCGATCCAACCCAAATTTTACAATGAAGTTAGGATTATTAGTAAAAGTGATCATGTAAGTTTGAATTTAGGAAAATAAGTAATAAAATTGTACAATATTATAACATCAAATTTTAAATAAATTACCCGTTATTTATTGGAAATGCATAAATTGAATTTCGATAACTAATGAGTCGCTAGAAATAAATTATATGTATACTAAAAATCATAAAATAACTTAAATAATACTTAGGTGTATTTATTTATACTATATACGTATTTACTTGTAGGTAGAAATATGTATAATTAGTCAAAATATGCGAAATAGGCTAAAATAATGTTAAATAATTAAAGAAAATGCATGAATAAATAAAGAAAAATCAAGAAAATTATGGAAAAATATGGAAATGTCCAGAAAGGGGTCGTGGAAATCTAGAATTAAAGAAACAAAATCAACCAATCAAAATTCAACAAATAGAAAGTGGGAAAAGGGATAAAATAAGGCTAATGTCACTTCAAAATTAATGAGGAAAATATCTATGTAGCATTATAAATACCCAAAAAATTTCAAAAGCTCATTTGGTTTATTTGGAGAGCAAAAAAATTAAAGAGAACTGAAATAATTAAGGTTAAAGTTTATGTATAAAAAATTACAAAAATCTGTGCAATTAGGAACTTAGAAAAGATCCTCAACTCGATGACCACCTGAGAGTGAACATCCACCACCACCACAGGGTGGTGGTAGCACCTAGACCGACCGATAATGCCATGACTATCAGCAATGGTTGCAGCCACTAGTTCTGGTGAATCCGATTTTCCTTCCGATTTTTCATATTTTGTTAAAAAATACTAAATAGTTTTAGAAAATTATGAAATTGGGTATTCTAAGGTTTTTAAGTATGTAGATTTAGAGAAAATTTTTATTTTAATGATTTTATGTCTAGAAATATGCTATCCTTAAGCAACCATGTGAAACCGTGCAAAACCGTCCAAATCTAAGCTTCATTCGAATTAGAAATAAATTATCTTAGAAGTATAGTTTTAAGCTCAAAATTTTTGTGTAGATTAGTTGGAGCATTTAAAGAAGTGCTATAAAGCCCTTTTTCAAAAATTATTTTTTGAAACTTTTAGATAATTTTTAGGTGTTAAAATTATGCATAAATAAGTAAATTAGGGATAATTAGGTAATTAAATAGATAATTACTAATTTAGTGCATAATCATGTGTTTTAGGGTGTTGAAATCTGATGAAGTATGATATTTGTAGCATTTAAGGTGTTAGATGTAATTATTAAGGTATTATGTAGTATGTATGTAATAGGTAAAAATGGTATATTTTAAGTTAATTTTGTAAATAAGGGTAATTAGAAATAAAATCTGATTTGAGATGAAATTAGATATTTTAAGATGTTAATTGATGTTGGAAAATGATATTTGAAGTGATAGGACTATTAGATATGTATATTATTTACATATTAGGTGATAATGTGTAATATGTAAATATAAGAAATAAATGAGTAGGAAAATATTAGGTTAAAATTGATATTTTAATATCAATAAAAATATGTAATAAATCTAGTAAGAAACTTAAATTTAGGTGTTTATATAAAAAATGTAAAATTTTCTTATATCGAAAATAAATTCGATACACTAATAAGGATTTTAGTGTACTGAGTAGAATAAAATACTGATTTAAGATTAAAAGTAATAATTAGGATACTTGAGCCTAATGTGATGAATTTCACATTTGTGTTCGGATTGCATTTTTAAGATTTATGTATAATACTTATAGTTAGAACTGATTTAAAACATAAATCAGAATTGGATTCGGAAATTGAACCCTAAACTAACTTAGGATGAATTAATAATAACTACTATATATATAGGAAGAATTGGGTTAAATCATAACCTAGAGTATATACATATATAGACATATATATATTATCAAAATATAAATACCAAAGAGTGTATTGATATTATAGGATACATGGAGACAAGTCAACCTACCATTAGTAAGTGAGCACCAAGGATATTAGGTAAGTTAGAATTAATACATCACTGTCTTTCGAAGTATTAGTTTATAGTACTCGGAGGGTTGCAATTGTACTTAATTGTGTTTGTTAAATAGTCGACTATACACTTATGTTTGTTTTGGAGTTGATGATATGATTTGATTTACTATTTTAGCATATATTATATGATTTGTATAAAATAATTGATCGCCCTAAACTGGACCTAATCAAATATATGACTTGTAAACATAAATCGAACCTGCATAGCAACCCATTAAGGGAGACCTAAGATTCTCCAGCCAAATACCAACTCTTTCGAAAAGGATAGTGCTAGAGAGCATAATTGGTCCCCTCTTCATCATTAGTCGAACTAAGTGACAAGTGAGGAGGTTGCGGCAAGGGTGAAGTTAATGGTTCGAAGGTAGTTACGGGAGGAGCGGTGTCTCCATTACACAAGCTTGGGTTTGATCATGAGTTATTGCATTAACAGAAACTCCTCAACCTGAATTAGAGCAGATGTTATTTCTCTAATCGCACGATGGGTCAGACAACGTCATGTGATGGCATTTGCTTGAACATATATTACACCTAATAATTTGGTTGATAACTCTGTTTGTATTTGTTGTATGGTTTTAAGTTTCTATCCTAATTTACTGAACTGTAGTTGTTCACATCCCTATAAACTTTGTTGCAGGTGCTAACTAAGATGCGGCCTATATTACCCTAAAGCTAATAACTACTAAATCTTAGGGAGTGAGAAAATATATCTAAAAAATAGATATATTGTTAAGGTTTTAGCTTTTGTTTTGGAAACTTCTATTTCTGAATGATGTATTACTTAAGAAATATAGTACGATAAAACTTTTTAAACATTAATTGTAATATTTAAATTCTAGTCTATATACATATTTCCATAATTTCTTTAGTAAATAATTTAAGTAATTTATGAGCTATTTACTTTAAAATGGGTTAGTCATAGATGCTTTATGTAAATTAAGTCTAAGATGGCAATTGTATGGTCAGCTTCTATCTTAGAATGGTTTACACAGCGAGGCTATTATAACTTTACCACTTTGGGGCATAACAGCACGCATGGCCTACTATTGAATTCATCCTAAAATCCATCCAAATTCAACTGTTTATGCAATTAAAATTAAGCCTAAAAATGGAAAAAATTTTCTTTTCTCAAGTCAAAACCCCTTAATGAATTATGATGATAAAAATTCAATTTTCCCGACTTTCTTAACTTAACCTTTGTACTTACAATATAAATAAAGGTTTGTTCTTCATTTTCAAGGTACAGAAGCAAAAGAATCTCTCCAAGGAACACGTACACACTACACTTTCTCTAGCACGATTCCTCTCTCTTTCTAGGATAGCATCTTTTACGGCGATTTTCGACGAAAACCACCACCACCTGTCACAACCCGAGGGAGTTAGTCATAGTAGTTGCCATATACCACATAAAGGACTGTAAATTAATTTCCCTTTCAATCAACAACCATTCATGTAATATACAAGGCTACAACTACAACTAAAAACCAAAAGTTGCGTAAATGTAAGCAATATCGTTTCATGATAATAATAACAAGTTATTGGAACATAATACATATATATAGAGAGATTTATAGATAAACAAATGGTAAGAGTTCATACTACAAGCTGTCCACATACAATATTACATAATAAGGTTCTAAGCTTAAATACAGTATCCTAAGTACACTTATATCACCTCTTTCTCTCACATCAACCCCCTGATATAAAACCAATCTCGGACATGCGACAACTCGACTTTACGAATAGATCAGCCTGCGAAAGAAGAATACAAGGGTATAAGCTGACGAGCTTAGTGAAATAATCTCCTTAACTATACAGTAATCAAGTTATACATCAATCAAATGAATACATGACAATCAGTATGCCAAACAACTACATGCAAATGACTAAGAACTGCATGTAACTCAGATTTAATGCCCTCCAAAGTTAGGGTTGAAGATATATCAATACAATTAGATCCAAGTATCATACTAGAACTCATATCATAATGAAACTCTACATTTTGTATTTAAAATGTAATGATATATCCATTCTCAGTTTTTATCAAAAACGAGTTTTACATATGATTGTGAGTAAGTTCACACAGCCCTCACTCATCCCTAAACGGAGACCTCTGGACCAGACCTTTAGTCAAGCAGTTGGCACCTCCAACGCCTAGTAATCCTGCAAGCCAAGGTAAGATCATATCACACGTGTACACCATACAAAATCTATAACAAATAAATAATTTATCCACGTATGGCCTCTCACTACCTCTGTGTGATGTGACAGTCGGAATTAGTTATGTGGTACATGATTATGCATGTTTCAAGTTAGTTTTTTCAAGTCAAATAAAATTAGGTCTTATTATTCAGTGATCAATAAGGTCACAAACAATCAGTTATTATCGAATCTACTATACAAAAACCAATACGTTATTATACTTTAAAATAAATTCAATATCAACAACCAATGTTATACATAAGCATAACCTAGCCCCACATAATATTTAATTATTAATCATAATTTATATTCACTAATTACAAATACAAGTAAGTATGAAATCAATAAGAAAAACTCACTCCGCTATAATTAACTCAAGAGTCGTAATAGTCTGATGATAGCTTAAGATCAAAGTTAAGATCACTTGAGAATAAAGAATATAAAAAGTAGTAAGTTTAGGAATTTAAAATTAAACTAATATTGTAATTCATACTGATTACTTAACTTAGTTATTGATTTGCGTCAAATTGTCGATTTAAGTTTTTTATCGAATCGCATATAAATTTTTCGATTTAGCTTAGATCTTTATGAACTTATAGTTTATTTCGATTATTTTCAAGTGTATTTCTTCGTAGCAAGATTCGTTTTGGACGTTATAACTCGCAGTTTTGATTGTAATATAAAAATATCACAAAGTTCATTATTTTAACTTAAAAACCTATAAAATATCAATTTAAGCTTTTTCATAGTATATTTATGATTTAATAATTATTTAAGTCATATAATTGGTAATTTTCTTATTTGAAGCCTATTTTACTATAATTACCTATTTTTACTTATTTTTGAGATTTACTAATTCAAAATTTTCCACCTTATTATTTTTTTCTACTTAATTAATTATTTATTATTATTATTATAAATTACAAAAATTAATTATTTTATTATAAATGGTGACTTGGTAACACGTAAGAATGCCACATATCAAGCTTGCACCTTTTTCCGAATTTTCCATTAATTATATTTTACAATATAATTATATATATACATATAAATACTTATGATTATATTTTATCAAATCTTTCAATTTACTTGATTATTAAAAATTTTTCTCCAAATTATGGTATTCTTATATATATATTTATTATCTTACTTTATTTATTAAATTATTATTATAGTATATTGTATACACTATTTAAGTATACTTACATTTTTACTTATATGTTACTATTCATATACATACATTTATATGTATACTATACGTTATATATTAAATTATTCTATCCTTATTTATACATTATGTATAAGTATATTATGCACTTATTTATACTTTATATACTTATGTACATATATGGTCATACTATATACATATATATATACTAAAATACAAATATTATTAATAATATGTATACTTATTATTTTATACATACACATACATATATATGGAAAATACGAAATAGGTATATATACATATGTACACATATATATACAGAATTAAATAATACATGTATATACATATCACATCCTAAAATAAATATTATGTACATATACACCTTTATATATATTCATGCATATATATACATAATTAATTAAGTAAAATACTAAATATATATAAATGTATATAAAGGAAATATTTAGTATACATACATATACTATATGAGTATTTCTACATATGTCATTTATAGAATACTAATTAAACATACATATATAATACATACACATACATATGTACAAGAATACATGTGTAGAAAAAAAATGCATATTATATATACTACTATTTATACTAATATACATATACTGTATATACCAACTCCTAAATACATAATTATATACATAAATAAATATACATACTTAATACATATGTATATAGAGAAATAAGTAAAATACATAATACATATGTTTATATCTAGTCATGTATATATATATGTACATATAATTAAATAAATAAATAAACCCTTAGAATACATGTACATATTATATAATATACATATGTGTAATTAAAATAAAGAAACTTACCTAAATATTTTAGTAATATAATGGATATTTTCCTTAGCTTTCTTCTTCTTCATCTTCTCCTTCTTCTTCTTATTTTTGTTTTCGGTTTGGTTTATGTGTGTAATTGGCTTTGGTTTTTCTTTTTCTTTTACTTTTTGGTTTCTTCTTTCAAATGCTCCAAGCGTGATTTCCAGCAAGAGAGAGTGAGTAAATAATAATAATAAGAAAAGATTAAATCCAAGGAAATCAAAACATTAAATTATATAAGACATATGCTTTAAGAATTTTGTTCTTGCTCCATAATTTTGGTGACACTTGTAATTTATAATTTACTCACATGAGTTCCTATAATTTCCAACTAAGAATCACGTGGAGCAAGAAAAAATATAAGAAGAATAAAAAAGAAAAAAAAAAAAGCAAAGAAAAAGGGAAGAAAAAGAAAAATAAAAATAACTATATGTAAATTTTCCAAACATAAAAATAATATTTATAAATTAATTTTGGAATTTTATGAAAATTTATCAATTTATTGATACCCGTTACAATTATAATTTTTATGATTTATTTTAACGTTTTCGTTAAAAATTTTACGCAATTACATGATTTAGTCGATAATTGTAATCGACTACAATTATATCACTATTAAGTGATATTTATTTATTTTATAAACTCAAAGTTATAGTTTTAGGGTTTCGATCAAATTCGAGTTCGATTTTGAGTATTTCCACGCATATCGAACTTAAGGTTTTTATATAAGATTTAGGTTTCGACCAATTTTTAGGGTTTTTATAATCAATACCATATTTGGTTTCTAATTTTTATAAAAATTTTTATCATTTCTAGCCTTATCAACTCATGATATTGTCTAGAACACTTGGACTTAAATTAGGGTTTAGATTAGTGATTACATAGGGTTTACACTATTGGATTCTCCATACCCAAAAACCTCAGATTCAACACTCGAATCCGACTTTCAAAGTCAATCTGAGCCGACTAAGTCGATCGGAGCCGATCAAAGCCGATTAAGCCGAACTAAGCCAACTCGAGCCAACCCGATCTACTACATTTTTTTATATTATTACTCATGTATTTGTAAATTATAAAAAAAAAAAAGGAAAGAAGAAAGGATGCATTAGTGTATTCCACTAAGACTTAGGACCGTAAAATAAAAATAAAAATAATATTAATAAAAATAGATTAATAAATTAGATTTTACTACCTAGAAAATAGATTTTTCAATAAAGACAAAACAAAATCGACCTTTTTCAAAATTAGGGTCCTTTCTTAAAGTTTTCAAATAAAATCAACTTTAGAACCCTTTAACATTTTCTTAAATAAACTTAAATTAGTTTAAAATATAAATCTGATTAGTTTTCAGAAATTAAAATCAATCAACCTGCTAACGTTTTCGTGAAATGAACTACAGAAGTCTGATCCCAAATAGCGGGAACATAGGCACCCATACATAAGGGGTAACTTAAAATTTGGAAAAAAATTTATTTTTCCCCCTTTAGTAAATAATTCGTTAAATTCTTATTTTCATTAAATAGTTATAATTTCAATTATAGCTTGTAAATAAATGTTATTGGAACGGTATTTAAATAGCAAAATTAATTTGGAAGGTTAAATGTGCTACTTTTTAGAGTTTAATGGGATAACCCTCCAATCCAGATCTCTTGTTTTAGAAAACCGTTTAAAAATTGGTTTTATCAATAGACAGATAGTTAAGTTATAACCAATACATCAAATTGATTATCACTTAACTCTTCCTCCCAACTTTAGTCGGATGACGACTCTAATAAGTTTTCAAAGTTAAAGGAACCGGTTTTCCTTAAACCTTAGTAGAGGTCGATATTAAACATGTAAAGTTTAATACTAATTGGTTTAAAAAAGGCTAATTTATAAAAAACAAGAGGAAAAAAACCTAGCTCGACAACTTGGCGACTTTACTAGAGACATCAAGAGGGCTAACCACTTAAAATACTTTCCAAAATTAAAATTACCTTTCAAAATACTCATGTTATTTATCTATTTATTTATTGGTGCATATACTTTACTTTGATTGCTATAGTTATTTTGCATACAACATGCATTGGGATATAGGGGGATCATTTGTTACATCAAAGATGCAAAGTAGATACAATCAGACTTAGGCCGCCTTAGGACCCTAAGAGGGAAGCCATTGTATAGGCTCTAGGTGTAGTAGGGTAACCACCACTCGGGGTTGATTAAGTCACCCCACTTAAGCTGTAATGTGACCAATGAAAGTATTTTCTAAAAACAAATGAGGTCACAAAGCTTAAAAACCTTTTAGAACCCACCCTAATTGTATATACTCCCCTCTTAGCTTGAGTTAATATACTACTCTTAAGAATTGCAACCCTACTAGTTGCTTAAGAGTTTTAATGCAATCAAGCTTTTAAAAATAATAGTAAGGTTACAACTTAAGGAGTAATGTATTAACCCAAACGATCCTAACATCTACATATTTTCTTTTATTGCATTGATAACTAATTTTTGTCCATAACATGTGTAAACTTAGAATGGCAGATAACCAATAAGAGAATAATCAAAGAGTCAAGAGGCTGCCAGATACCCTAGGAGTGTATGAACAGTTGCTACAAGCCGAAGCTACCTACTGTAAGCAAAAGGCTAGATGCATTGAGGCCTTTCACCGAGCCTTGTTAGTTGATATTGAAAAAAGAAAAGGACCATGGATTAGGCTTTAGAGATGCTGGATAAGATTAAAGCTTAACTAATAGAGTTAGATTTAAAACTTTAAATGTGGTTAAAAGAATTTGAATAAAATTTTAAGTTTCATTAAGAATAATTGTTAAGCTCCCTTGCTTTTATTTTCTATACTCTGATCTTTTAAAATAATAAATTTTCTCTTTTTAGTTTATCATTCTTCATTTTTTAGCATTCCTTTACTTGTACTAGTTCTTCAATAGAACTTACCTAACAATTCATTCTCTATCACTTAAGGAAATGTAAATAGATCTCACAAATTGTAAATAAGTCTTATCCTTATATTCTATTTTTTCCTTTTCTCTTTCTTAAAAAGAAGAGTATTCTTTCAAAAAAGAAAATAAAACCAAGAAGTTGCTAATATGTGAGAATTCTTATTTGGAGTAATGGCTAATAGCAGAAATAACGACAAACTTCATGGCACCAACCTTGTAAAAGTAAGGTTTTGTTCATTAGAGCAAATGGTAGGGAAAATGATTGAATAGATGAATTTTCTAGTTAATAGCATCGCCTTACTAAAGTCCATAATGTCATCAAATGAAGAGCACTTGGGACCCTGATAGAGGAAATATGTTGAAGCACCTCTTCCTAAAGAGAAAATCCATCCAGCTTTCCAACCTAAGACTTACTCTTTCCCGGTTAACCCAAAGCCGAGTCAAGATAGTATCAAAGAGCTAGAAAGAAAGCTAACTCAATAGATAATTGAAAAAATGAAAGCACATGGAAATGATGATGGATTCGAGCAGGTTGGGATCATTAACCTTTCTGCATATGATGTCAAAGCCTACATAATATGGATTCTATAGATAAACATACGAGCCCAATATCACACGTAACCAAAAGGGTGGGTTTGAGTTGCGAGATGGCTCAAAAAGTAAATGATAGTCCAAGATGAGCAAGGGTTCTCATACATCGACAATGGATATAATGCACCAACGCCTCATACGAGCTTAGGTCACACTTGATATAACGCACAATATGGTCGGAGGTCACTATTAGTCCATACTCAATGAGCTAAATAAGAGTAGCTCAAGAGTAAGCATAAGGATACTTAACTCAAGAAGGAGTAAAAGTTTAGTATATTCCCTGTATGATTTATTATAGCTATTATATTATGCGAGTATTTATAGTACTCAGTTAGGGGAAGTCCTAAATTACAGAAAATTACATAAATGAATCTCTACTTGCTAAACAAAAGGAGAATAATTTACAAGGGAAGCATGAAATCGTGCAAAAAGAACATCTTCTATCAAAAAGGATAGTACGGATGTCAGAAAGTGCAACCCTTACGAGTTTGATGTTAGAAAGGACAGTGTGTGCATGTTTTACTCAATCTACGGTTCTAATAACACTGTAAGCAGAGCAAGGGTAGGCGTTTGATCAGATATGATCGACATCGATAATTCGATACTTTAATTGCTAGGGTTGGGCAAGGGTTAGCTCAGGGATGACTCACATTCGAGTTGGCCTCAGATGGTTGACTCCTGACAATTTTCAACTCAGCCTTAGTAATGTGGAGATGGCTATTTTCCTAATTTGGTGCTTGGACTAGGGTGTTATAGAGGGGTCGGCTCCATATATCAACTAATTACCTCGACAGCTTCTTAGATGTTGTAAAAAGCAAAGTAACTTGGCAGATCGAACTGAGGTAAGCACTACTCTTCGATACTTAACTCACCTTGGATAGCTGGGTGAACCATCTGAGAAAGCCCTTAGGCTTAGGAGCGAGTGATCGATCCTTAATCCCTGTCATCTCCTTTAGGTTGTTTAAGATTCGGGATCAAATCTAGTTCAGCTCCAAGTTGCTCGTCCTCGAGAGTATAAGGTTAGAGATCGGCAATGTTAAAAGAGTCTGAGACTCCATATCCTTTAATTAATTCAATCCTATAGGCATTAGGATTGATCTTTTCAAGCACTTTGAAAGGTCCATCGGCTTTAAGAGACAACTTTCTCTTCCTCAAGTTTGGGAATCGTTCCTTGTTGAGATGTATCCATACCAAATCACTTAGTTGAAATTCTCTCTTCCTCTATCCTCGACTTTGCTTTTCGAGCTTAGTATTAGCTGGACTTAATTGTTCTACAACTTTCTAGTGCATAACTTTGATGGCCTTAACTCATTCAAAGGCTGGCCTGTCATCATCAAGCTTCGATTAGGGTGCTTAGTTTATCAGAAGCTTGGGGTTAAACCCATAGGCAACCTCGAATGAAGACATGCTTGTTACACTGTAAGCAATCCTATTGTAGGCGAACTCAATGATTGATAGGCATAAATCCCAGTTGGCCATGTTTCGTCTAATAGTGACCCGCAATAAAGTTCTCACGATTCTGTTGACAACCCCAGTCTGTCCATTGGTTTGTGGATAGCAGGACGTGCTATACAATAGTTTAGTCCCCATTCGCCTCTATAGCATCCTCTAGAAGTGGCTTATGAACTTTAAGTCTCAATTCGAAACAATGGTTCTGGGAACTCCATGAAGTTTGATTACTTCCTGCAAGAAAAGAAAAGAGATAGCTGAATTGTCATTAGTTTTGGAATAGGGCACAAAACATATCATCTTGCTAAATCGATCCACAACTACCATGATGATGTCCTTCCCTCGGGACTTCCTCGATAATCCTAACATGAAATCCGTACTTAGCTTGAACCACAGTTTGGTTGGGACAGACAAGGGTAGATAATGTTCTTGCTCAGCTTCGCTCTTTGCCTTTTAGTAGGTCATACACTTTTCCAATACGAACAACATGTCTCTCATCATTCTCGACTAAAAGAATATTGCAGATAGTACTTCATGGGTTCGACGCTAACCAAAGTGTCTTATCAATTCTCTTCTATGCGCCTCACGTACTAGCAATTCTCTTGTGGAATAGGTTGGGATACATAGCCTCATCTTCTTAAATAAGTATCCGTTTTCCCTATAATAGTCATCCAATGTCCATCTTTCCTCACATCGAGCATAGATAGGACTAAACTATGGATCCTCAGTATACAAATTCTTTATGGTTGAAAAACCAAGTAGCCTTGTTTGCAGCTTGGTTAAAAGGGTACGTTGTCTCAATAAGGTATTGGCCATTATATTGTTCCTTCAATTCTTGTATTTTATGATATAAGAAAAACCCTTCATGGACTCAACCCATTTAGCTTGCCTTCGAGACAACTTGAGTTGGCTCTTTAAATATCTCAAGGATTCATAATTGGTGTAAATCACAAATTCCTTAGGTATTAGATAGTGTTGCCATACTGTTAGGGCTTGGATTAAGGAGTAGAACTCCTTATCATAGACAGAATAGTTGAGTGTAGCTCCTCGAAGTTTCTCGCTAAAGTAAGCAATAAGTCAACCTCCTTGCATTAGCATAGTACTTATGCCTAGTTTAGATGTATCACACTCTACTTCGAACATTTTATCAAAGCTCGGTATAGTTAAGACAAAGGCTGTAGTTAACCTCTCTTTTACCTCCTTAAAACTCCTCCTTTTTCTCTCCCCATCTGAATTCAATGCTCTTCTTTAATAGTTCGATAAGTGGGGCCACAATCATATTGAAATTCTTTATAAATCTAAGATAAAACAATGTTAGGTCGTAGAAACTTCTCATGTTTACAAAACAGGTCAGCTCAGGTCATTCTATGATCACTCTTATTTTCTCATCATAGACTCAGATGCCACCTCCCCTCACAACAAACCCTAAGAAGATCACCTCGGATCAACAAAAGTTACACTTCTTCAGATTAGTTTAGAGCTATCAAATCAGATTTTTGCAAAGACTCTTTGGAGATGCTCCAGTGAATCTCCAGGTTGAGGTTATACACCAAAATATCATCAAAATAAACTGTAACAAACCTTCCTATTAATTCTTGGAACACATGATTCATCAAGCACATAAATGTGCTCGGCGCATTGGACAATCCAAATGGCATTACAAGCCATTTAAATAAATCATGTCATGTCTTGAATGCAGTCTTCCACTCATTACCCTTGCGCATTCGAATCTGATGGTATCCAGATTAAAGGTCGATCTTAGAGAATACTCTTACTCTGCTTAATTCATCTAGTATGTCATCAAGCCTAGGTATGGGATACATGTACTTGATAGTGATTTGA
Organism: Lumnitzera littorea; assembly: GCA_024138015.1. Classification (NCBI taxonomy): domain Eukaryota; kingdom Viridiplantae; phylum Streptophyta; class Magnoliopsida; order Myrtales; family Combretaceae; genus Lumnitzera; species Lumnitzera littorea. The sequence goes on from JAMXBB010000002.1 coordinate 29,796,893, forward strand.
TTGATCACTCCGTTATCCATACACATCCTTTAAGAATCATCTTTCTTTGGCACTAACAAAGCCGATACGGTATAAGGGCTAAGGGACTCACGTACATACCCCTTTTTCATTAATTCATCTACTTACTTCTACAGCTAGGAAGCCTGTTCAAGATTTAGCTTATAGGCTGGCTTGTTCAATAATGTGGCTCTTGGCTGCAAGTCGATTACATGCTCGACGCCTCGGATTGGGGGTAAGCCTTTCGATAGTTCCTCTAGAAATAGGTTAGCAGGCGACTCGTCCTCCTTGGGTCTCATCTCTAGAATTCTTTGAACAAGCAAATAGGTCAGTCTTTCGAGCTCCATCTCCCTTTTTAGTTCAACTTGGGTCATCACCAAAGCCTCTTTCTTTGGGGTTTGGCTAAGTTAGGACTACATGACCTTTACCTACTCAGCAATCATAGGATTTGATTTCATCCTCCTGCCTTCATGCTCCACAGAACATGTATTCCTCCTTCTATCATATATAACTACTCAATCAAACATCCATAGTCATCCAAGTAGAATGTGGGACACACTCATGGGCAGTACATCATACAACACTTCATCTTGAAACTTGCTAATGTAGATTAGCATAGACACCTACTTGTTCACCTATAGGGCTCCCTTATCACTAAGCTAATGAAGCTTGTAAAGTTTCGAGTAGGGCTTAGTTGACAATTTCAATTGCTAGATCATAAATGCAAAGGCTACATTGGAGCAGCTCCCACTATTAATGATCAGTGCACATAGTGATTTATTCACCTTACATCCAATATGGAATAGATTTTCCCGATATTCGTCTTCAGGTACGAGATTAACATTCATCGTCCTCCTCAACACTAGAGTGGTCGGCATAAAGTTACCTTCCTTGCTGTAGATAACTTCCCCCTCTGGATAGTTCAGTCTGTCCGTCCTCTTTCAACTCCTCTACTTCTTCATCAGTATTGTTGACCTCAATAGTCGGCACCTCACTTCGAATCACCATTGTTCGCCTATTTGGACACTGAGTGGCCGTGTGTCTAAATCTTTAACATTTGAAACACTTGATCTCGCTCATCTTCCTCTCTAAACTCTAGCCCTTCTTGAACTTCCTCAGAGGTTCCTTCTCCTCGACTCAGGTAGTTGGAAAGGGTCGGGTCTCAACAACCTTACTTGGTTCCATTCGTACTGGTCTGCTCAAAATAGTTTAGCTACTGCCTGGTGAGCTGACTAGCAATCGAAACCTTCCTATTTGGCGCCTTTCTATCCTCTACAGCTCGTATTATGCCATCAAACATTCCAATATCTAGGGTTTTTAGGACATCCTCAATCTCATACTTCGATCCACCAATGAATTGAGATACAGTTTGGTCCTCTGGCTCTACGACTTCACATCGAAACATTTACATTTGGAATTCCTTAACATAAGTGTCAATAGTTTACCTTCCTTATCTAAGCTCTTACAATCTTTTGAAGGAATCCTGTAAATAATAGCTCGACACAAACCTTCTCCGTATGACCCTCTTCATTTCATCCCAACTCTTAATCTCTCCTTCTCCTTCCCTTTTTCGGGTAGCTTGCAAGTTCTTCTACCATAAGGCAACATAACCAGTGAACTCCAATACAGCAAGTCTAACCTTTACATTGTTAGGTATGTTATGGCATTCAAACTGCTTTTCAATCCTATCTATCCAATCTAGGTAGTCTTCAACATCACTACTTCCAGAAAAACTAGAGATATGCATCCTCAATCCTTCAACTCTAGGGACTTGTAGCACTCCTCTACTTTGTCATCTCCTTCTGCTTCTTCCTCAATTTCTTTAAGCGCTAGCCTTTATCTCACATCCCTACCAATTCCTTCAGTTCGAAGTAATTGAGCCAGGGTGTTAACTTGGCCAAACTGTTTATCGCCTCGCCCTTATTACTCACGTTCTCTAGTGGGGCTATTCCTAGCTCACTGCCTATCTTCTTGGATAACAATCACCAAACTAACTAGCAAGCCAGTAAGCCTATCTAAACGGTTACTCATTAACTGAGGTGTGAAGCTTCCTTCTTGCCCTTGGCCATGTCAAGTACCACTTTCTTGGTTTCCCAATGTTCCTTGAACACTTGAGTCTGACATTAATGGTTACTTCACAAAAGTTGACGTCTAATAATACCACTTAGAGATCAATAACTAATACTCCAATCACCACAACAATTACACAACAAACGAAAGGTCAACCATACTCTATTTTGCATATTGGAAACAACGAAAAATAGAGTATAGAGCACTTCTCAACTACTACACTCCAAGGTTAATAATAGAACCGTTATCTCACAAGAGCAATAACAAACCACTCAAAGAACACAGTAGCAGAATCCAGCTTTAAACGTAGCCAAGCTTTGATACCAAGATGGTACAGATTCCATAGATGAACATACTGGCTCAATATCATGCATAACCAAAAGTATAGGTCCAGGTCGTAAAATGGCTTGAAAATAAATGATAGTCAAAGATGAGCAAGGGTTCTCATACACCGATGATGAATATAACGCACCAATGCCTTCCACGAGCTCGAGTCACACTTAATATAATGCACAAGCATAGCTGGAGGTCACTCACTGCTAGTCCACACTCAATGGGCTAGATAAGAGTAGCTCAAGAGTAAGCAAAATGATACTTAGCTCAAGAGGGAGTAAAAGTTCAATGTATTCTCTGTATGATTCATTGCGACTATTACAATATGCAAGTATTTATAGTACCTAATTAGGATAAGTCTTAAATTATAGAAAATTACAAAAATGGTTCCCTACTTGCTAAACAAAAGGAAAATAATTTACAGGGGAAGCATGAAATCATGCAAAAAGAACATCCTCTATCAAAAAGAACAGTACGAATGTTAGAAAGGACAACGCCTACGCGGTTGATGTTAGAAATGACAGTACGCATGCGTTTTACTTAATTTGCAGTTCCAATAACACTGCGAGTCGAGTAGGGGTAGGCTTTTGATTAGATCTGGCTAGTGTCGATAATTCAACACTCTGATTGCTAGGGTTAGACAAGGGTTGGCTTAGGGACGACTCACATTCTGGTTGGTCTCGAATGGTTAGCTCCTAACAATTGTTAACTCGGCTTTGTCACTATGGAGATGGCTATTTTCCTGATTTGGTGCTTTGACTAGGGTGTTACAAAGGGGTCGGCTCTGCATGTCAACTGATTACCTTGGCAGCTTCCTAGACAGTATGGAGAGTAAAGTAGCTCGACAAATCAGACTAAGGTAAACAGTGCTCTTCGGCTCTTAATTCACCTCAGACAACTCAATGAACCATCCGAGAAAGCCTTCAAGTTCAGGAGCGAGCGATTGGTCCTTGATCCCTATCACTACCTAAAAAAATTCAAAATACAAGAGATTGGGTCAGACATTTTATGAGCAATAAAGGTTCAACATTGAGATAACTCCTTCAATTTGGGACTTGTACACAATGAGAAAAAAGAAAAATGAATCGTTCAAGTAATACACCTAAAGATGGAGGGGCATGGCAACTAGAATCATTCCTCCTCTTCTTGAAAAAGAATTAATATCTGTCTCTATTGACTCATTAGAGGAACCATATTATGGGCAATTATTAGGTAATACAATGGCTAGTTTTGCAGACATTATACTTATTGGGAGCCAAATTAAAGAAGCCATAAGTACGGGAGGCTAACCAAAAAAAGAGTAACCCCATTAGATTCAAGGGCATATATAGATACTCTGATGTTAAGATCAGCATCAAGCAAAAAAGGCCCAAAAATACCTAGAAGAAAGTTCACTTAGATCCCTGTCTCATTGTCTTAAGTCTTTGACCAAATAAGAAATGAGGGCTTATTGCAGCAGAAAGGCCCAATGTGAAGATACAAGCTAAGGAAATATGACCCAAATGCACAATGTAAATATTATATAGGTTAGTAGGGGCATTCTAGTAACAACTGTTGGGAATTGAAAAATAGAGTTCAAGACCTAATTCATGCAAGGGCAATCTAACTCAGATCCCTATCTCGTTATCTCAAGTCTTTGACCAACTAAGAAACAAAGGCTTATTGCAACAAAAAGCCCTAATGCCAGGATACAAGCTGAGGAAATATGACCCAAATGCACAATGTGAATATCATATAGGTCAGTAGGGGCATTTTACTAACAACTATTAGTAATTGAAAAACAGAGTTTAATACCTAATTAATGTAGAGGCAATCTAATTGGACTCAATTCAAGCATAGAGTTAGATTTCATGATGTTTGTGAAAGACAAGTGATTCAAATAAAGTACTTTGTTTGTATTTCTCCTATTTTAAGATATCTCATTAGTTAAAAGGTTTAGAATGATGAAAGGAAAGACGAATCCCAAAACACCAACCTTGAGACACTTTGAGAGTCGAGCGGCATCATTGTAAGACTATTGGATTCATTCCTTAAAGGAAGTTCATCTTCCATTTAATACCCAAATCAAAATAAAGTTAGGCAATCTTTTCAATATCTTAAACACAAAGTCCTTTATTAGCTCCATTGGACCTTTTATTGGGGTATTTTCAAAAATTAAACCCTATTAAGAACCACCCCTGCAAAGGGGCAAAAAGGAGGTTAAGAGCATCTATTAGAAGAAAAAGTTAAAACTAATTTGTGCTTACTTTAGTCACATTGATTTAAAAGTAATTGTTACCATTGATAACATTTCCTCTAAGATGAAGAAAGGCATCCATTATAAACACTAAAACCACATACACTTTGAGCTGTAAGCCAAAAGAAAGAACAATCATTTTGTCTTAAATGAAAAAGAAAAGAAGAAAGAAAAAAAAAAGAGAATCAGTAAAAAAGATGACAAATGAGTAAGTATGAAGTGAAAAATGAAAAATGTGCTTGACACAAACAAGGTGATTAAGTCCAGGGCCCTAAAACCCAAAAGGACAAAGAGCACAGAAACCCATTCTTGAATTAAAACCCACATTTCAAAAAAAAAGAAAAAAGGCCCTATAAACACAGCCAAAGTAATTAAGCTTAAAAGAAGCCGAAGCAAATACCAAAGTTTTCCTCCTTAAAATTATGATCCCCAAAGGAATTGCAACTGACACATGGCTCCACCCTTCTTTAAAGGCCCTTATGATTAAAGGAGATAGCTTATCCTTGGTAAAATTTACATTTAAAACTAGGGCAAGCATAATTTTAGTTTTACCTATAAGGTTCTTAACTTGTAAACCCGAGTTAAAAAGCAATTCTTTCATAAAAACCCATTTTAGTAATATCCATTTTGAAACTGAGGACCAAAAGCCTTTATTACATTACAGTCCAAAAAAGATTTAACAGATGGATTAACAGTATATTACCTACAAGGTGGACCATAATTTTTTAAATCGAAGTTAAAAGAGAAGAGTTTAAGCTAAGAGTATGAGGAAGTGCTTTTAGACTAAACCTAACTTTAATGAGATATCCTCTGATAAGAAGAAATTTGAAGAAGTCATGGAAAATTATTTGCCTCTGAAGAAAAGAAAAAGTTCTCTTAGACCATAACGGCTCGAAAGATCAAATTGTTATGTCGCTAAAAAGCCTATACATTACTAGGAGAATCTAAACCTATTAGTTAGTCGGAAAATTGGAATAAATTTGATTCCCTCTCACTTTAGTCCTTTGGACAAGAATCCTCATTTCTTTTGAAAGTCATCTTCTCTAAAGTCAACCTTAATAGTAAGCTTCTATCATTACCCCAACAATAATTGTTTTGAAATGAGTTCACTTCTTGTCATCCAAAGTTTAAGGATCTACTCCCACATAAAAATTGCTCCTAAGTTAACCTTAAAGGCCAAAGTCATCCTCTTTAACACGATCGCTCTCATGGCTGATGTCATCTACCTTTCTATCTATCTAGGGACTTTATCCCTAGTGTCTACTTTATCTTTCACAATTACTAATCAATAAATCTGTCTTTTTCAAGGATTTTAACCTAAACTCCTTTTCCTTTGGTCCCTATGGATCATTTTCTCTTTAGAGCACTATCCATGTAATAAAAATGTTGGATCGCATGCTCTCGGAGCGCCATCCTAACCTTGAAATCGTCGAATTGTATGCTCTTAGAGCATTATCCTGACCTTGAAATCGTCGGATTGCATGCTCTCAGAGTACCATCCTAACCTAAGCTATAACCCCCGGATTACATGCTCTCAAAGTGCTATCTTGACCGAAGTTAAAACCCTTAGATTGTATGCTCTTAGAGTGCTATCTTGACCCAAGTTAAAACTTTCAGATCACATGCTCTCAAAGCATTATCCTGACCTAAGTTAAAACTTTCAAATCACATGCTTTCAAAGCGTTATCCTGACCTAAGTTAAAACTCTTGGATCACATGCTCTGGAAGCATTATCTTAATTTCTTGTCACTATATAAACCCGCTTAGGTTAGTGAACCCAGAAAGGCATGACCAGGTTTTCCAAAGCAATTCTAACTTAGGGTTACTAGTCCTTGAGAGATGCTCCCACCTAGGTTAGTGAGCCCAAAAGAGTATGATCAAGTTTTCCAAATCAATTCCAACTTAGGGTTGCTAGTCCCCGAAAGACGTTCCTGCCTAGGTTAGTAAGCTTAAAAGGGTATGATCGGGTTCTCCAAATAGATTCTAGCATAAGGTTATTAGTCTCCAAGAGACGCTCCCGTCTAGGTTAGCAAGCCAAGAAGGGCATAACCAAGTTTTCCAAATCGATTCTACTTTAGGGTTAATAGTACCTTAAAGATGTTTCGACTTTAGTTAGTCAGCTCATAAGAATACGACCAAGTTTTCAATATCTCTTTAGAGTCTTAGCCAACTTAAAGAGTGCTTGCCCGCCCACCTTGGTCAGTTAGCTCATAGGGGTACAACCAAGCCTTCAACTTCTTTTTAAGGTCTTAGTCAGCTTAAGAAGTGCTTTGCTTGTTTCACCTTGGTTTATCAACTCATAAGGGTATGATTAGGCTTCAATTCTTCTTTTAGTCTTTCAACCAACTCTTATAGCGCCACCTCTCTCTTCACCAAATCCCCAATAGACTAAGCTTATGATAGTTGTAGGACTTCTTAAGATAAAATCCACCCTTGGTGTAAAAATAGTGTATCTTTTGTCTTTATGATAAAGTTTTGCTCAAACTTTACCATAAAGAAGGGTAGTTGTAAACACCATATTTTTCCCTTATTTTTATTTTATTTTAGAATTTTTAGAATAAGATAAAGGTTCCTAAATTGGGGGGAAATGCAAAAAAAAAAAATAAGAAAAATTAAAAAAAAAGTAGAAAATTTAAGAAAGCAAAAAAAAAAAAAATCAAGAAAATTTAAGAAAAACAAAAAAAAAGTAAGAAATGCAAAAAATAGAAAAACAAAGAATTTAGAAAATTTAGAAAATAATAATTTCAGATAGAGTAGAGTCTTTAATTTAGATAAAGAATAATAAGGACCACTAGGCCAGGGCCTAATTCATATGTGTAATTTAATTGCACATATGGACAAAAGACAGGCCAACGACCTGATGGTAATACATATGCATAAATACCAAGGAGACTTGAGTTCGAATCTCACTAGGCACAAAGTGTCTTCAACAAAAGCATGAAGCCTTGATGATTGGATGCAGCAGGGGGTGTGCCATTTTATTTTCAAATGCACATTTGCATTGCAAGCACGCGTAAGGGCATATGGTACATACCCCGCACATGACTTGTGCCCCTATCTTCTTTCGATATTCAATTTCGACTCTTATTGTAAATTTCGCAAATTTAGCTATTTAAAAGTAAAATTAAACCCTAGTACTATAGATAATCTTGTAAGTCGATAAGGCTAAATAAGATAAAAATTTTATTAAATTATGAAATTGAATATAATGTTGATAATAAAACCCAAAAATTCGATCAAAACCTAAATTGTGTAAAAAAAAAAAAACCCTTAAATTCAATGTGTGTGTAAATACCCGAAATCAAACCCAAACTTGACGAAAATCCTAAAACTACAACTTTAAGCTTATAAAACGAATAAATATAACTTAATAGTAATATAACCATAGTCGATTGCAATCATCGATTAAATCGCGTAATTGCATATAAACTGTAACGAAAATATTGAAATAACTCGTAAATATTATAAACATAACAGGTATCATTTAAATTAATAAATTTTCATAAAATCTCAAAATTAATTTATAAATACTAATTATATGATTTTTGTGTTTAGAAAAATTAAATATTTTTATTTTTATTTTTCTTTCTTTTTCTTTTACTTTTTGCTCTTCCTATTTTTCCTACTTCTATGTTGATTTCCATATGAGTAACCAGCGACCTACATTTTGTTTTTTTAGCCTCCAGGTGTTACATTATGAAGAGCAAAACAAAGATATTATTTACTTATCCCATTTCGTTTAAAATCTAATCTAGCTTAGATTTGTTTCTTTCTTCCTCATCTTCAATTGCTTCATCGTTTACTTTCATCTGACTTTGAAAAGGTCCATGTCTGGAAGAAAATATAAAAAAAAAACAAAAGAGACAAAACAAAACACAAACAAACACACACAAATTAACAAACACATTAAGAAGAAGAAGAAGGAAAAAGGATTCTTGTTATTCAATTTATTAAAGGAATTAGGTAGGTACTTCTATTTATTTTTATACATATATGTATTCTATAACATGTATATGTACACTAAGTGTTTTATTTATTCATTTACATGTATTTTTATATCTAGTATTTTTATTATATAGTATGTGTATGTAGACGTATAATATATATATATATATATTTCCTTACTTAAGTGTATATATGTATGTATACGTGATTATGTATAAATATATTAATAGTATTTTTATTATATGATATATGTGTGTATGTGTGAATAGATATATATATATATGTATGCACCTAGTATTTTTATTATCTAATATATATATGTATACAGTATTCATATATATATACTTGGTATTTTTACTGTAAAATATAATATATGTATATTTAGATTATGTATATATATATATATATATTTTTTGGACGTGAAGATTAAGTGTATATATTTAGGTATAATATCATTTATCTTACGTATTTTCATATATATATATATATATGTAATATAATCATATATGTACATATGTATATAAAGTATAAATATATGTATATTTATACTCATACGTATAACATAGATATGTATTTAAGGTTAAGATATTTTAGTACATAAGTATATTATATGTATAAAAATACGTATATGAATAGTATGGTATGTATATATATGGAAATATGGGTATATTTGAATTGTACATACACAATATACTATAATATTAATTTAATAAATATATATAAGTTGCAACTTATGAAAATTATAATAAATAATTAATTTAGAAAATTTAGTAAAATATAATAATAAATATTAATATATGTATATAACATAAAATACGAAATAATAAGAAAACGTAGGAAAAAAGATACAAAGGTGACATGTAGTACTCCAATATACTACCACGTTATCATTTAACATAAATTAATTAATTTTCGTAATTAAAAATAATAACAAAATAATTAATTAATTAGAAAAGTAATAAAATAAAAAATTTTGATTTAATAAATCCTAAACCTCAAAAATAAGTAAAAATGGGTCATTATAATAAAATAGGCCTAAAATAAGAAAATTACAAATTATATGATGCAAATAATTATTAAATCATAATTATACTAAGAAAAGCTTAAATTGATATTTTATAACTATTTAAGTCAAAATAATGAAGTTTGTGATATTTTTATATCACAGTAAAAAATGCGGGTTATAACGTCTAAAATGGACTTCATTACGAGAAAGTATGATTGAAAACAATCGAAATAAACAATAAGTTCATAAAGATGCAAGCTAAATCGAAAAAGTTATAAGCGATTTGATAAAAAGCTTGAATCGACAATTTTATGCAAACCAATAGCTAAATTAAGTAAACAATACAAATTACAATACTAGTTTAGTTATTTAATTCCTAAACTTACTACTTTTCGTATTTCCTAAATGTTAGGTGATCCCAATAAGAATACCAACTTACCAAGTGGACTTTTATGACTGTTGATAGACTCAATGGCCAAGGAAATACTCCTGATAACTCTATACTTGTTTTATTGTTGTAGTTAGTACACATAAATTAAATATTAATAACTTGATGCATAGGGGTTCGGGTTATGTATGTGTTTGATATTGATTAATTACTGTACAAAATACTGTTAAATATGATAATTGAAGATTTAGTTATATGATTTATTGTTTCATAATTTGAATGATTTGTTGATAATGTTTAATCACCTCATAAATTGACTTAATCATATTCAACTCAACTAAAATTAAATGGGTCATGTATAAGTACGAACATTGCATAAATTGTTCTGATCGTCACCTCACGTGGTTGGTAATGAAGAGCCTTAGAGGGATAGATTCTCACATGATTTGATTAGTACAGTGTAGGAGTATTGCTACAACAAGACCCTACCCTTAGTTTGCGGGTTTACTTGGCATCAAAGATGCTAATCGTGGGTGACTGAAGGTCGTATCTAGAGATCATCGCTGTAGGGTGTAAACGTAAACTGCGGGGGTCACCTCAACGGTAGACTTGGGATTTTTTGTATTATTGGATTCCTTTGAAAGGAAAACGTATTTCGTGAAATACGTAATTTAAATTTATGATTAAAAACCCTAGGTGCTAGAGCCCAGTTGTGATTAGTACCGATGTATCTCCAACCCTTACTTCAGAAGGCATTAAATCCGATGTTGTATTCAGCACCAGTTAACTGTATATATATTGTTTGGCATACTGCTTGTTTATGCATTCATTTGTTTGTTAATAAAATGTTTGATAACCTACTTACTAGAATAGTCTGAGGGATAACTCACTAAACTCTTGTAGCTTATTCTCCAATAGTTTTCTCTTACAAGTTGCTAGATAATCGGGCATAGGCTTAAAAGCCGAGTGTTGAGTACTAATGTCAAGGTACTTAAAAGTTAGAATCTGATGATAGCTTATGTAAACGGTTTGAATTATTACATATAATTATTAATACTATATTCAAATTTTATGACTTTCATAAGTTTAAGTTTTAGAACTTTACTACCTAATCTTATCGTTTAATAGGAGATACCGATTCTCTATGATTCTAATAGACTATGGCTTATCAGATATCCATAGTCACTTATATGTCATAATAAGTTAATTAAATTAAAAATAAAAAACTTTAGTGACTAATTGTTTAAAGTCTTACAATCTCTGGTTTGCAAGACAATTTTTATATTACAGGTACACACATAATATGAAAATTTTAAATAATCCTACTAGGCCCCTCTTAAGGTCATGACACCTATTTTCCAGCCTTTTTTCCATTTCTCATGTGCTCAGCTTAGGGTCATTTTTTACCTTATTTATTACACAATTTCACTAAATTAATGGTGAAATCGTGTAACACATTAGCTTACTATTGAATTTATCCCAAAATTCATCCAAATTCAATCATTTATGTAACTAAAATCGAGCCTAAAAACTGTTGCGAACTGTGACTAAGAACAGATAAAACCTATCGTTGGATGGGTCTAAGCTTACAGAAAGCTCAAAAAAAAGATTAATGGGAAAAGTGCGAAAGGGCAAAATGAAGAATGAAACAGTAAACAAAACTCACAAACAGAACAGCTCTAGAGAATATGAGCACCAATAGAACTTCCGAGGACTTAAGACACAATTCGATATGATGCACGAATTAATCCAGTAAAGTTACTCGCCACCTAACCTTGCTTAAGGGAAAAGATAAGAGTATTGCCAAAAGTAAACAAACAATGTTTATGCAATGAAGAAAAGTACTCAAAAGTGTGTTAAGAATGATCTGGTCTCTTTTACAGCTACAAGTACAAGGGTATTTATACCCATAAGTTAGGGCAACTTGCCTAAAAAAGGAAAAGGCAAAAAGGGTATTTCCTAAGGAAGTAATGTACAAGATACAAAAAGGTAAAATTAAATATACAAGAAAAACAATCATTGGTGCAATGGATTCTGCATATGATACTGTACACGTGGTGAAACTACATTGGTGAGGTCATTAAAAGATGTGGACAAAAAAGTACAGACAGATGGCTTGTTCGAGCAGGGATAGCTTAGTCAGTCCAGAGTCTCTCTCTTTGCTTCTTGGCAAGGAATATGTCGAGTAATTGGTCGGCTCGGTGGTAGCGAGTAATCCTCCATTCTACATACTACAAAAAAATGAGCAGTTATACGGCTCGACATAAAAGGTGATTCGATAAGGAAGTACTCGGCCTCTATAGGGGTCAGTTAGAAGAGAATGATTCGTCGTACCAGCTTCTCTAGTCTTAGGCTTGGCTACGAGTCAGAGGTTCGGTAGCCTGATTCCCATAAAAAACGGAAAAAAAATCTTTTTTTTTTTCTGTCAAAATCCGTTAATGAATTCCGATAATTTAATTGAATATTCCTGTCTTTCTTAGCTTAAGCTTTATTCTTACAATATAAATAGGGGTTTGGTTTTCATTTTCAAGGCATAGAAGGATAAGAATCTCTCTAAGGAGCACACATATTATACTTTCTCTAGCACGATTCCTCTCTCTCTATAGGATAGTATCCTCCACAGTGGTTTTCAATGACAACCACCACTACCATCGGATTCCTCATACCCAAACCGACCTGCTCTATTATATATATTTTTTATATTATTACTCATGTATTTGTAAATTGTAAAAAAAAAAAAAGAAAACCAAAAAAAAAAGAGAAAAAAAAAAGGGAAAGAAGAAAGGACGTCTTAGTTTATTCCATTAAGACTTCAGACCATAAAATAATAATAATAATAGCTTAATAAATCGGATTTTACCACCTAGAAAATAGATTTTTCAATAAAGACAAAACAAAATTGACCTTTTTCAAAATTAAAGCCCTTTCTTAAAGTTTTCAAATAAAGCCAACTTTAGGACCCTTTAGCATTTTCTTAAATAAACTCAAATTAGTTTAAAATGTAAATCCGATTGGTTTTTAAAAATTAAAATCAATCAAGCCACTAAAATTTTCATGAAATAAACTATGGAAGTTTGATTCTAAATAGCAAGTATATAGATACTTATACATACGGTGATTTAAAATTTGGAAAAAATTTTATTTTCCCCCTTTAGTAAATAATTCGTTAAATTCTTATTTTCTATAAATAGGTATAATTTCAATTATAACTTATAAATAAGTATTATTGGAAGAGTATTTAAAAAGAAAAATTAAATTCGGAAGGTTAAAAGTAGTATTCATTTAAGGTTTAATAAGATAACTCACATATTCAGATCTCTCAATTTAGAAAATCATTTAAAAATTGGTTTTATTGATAGACCGGTAGTTAAGTTATAATCAATCTACCCAATTGATTATAACTTAACTCTTTTTCCCAACTTTGGTTGGGTGGCAACTTCAATACATTTTCAAAATTAAAAGAACTGGTTTTCCTTAAACCTTAGTTGAGGGTTAGTATAAAACAGGTAGGATTTAATACTGATTAGTTTGAAAAATGTTAATTTATAAAAACCAAGAGGAAAAAACTAGGCTCGACACATATTATATACTTATATCACTTATTTAATACTTCTAACACTACATATATCATCTTTCACTACCAAACAACTTGTTAAGATGTTTAATTATATCCTTAATCGAAATTTATACCTAAATAATCTCTAAATCACAAGATTAATTCAAATATATCCTTTTTACCTATTATTTATTTACACATTTACTACATAATACACATGATTCTTACATCTAATACCTCTTACATCTAATACCTCAAACATCATAAATATCATCTTACATCAGCAAATAACATCTTAAGATATCTAATTATATACTAAATTAGTATTTATATTAAATTAATAGTAAAATTTTATGCATTATTTTAAGGCTTAAAAATTAAGTAAAATTTTAGAAAATTAATTTTTGAAAAGCTCTTCATAGTACTGTTATAAATACTCTAAATAATTTATACAAAATTTTTGAAATTAAAACTACATTATTAATGTCATTTAAATCTAAATTAAAAACTAACTTTAGTTTAGGGATTTCTTAAGTACAATATATTTTAGAACATAATTTTAACAAAACAATATTTTTCCTAAAAACTACATATAAAAGTATCTCGGAATACTTAACTTCATAATTTCATAATTATTTTATATTTTTAATAAATTAAACAAAATCGGAAGGGAAAATAAAACTCACCATTTGACCGACTTCTAGCCACCAGCGGTGGCTCCGCCTATGCTGGCAGCCCTAGGCGATGGGGATCCTATCCAGTGGTGGTGGCCATACCTCTCCAAGTGGTTGTCAAGTGTGATTTTCGTCCTAATGCCTTATTTACACTATATTTTGTCTAATTTTTGTAAAATTAGTTTCTCTCATCTTCTCACCTCTTTCTACTTTTTTGTAGATTCCTAACTGACTAAACTAAATTTTGGTGGGGGTTTTCTAATTTTTATAGAAGGGTTTGGGGTTTAATTGCTAAGTGTCTTTATCTTCTTCTTTTTTTTCACTTTCTAGTTATTATTTTCAATTGGTTAAATTCAATTCTCCATTTCCAGTTTGCCACACATCATTTCCAAACCATTCCACACTTTTTATGAATTTTCTTGATTTTTATTTAATTTTTTATAAATTTTCTTTAATTAATTAGTATTATTTTGACATCTTTCAAATATTTTAAGTAATTTCATATACTTTTGCCAATACGTAAATACATATATGGTACAAATAAATACTCATAAATATTATTTAAGTTATTCTATAATTTTTAATGTGCATATAATTTATCCCTATTAATTTGTTAGTTATCGAAACGCATTTTACGTATTTCTAATAAATAAAGGGTAATATATATATAACTTAATATTATAATATTTTATTATTTTATTATTTATTTTCATAAATTCAAGCTCACGGAATCACTTTTACTAATATTCCTATATTCGTCGTAAAATTTGAGTTCAATCGAATGATTTACACAATCTCCCTAAAGTATATAAACCGTTTTTGAACCAACCGATCATGAGTTTATCACTAATTTTTATAGGACCTCACAAGTACTATGAACTAGAGGATTGTAACATTCGAGCCTATAGGGTAAAAGGCTTCAAACTACAGATCCCCAGCTTCTCAAGTAATGGAGATGATGAGGACTACTTGGATCAAGTTATCGAATAGAGAAGTAATTTAAATGTCATGATTTCCCTAAGAATGCCAAAAGTAAGACTTGTTGTGCTAGAGTTTACTGATTATGTCACCTTATGGTAGAAGAACTTGCAGGCTACTCAGTGAAGAGAAGAAGAATGAAAGGTCAAGATTATGACAAAAATGAAGAGAATGATGAGAAGAAGGTTTGTGCCAAGCTATTATCTATAGGACAAATTCAAGAGGTTACAAAAGTCGAAGCAAGGAGGTTTGAGTATGGATGCCTATGTGAAAGAATTTCAAATGTTGGTGATTCACTATGAAGTGGTGAAACCTGAGGACCAAACTATCTCTACATTTACTAGAGGGTTGAGGTACAAAATTAGAGAAATTTTGGAAACAAAGGACATTAGTACGTTAGATGAAGTGATCCGAGCTGCCTAAAGGATATAGCGATTCGAGTTGCCTAGAGGAAACAGCGATGCTGAATGAGTAGATTCCCAGTCTTGCCAACCAAGCTCTACTTAACTGACTTATTTCAAGCAAACCTATGCAATCGTAACCAAGCAAAACTAGTAAAGCACGATCTATTTCGATTACTCGAGTTAATGAAAGGGAAGTCTTAAGGAGATTCAAGAAAGGATAAGGCTCAAGTAAAAAGACGAGTGAGATTAAGTATTTTAAGTGCTAAGGTTTTGGACATATGATAACTCAGTACCTAAACCGAAGGATGATGATACTAAAAGGAGGGATGCTAACCATCAAGGTTGATAATACAAACAAAGAGGTGGAGGAATTGAAAGAATCTAGACAAGCTGACTTTGTTGAAGAGGAAGAAGCCATCTACAGTAAAGAGGCTAATTTCATGCCTATAACCATAGTGCTGAGACAAGCAATCAATATTAGCCCTACATACATAGACGAGCAACGTGGGAATCTGCTCCACATTGGTTGTAAGATCAAGGGAATGTTGTGCGCACTCATTGTTGATAGTAGTAGTTACACCAACGTAGCCTCTACATTTATGGTCTAATAATTAAAGTTTTCGACCACACCTCATCCCAAGCCTTATAGATTACACTGGCTTAGTGATAAGAGAGCCTTTGATAGGAATCAGTCTATAATGATCCTCAAGTCGAGATCGACCCATCAGAAGCTGAAGTCAACTTGCTCTTGCCAAGGCCGAACTAATACATGAGGGCTAAAAGGAGGAAGAGAAACCATTCCACATCAAGTCCGTCATTTGCTAAGAAGACAAGATCAAATGGATATGGCCTCAAGGCTAAAGAACAGCTTAATACAACACAAGAAAGCTAGTGCCAAACAATCTACAAGTACAGCAACTGTGGGCTGACCTCACTAGGAGTTTAGCCAAGTACAATAAGAATTCCAAACATCCCACCCTAACTTAGACATCTAATTGCCAACTGGTCCCTGCTCGGTCCAATCCCATAGATAGCTCGAATGACTACATGCCGACCACTCTATTAAATGTATAGTTTTGTATACTTTGTAGATATTTTCCTTTTTTCAATTGTAAACCATTCTTTAGGGTTTAAGGTCTTATACATTATTTACATTTTTTGCCATTAGGGTTTTAGGACTTACTATAAATAGCAACATTTGTAATTAGCAAGATGATTAGAAAAGTGAAGAATATTTGAACAATGCGTTTACACTTGAAACTTTCCTCTTTCGAGCAAAGTCATTCTTGAGCTCTTAGAGTTAGTATTGTTGGGTTATTGAGTGTCAAACAACTCTTTAATCTTTCTTGCGTTTTTATCAATCTTATCCTTAAAATTATGGTGAACCCCTTCTTTTGAGCGAGTTAGTGAGTCATATCCAACCTCTCATTTGAAACCCAAGTGACATTTAGTATTCGTAAGTCATATCTAACTCTATTTCGAGCTCAACCCCTGATTGTGTTTGTGTCTTAGTGCGTAATATCCATATACACTCGTAATTACAACCCCCTTCCACTTCTTATTCCTCATCCCACTCAAACGTTGCATACCCATTCATAGTTCATGCCCACTGCGTGTTTAAGGATTTGCATTAGCTTTGCTGGTATAAGAGCTTTAGGGAGACATGCGTACAGTGTTCTTCAAAGTTTACTTATCATTTGAACATTTGATTAGTTATCATTCTACAGTGTAGTGTGTTGTTCGTGTTCTTAGTAGCTGTAGTATTGTATTATTGTTGAAGTTGAGTAGCAGTAATTTTAGCAGTTGATTCTAGTTGTTATAGTGTTTAGTAGAAATCGAGTAGCAGTAATTTCTGGGTTACTGTTAGTTGTATTTTGTTGTAGTAGTATTTGTGGAATTGTCTTAGTGGTGGTTCTAAGTTGAGTACAGTTGAGTGTGTTATGTATTTGCCAAATTTTCTCTCTTGAATTTATTGTACAATAAAAAATGTTTGAAGATAGTGTCAATAACAATGGTGATATCCATCGCAGAAGTTTAAGGTGACGTATTGACAATATAGAATATCAAATTCAGAATCTCACTAATTTTATTTAGGAGCTTACTGGTTTAGTTAAAGGCCATAAATATGTTAGCTAAGGTGAAAGAAGGGAACAAACACCCACCAGTTGAAGTGGCTCCAATGAGCTTAATAATGATGATCGATAGCCGAGAAGAGTTGCTGAGTCAAGGAGAAGAGAAAACCAACCTAAGCCGAGGAGAAGCAATGACAGGAGTATTGACTCCAAGGTGAACCAAGGAGCCCGAAGATAAGAGCCGAGGCTGAGAAGAAATATGGCCGAGCAGAGCTCTAATGGAAGTGGCCGATCCAAGGTATACCGACCAACTCGAAATGCAAAGGATGAACCTCAAGCACATAGCTGAGGACTTGACAACATCAAGCTTAAATTGCCGACCTTCAATAGAAGTAGCTGACCCAAAGAGTTCTTTAATTGGGTTCCCCAAGTGGAGAAGTTGTTTGAATGCTATGAATATGATGACATAACCAAGGTCAAGCTAGCCTTATTAGCCCTTATTGAATATGCAAGTCTTTGGTAGGATAAATTGATTACCAAGTGAGATGCTGAAGGAGAGGAGCTGATAAGAACTTAGAAGCTTATGAAGGTTAATGAATTAGCGCTTTATACGGGCCTACTTCAAGTAAGAGATGCTCCATGATTGCTAGCACTTGACGTAAGGTCAAAACACTGTTGAAGAGTACTTACAAGAGTTCAAAACTCTAATGATGAGATGTGAGATTACTAAGCCACAGGACCACACCATTGCTAGATTCTTAAGTAGACTTCAAGATGAAATTGTTGACATAATTGAATTGTAGCCATTTAATACATTAGATGAGTTGATCAATCTAGCATTGAGAGTAGAAAGGCAAAAGAGGAAGAGGCACCAGAAGCCGACTAACCGACCTCAACAAATTAGCCTTAACCTTGAGAAGTATGTCGAGAGAAGGCTAGAGAAGATGGAGAAAGGTGAGTCTAGCTGACTTGATCAGGCCAAGATAATGAGGGCTGAGAAAGTAAAAGCACCCAGCAACAAGGCTCGAGAAGTGAAATGCTTCGGCTACAGACATATTGCATCCCAATGTTCGAACAAAAGGGTAATGATTCTAAAAGGCAAAGGATCGGACACTCAAGTAGAGAGCCATAGTGATAAAAGCTCTAGGAGTGAAGAAGCAATAAATGTCTACCCTAAGATAGGAGAACCCTTAGGCTTAACCAGCAGACGAACCGACATGAAGGAAGACTCAGGTCGAAGGAAGGCTCAGGTCAAAGGGAGAACTTATTTCAGATTCGATGTTTGGTGAATGGAAAGACCTATTCTTGAGTGGTTAATTAAGGTAGTTACACGAACATCATTTCTACCAAGCTAGTGGAGAAGATGAGATTGCCGACCCACCCACATCTCTGACCATATGGACTAAAGCGGTTTAATGATAAGGGTGTGGTCTATGTACATAAGAGAGCTCGAATAGCATTCAAGGCTGGACAATATGAGGACAAGGTTGACTTTGACGTAGTACCTATGAATGTAGCAAATTTGCTTCTTATCCAACCTTAGGAGTATGACTAGAAAGTGATCCATGACAGCTTCCTCAACACCTACATGGTTTGGAAGGATGGGAAAGGCTATTGCTTAACCTTCATGAGCGTTGAGAAAATCCGGAGCTACTCAGTACCCATGGTGAAGAGAAAAGGGAAGAGAAGCCTATTTGGCATCTAGGCCCATGTTCACAATCTAAAGTCAAGGATGACTTCTTTTCAGCTCCATGGTAATGATAGGAGTCAGTCCACAATGATCCTTAAGCCAATACTGACCCATTAGAAGCCGAGGTCGACCTGCTCTTGCCGAGGCTGAACCAATACTCAAAGGCTGAAAGGAAGAAGAGAAACCATTTAACATCAGGTCTGTCGTCTGTCAAGAAGTCAAGAGATCAAACGACTAAGGCCTCAAGGCTAAAGAACAACTCGGCATAGTATGAGAAAGCTAGTGCTAAACAATCCATGAGTGCAACAACTGTAGGCCAATCTCATTGGGAGCTCAACCAAGCACAATAAGACTTCCAAACATCTTACCCTAGCTCGGACATTTGACTGCCAACTAGCCCCTACTCGAGTCCAATCCCACAAACAACTCAGATGACTGCATGCCAACCACTCTATTAAATGCACAGTTTTGTATACTTTGTCGATATTTTCCTTTTTTCAATTATAGGTCATTCTTTAGGATTTAAGGCCTTGTACATTATTTACATTTTTTGCCATTAGGGTTTTAGGACTTGCATTTATAATTAGCACGATGATCAGAAATGTGAAGAATATTCAGACAGTGTGTTTACGCTTAGAACTTTCCTCTTTCGAGTAAAGTCATTCTTGAGCTCTTAGAGCCAGTATTGTTGCATTATTGAGTGTCAAATAACTCTTTAATCTTTCTTACATTCTTATCAATCTTATCCTTAAGATTATGGTGAACCCCTTCATTTGAATGAGTTAATAAGTCACATCTAATCTCTCATTTAAAACCCAAGTGATATTTAGTGTTCGTGAGTCACATCGAACTCTATTTCAAGCTCAACTCTTAATTATGTTTGTGTCTTAGTGTGTGATATCTATATACATTCGTAGTCAAAACCCCCTTCCACTTCCCATTCCTCATCTTACTTGAATGTCACATACCCATTTGTAGTTCATGCCTACTACATGTTCGAGGATTCGCATTAGCCCTGTAAGTAACTAAACAAGTCGTAGTGTCGATCTTTATTGGGAAGTATCAAGACGAAGTGCTCTGTGACATGTTACCCATGAGTGCTTCGCACATTCTTCTTGGTAGGCATGGATGTTTGATCAACAAGTGATTTGTGATGAGAGGAAGAATACTTATTCTTTTTAAAACAAGGGAAGAAAGGTGAAATCGAACCCTATAACTTCCAAGCAAGTTAAGAATATGCAAGATGATAGGAAGTAACTCCCTAGACTAGTTATTTGCAATTGAGATAGAGGATTACAAGGACTTACCCTTCCAAGATGAAGATTCCTTCATTGATCTTAGCCTTCTGCACTTCTGCTAGCCTAAGTGCCTAACTTTAATAAAGCTCGGCACAATTTTTGAGCTGATGAGCACCAGGATCTTGTTCGAGCCAAGTTGCTTAACCAAATGAGAAGCTTGATATCTTCAAGTATCCAAGCTTTGACCAGAACCAGATTAGATAAGCTTAGTCTCCAGACCTTCTCTTGCTCTCCTCTAAATTAATCTTGCAAATGGCAAGCTGTCTAAGAGCTCACATCCATAGTATCAACTACAATACAAACTACCCAACATATGTCTACTAGCGCAGCCTTCCAAAAAGATTCCTTCTTTTCTCATACACTGTAACATTTGCCATTTTTACCCTTTTGAGTATGTTTTAAGAATGTTTGTACATTATCCATTTAGTCTTTTCTTCATTTAATGTGACCCTAGCTAAGGTCATATAAATAACTCACTACTTTGCACACAAACAACACACTTTGTCGTATTGAATTATAGAATATCCTTTTTAGAGTAACCTTATGCTTTCTCCCTATCCTTAACTCTTATGTATTTACTTTAGTAAGAAATAGTGGTGAATGACACTAATCAACACTTCTGCATCATATCAATTGAAGATTAGGCCACATAAGGTCAATTGGTATATCATATTTAGTTGGTAGTTCCCTGGATTTGCTAACCCCCTTTTATTTTCTTTGTTCTCATTCGTTGTACTGCGGCCTCCGTATGTACGACCTTAGAGATGCATCATAAGTCCAGCTTAGCTAAGCTTTAAAGAGGAAGCCTTGGTCATGACAAGTGTCACTCCTCGAAAAGGTAAAGTTGTAACAGTCCCGCTGTGTGAACCATCCTAAGATAGAAACTGTTCTCACAGCTACTATTTTAGACCTAGTTCACATAAGGCATACTTGACTCTACCCCTTTGAAGCATCCAATTTAATACCTGTTTGATATAAACTTGTAGAGTAATCCTATGAAATAATTTGTATTAATAAACTTATCATTTAACCTTATAAAAAAAAATAGTAGTAAATCCTACAAGTACCTGCAATTTCATATACAGACTAAAATATTGAAAACTACTAAGCCACTTTAAGGAGTCTTGTGTAGTTTTTCTGAAAAGATAAAAAAGTTAATACTAAGGGCAATAATCGGCCATTTTTTGTTATATCTCACTTCCCGTCCCAATTTACTCGGGTTTTGGTGTTAGGTAAGCACTTGTAAGCCATTTAGAACTTGCAAAACAAATTATAAGGGAATGAGCGACAACTTGCTCAGTAAGTGAGGGTGGAGATAGAAGTTTGCATTCAACACATCACAATCGGGGTTTTCAATCAAGTTAGTTAAATGTAATGTATGTATAAGCACATGCCATCGCACAACGTTATCCGGTCTATCGTGAGATCAGAGAAATTTCACTCGCTCTAATCTAGGTTGAGGAGATTGACGTCACATACTTATGGATCGAAACCAAACTGAGGCTTATGCAATGGAGAACACCCTCCTCCCATGACCACTTTTAAACCACAACCCCCAACCTTACTACGACCTCCTTTCCTGTCACTTAGTTCGGCTAAGGGTAGGAAAATGACCATTTCAACTATCCTCATCAAAGGGAATCCATGTTTGGCCCAAGAATCCTAGTCGTTACCCCTAGTGGGTTGCCATGCATATCAAATTAGATATTAAGCCAAGTTTAAGTTAGTTTATTTTTTTAGAGCGATCAACCAAGCTCAAACAATTCAATAATAATATTCATAGAACAATCATATCATGAAGCTCAACTCCTATCATAGCAAATCAAAACCTAACCACAAGCATTGCATACGCACAATCAACTAACTATATTCACAAACCAATACATACCAAAGTCCTTAGATATTCTAAAATAATATCCCAAAATACAATAAAGCATTGATTCCACTTACTTGTCCTAGTGCTCACTTCGGAAAACTCGTGTCATCAACAGTCTGATCATTGGGAGGCCCTATTTATACAAAACTTAAATTCAATTTTCGTAATTGTTATGAAAACATTAAGGTTTTATCTAAAGCAGCTATATATATATATAAAGTATATTATCATTTTTCATTATATAATAATATATAGTTTCATTGTATCGATCGAGTTAAGTTATTAAGTATTAATAATATACATAATTATACTATTACGTGTAATATATCATTCCGATTGTATCAAAACGTACTTTTAGT
Organism: Lumnitzera littorea; assembly: GCA_024138015.1. Taxonomy (NCBI): domain Eukaryota; kingdom Viridiplantae; phylum Streptophyta; class Magnoliopsida; order Myrtales; family Combretaceae; genus Lumnitzera; species Lumnitzera littorea. The sequence continues at coordinate 29,819,775 of JAMXBB010000002.1, forward strand.
CATTTAAATCACGTTTCGATTATAGTAGAGTTATAATAGTATGTAAATTAGTAATATTGTAGAAATATAGGTTATATTATCTAGGTTTATCCGATTTTAGTAAAAATAGTGTCGTTGGGCTCGTACAGACTTAACGACACGTATTACAAGTCTTAATTTCTAGAGATAACTTTTAACAGGTAATTTGAGTTTTTAACACAGTTATACGTATCTAATCAAATATTACCATACTGTACGTAATTTATATCATTAAACCATATTTTACCTAATTTGTCAATATAACCCATAATATAGATATTATCTAACCTTAATACCTCTATAACATATCCTGGTTATTAAAATATCATTAAATATATTAAAATATATAATTTTTATCCAATCTGACCAATACACAAATAGATAGTTTTTATTTACCTATTTATCATATTTTAAGCTATTATTACTAGAATTGGTTATTGGTTCGTTATTTAAACTATTTTACTACGTAAATTCATAATAAATAGCTCAGATTACCAAATAATTCCCTGAAAATTTCTATAGACTCCTAAAAATATGTAAAATTTAACTAGTACTTAGTTTTAAGTTTTCGATCTATCGCTTATATATTCATATTTATGATTTTACCCTTGAATTATCCTAAATTACCTAATTAATATCATTTTTGCACCAAATTGATTTCAACCTATCCCAACATTATTATTATTCACTAGAAATCAGTATATGTCCATTTCATCATTTAATTTCATAATTTCCAATTTATTTCACAATTTTAACCTATTTTCAAGTTATTTTTGGGCCAAAAAATACAATAAATATTAAAAATATTAAAATAAAAAATTATCTATATATCATAAGTTTCTTACACAAAAATTTTGAACTAGAAATTACATCATTTAGTGTATTTATTTTAAATTTCAAATTTCGGATTAATAGTATATATGTTAAGTAAGTATATTAAATACTCCTAATTTTGTAAAAAAAAATTTACTAAATGAAAGTACATATAAAATAACCTAGGAATTAATTTTTTACATTTTTCATAATTAATTTAATAATTTTTAAAAAATATAGAAAGATAAGATAGAAACTCGAAACCTGAGTTCATGAAGCTCCGGCCACCATTGGCCAAAGAGAGGTTGTCGACCAATCTAGTTGGTGGTGGCTTTGCTAGGTGGCGGCGGGGCTCTACGTCAGGTTATCGAATGGTCGGGGAACTAACTAGACTTGGTCTTTACTCTATTTTTTTCCTATTTTTTTGTCAAATTTTTCTAATTTTTTTTTTTGAATTTTTCTTAATTGCCAAAATGTTAAATCTAAATCCTACGATCCTATTTATAGTAGTTTAAGTCGATTGAATTTTTTTCTTAATTATTAAGTAATTTATTTTAATATTTTTATCAAAAAACGCATAATAAGAGGTGTTAATGTTTTATAAATTTGCTTTTAATGCAACTGCTTATTCTTTTTAAGTTGCTTAACATTTAATTCAATCATATTTCAAGTCGTTTTTTTTTATAATTTTTAGATAATATTTTAAGGTATTTTGGTATTTTATATTAGTATTTAATGATTTTTGTTAATATACAGGTATATATCCTATATATATCATACACGTACTGAGTAATTATATAAGTGTAATCATGTTTCTAGCATATCTTTTGTTTTTAAGATACTTTTTCCCTATTTAATTTTGCAATTCTATCGCTCATTATGCATAATTATATTATTTTAGGTTAATTTACGGGTATATTTATTATATATATCGGGTATACTCATAAAAATACATATATACTCATATAGTATATTATGCTATATTATTTTCTTTTATTGCCTAATTATCTTATTTCTAAGTTCTCGTCGCATTCCGAGCTTAGTTTTAAGGGTTTCAAGCAATTTTAGACTATATTAAGTAATCACTCTTTTAAGGGAAAAATTAAGATTTTAGGTAATTATTTTCAAAATCTTACTTCACCAAGTCACTTTAACTAACTTTCCTATCTCAATCATAAAATTTGAATTCAATCGGATAATTTTTCCCGAAAGCTCTAAATTTAGGTACGATTGCCCTAAATTTGACTTTAGAGTTTCATATAAAATAAATTTTTAGTATTTTGGTTATATTCTTTATATTCTTATTGTATTATGGATTTTCAAACCTACGAGAACTCCTCGATTAAGATTATCATGTTTCTCGTAAGTTTCTAGCTTAATTGGTTTACTTTCCCAAATGTCCTAAATCAATTATCGACCCTAATCGTACAAGAATATGGCTTTATCCTAATACTCAGATTTTATATCTGGATTGCTGATTTATGAGATATCACAACAAGAATTGACTATCCAGAGAAATGAAGTCAAAAGTGTTGACCTTCTTGTTGGTTAAAAGATTTCGACCTATTCCCTAACGAGTTGCCTAAGGATTTACCCTCAACCCAATGGATTAAGCATGAAATTGATCTACAACTAGGAGCCACCTACCAAATAAGCCTATACACCAAATAAACCCTAAGCAAGTTATTGACCTTTAGAGGCTAGTTTAACAAGCTGATAGCAACAGATTATGTATAAGAATCCTTAAGTCCCTATGCCATGTCGGCCTTATTAATGCCAAAGAAGGATGGCACATAGTGAATGTATGTAGATAACTGAGCTATCAACAAAATCATAATCAAGTACAGGTATCCTATACCATGACTTAATGACATGCTAGATAAGCTACATGGGGCAAGTGTCTTTCCTAAGATTAATCTCAAGTCCTTATAGCATCAAATCAGAATGCGAAAGGGAAAGAATAGAAGGCTATATTCAAAACCCGACATGGATTATATGAATGGCGCATGATGCATTCAAGCTATCTAATGCCCCGAGCATGTTTAAGTGATTAATGAACCATGTGCTCTACAAGTTGATCAGAAAGTTTGTCGTTGTCTATTTTGGTGATATCCTTGTTTATAACTCCAACCTGGAGATGTATTGTGAGCATCTTCAAACTATTTTCTCCAAACTGCGAGCTAAAAGGCTATATGGGAACTGAAAAAGTATGACCGCTAACAACCTAAGGTGGTTTTCTTTCATTTTTTTTTTTTTTGTGAGTTTAGGAGGTATTTGAGTTGATAAGGAGAAGTTGAAGGTGATTATTGAATAGCCAGTACTAACCCATTCTACCAATGTTTGTAGCTTTCATAAACTAACGTCATTCTATTGCCACTTCATTAGGAACTTTAGTATTATCATAGCTCCACTGATTGAGTTCTCAAAGAAGAATATCGAGTTTGAGTGAAGAGTAAAGGAGTAATGAAGCTTTGAAGAAGTGAAGAGGAAATTGACTACTGGCCTTGTCCTAGCGCTCCCAAACTTAGATAAAGTGTTTGAATTAGAGTACAATGTCATTGAGATAAGCATAGGCGCTATTTAATACAGGAGGGCTAACCTATTACCTACTTTCATGAGAAGCTTCGAGGAGCCATACTTAACTACTCTATATATGACAAGAAGTGTTGCTCCTTAATCCGAGCTTTAACAATAAGGAATTTGTGATTTACAACAACTACGAGTCATTGAGGTATCTGAAGAGCAAACCAAAATTGTCTAAAAAGCAAGCTAAATGGGTCAAGTTCATGGAGAGATTCTCTCATGTCGTAAAGTATAAGAATGGCAAGAATAGTATAGTAGCTAATGTCTTATCGTGATGCTTACCCTCTTAACCGAGCTCCAATTAAGACTTCCTGGATTTTCGGTTATCAAGGGCTTATATGCCAAAGACCTACACTTTTACTTAAGCTATGTGAGGTGTGAAGAAGGACGAGCTACTGATGACTATCATAGGGAGGATAGATACTTGTTTTGGAAAGGCAAGTTGTGTATCTTAACCTATTTTATGCATGAGCTATTAATGCGAAAGGTGTACGGTGGTGGACTATCATGTTGTTTTAGTAAGATGAGGAATCTTAAGTTATTGGCCCCGAAATTCTTTTAGCCTAGGATAAAGAAGGAAGTGTAATCTATGAAGTATGCTACTTGTAAAAGGGCGAAGAGTCAAGTTGAATAAGGACCTTATTTACCATTGCCTGTCCCGGCCAAACCATAGTCCGAATTGAGTATAAACTTTATGCTTGGGTTGCCAAGGATGTTTTAAGGGAAGGACTCCATCATGGTAGTCCTGGACCAATTCAGTAAGATGACACACTTTATGCTATGTAATTGAATTAATGAAGCTCTGGCTACTCTTTTCTCTTTTTACGCAAAGTGGTCAAGCTGCACAGAGTACCAATGACTATAGTATATGATTGAAACCCTAAGTTCTCAAGCCATTTTTGGAAGATATTGTACGGGTGATTAGGAAGCAAGTTGTTATTCAACACATCTCACTACCCACAAAACAGATAGATGAAGGTGATGCATCTACAGGGTCGAATATACGGAGAAGCACCACAACGAAACGAGTAAAAAAGAAACAAAAGAAAAGCTAGTAAAAGCTATCGAGTGAATATGACGCACCGATTCATCCTACTTGACCTACAATGACACACCGGTTCGAACTAAAAGATCACTCGCCACTACTCATTGCTAAAAGGAATAGATAAGAGTTGAACAATAATGAGAACACTAAGGTTACTCAAAGTGAATAATTTTGTATTGACTAGTTGATTGTCTATGTACAAGAAAGTGAGGCTTTATATACCCATCCAATAGAGTTACCTTATATGTATGAAAAGACAAAAAGGTATTCTACAATTAGGTTAGATGAAACATACTAAAAGGGGTAAAAAAATACAAAGAATATTTAGTTTGGAAAAGAAAAAATCATTTTAGAATATAGTGTCAGAAGATATGTGTCGCTTGGTGGCTAGACATTAGGAATATGATACAAGGTAAGTAGAAGTAAAATAACATTTGCAGTCAAGGGCTGACTTGATTTAGGTCAGGTTGGGAGCCAATCAGTCCAGTAAAGAAGTCGGCTGAATTGGAATCAAACGCCTATGGTCAGTTAGGGAGCTCAGCTCAGCTAGTCATAGGCTGTCTTCTAGAAAAAGACTTCGCTACTGGGCAGGTGCATGTTTGACACATGTGAGGATTAGGCAGATAGGTCGGTAGGAGATCAGTTCGGCATAAGGAACCCAGTCTCAGCTTTAGTTTCAAGCTAGTATTCTCCATGTGAGTCCTTGGAGTCCTTTAGCTTAGCTACACGTAATTAGTCTAGGGGGTTGATTCCTATCAAAAGGTCGTCAACCAAACCTTGGGCACCCTGCTTCGAATTGCAATCGAGAGGAGCTAGGCTGATTAGGATTTATGCATACCTATAAATAAGTTTTCTTACAATAGGAGAACCCAAAGATCATGGACAAGTCACCTTCCAAAGTCACTAATGGGTTCAACCTTGAGCTTCTACTCGATTAAGTACCCTTACCAAGTTAACCCAAGGACCAGCAAGCTATTGACAAGTAGCTATCAAAGTAATGCACCAGAAAGTAGTTAACCAGCTAACTCGAGTTGCTTCTAAGCTTGAGACATGAGGTCGAGGATGAAAAGCCAAAGAGTTTTAGCCTGGTGACATCTCAACAAAGATCAATTCCCAAATTCGAAGAGAATAAGTTATCTTTAAGGATAGATGGACCATTCAAGATTACAGAGAAGATTAATCCCAATGCCTATGGAATAGACCTACTTGAGGGATATGAAATTTTCGACTCCTTCAACATTGCTAAACTTAGCCCGTAAAACCTCAAAGATGAGCTTCTTGAAGCTAAGCCATATTTGATCCTTATCTTAGTCAATCTAGAAGAGATAATAGAAATCTAGGTCTAATCACAAGGTCCTTAGCTAGAGGACTTGCAATCCTTGTATATTGAGCTCTTCTACGTAAGCTTTCTCAAGAAGATGAGGAGTTCCTTCAAGTCGACCTAGTAAGTTACCCAGGCTCTCCAAGACAAATTACAATCTTTCAAGTAAAGGAACTTAATGTCGAAGCCGAGGTCTATTATAACTAGGTAGGGTGGGCAAAAAAACCATCCAAACCAAAATAGTGCTTTCTTTTAACGGTTCAAATTACGATTTGGATTGGCACCCTCCAAATGGTTTATGGTTTGGTTCAGGTGTGCAATTTAAACTGTGCCTATTAATCTAAACCAAACCATTTATCTTTTAATAAGAATAAGGAACCAATCGCATGTTATTACTTATTGGTGTTACATTCACCCTATAAGCCCAACCTGTTCAATATCCATTATTTACTCTACCTTTTGCCTAAGCACAAACAAACCCTAGCCTCTCATCACTCTGGTCCTCCTCCTCTATTACAATTTCATGCACAAACAACAAAGGCAAACCTTACTATCGCCTCTTCTAACTTCTAGTTCCTTCCGCTTCCATTTCCTCACCATTTCATTCTTCTTATCAAATTGACAATCACGAAGGTTTGTTGTTTGAATTTTTTTCTCGATTTTTTCTTTTTTTTTCTTTTTACTTTCTTCTTTGTTTTTACTTATATCTATTATGTATTAACAATGAATAAGTTTGGCCAAAGTTACATGGAATATGATCTTCTAAATATATAAATTTTTGAGAACCCTTTTATAGATTTGGTTGTTTGATTGCTACATTTTATATCTAAAATTATATGGTTTTGTAGGTTATAGGTCTTTACTTTAAGTTTAGTTTATGTAATGTACTAAACCATGCTGATTTTTTTCAATATGCTTCTTGGGAAGGTTTTTTTTTTTTTTATTAGACACAATCAAGAGATAAAGCATAAGTAAACGTATATGGGATCTTTATTATTACAGTAACATATTAATGCTACTTGGGAAGGTTTTCGATTCAATAATGGTTAAAAAGGCTACTAACATGTTATTAGAATTATATCTATGTCTACTATATGATTTATAACATGAGTACAGCACGTATGTTAGTTCGAGATTATATGGTTTTCGATTCAATAATAACATGTGTGGAAGTTATATTTCATTAATTCTTTATTCTAATGGTAAATTACCTGTTGTTTTGTGAACTATGAACTATTTTAAAGTACTGATATTTTGTGATGTTTGTGATTTGTAAATTCTAATTAAAACTCAACTTCATTTTTTGGCATGCAGATGTCCAAACCTAATGATAATGGAAAACTAAGCATTAATAGTAATGGACTTGTACCGATGCATAATCTTGACAACCTTAAAGATGATAGTAGTGGAAATTTGATCTCATCTGGCAAATCATCGAAAGCCCCTATTTCTACTTTAACTACAAAGCAACAAAGAATATGAGGTATGGGATTATTACTTTACGAAAGAGCATAATGGAAAATTGAGGGCATTTTGTAACTATTGCTCAAAAAGCTTTACATTTGAAAACTCCTAAGGAATTAGTACACTAGATGCACATTTGAATAGATGCTCCTAATATAAACTTAAACATCCATATGACAAACAAAAGACAATTTCTAGCTTTATTGATACCAAAGGGGCTATTACCAATGTAGTAACTAGATTTGACCAAGAATTGTGCAGAAGGAGACTAGCAAGGATGTTCATTGTAGTTAAATTGCCTTTTAAGTTTGTTGACCATGAAGAGTTTCATACGTTTATGGAAGCAATGCAACCAAAGTTTGGTATTCCTTCTCATAGAACATTGACACATGACTATTTACAATTATTTAAGGAGGAGAAAGGAAAGTTGAAAAGATATTTTTTGTCGTATGCTCTCCAAGAGTTTGTTTAACCATAAATACATGGACTTCAAATCAAAATTTAAATTATATGTGTCTTACTTGTCATTTTATTGATGACTAGTGGAATTTGCAAAAAAGAATTATTAATTTTTGTCAAATAGTTGGACATTTTGCTAAGATTATTGGGAAAATTATAAAGAAATGCCTTATTGGATGGGGACTCACTAAGATCCTTACTATAATTGTTGATAATGCCAGCTCAAATGATATAAGTAGTCAATATTTGAAAAAAAGATTTCAGTCTTGGAATACTCTTATCATGAAAGGTGAATTTCTTTACATGAGATTTTATGCTCACATTTTAAGCTTAGTAGTAAGAGAGAGATTGAAACAGATAGATGATTCTATTTTTAGAATTTAGAGTATAGTTAGATATGTAAGAGCATCCCTTAGAAGATTTGCTAAATTTAAAAATTGTGTATAGAAAGAAGGAATTGAAAGTAAAAGCCTTTTGTGTTTGGATGTTGAGACCAGGTAGAACTCCACATATTTAATGTTGGAGACAATTGTTAAATTTCAAAAGACTTTTAATTTATTAGATATTCAAGATGAAAAGTTTAGCCGGGAACTTGGAAAATTTAAGGGATTGCTAGCGGAAGAAAATTAAGAGCATATACGTAACATTTTGTCCGTTTTAAAGAATTTTTATGATTATACAATAAATATATATGGTTCCCTATATATCACATGTAACATTTTTGCTGAGGAAATATTAGGGTTTGGTTATGAAATTAAGGAAAAATGCAAAAGTGTTAACATATCCTTAAGTATGATGGCTGATAAGATGAAGAAAAAACATGATAAATATTGCAGTAATGTTAATAACATCAATGCATTGGTGTTTGTTGTTGCTATGATGGATTCTCATAAAAAATTATCTTATGTTGAGTGGATGGTTAATAAAGTTTATGATGATGATAAAATAAATGAATTGACAGGAAAGATTCATTATGCACTTCATGGTATGTTTGCTTACTATGAGTCTATTAGTAGGTCAAAAAGGAAGAAGTCCAATCCATCTCATGAAAGTTGTAAGATGAGTGCTTTAGGGAAAGATAACGAAGGTAAATCTAAATCAAATAGAGCTATTTTTATGCAAGAAATTGAAGGGGAAGCTTTGGTAAAGAAAAATGAATTGGAGAGATACCTAGGGGAAGAGTGTAAAACTTCTATGGAGACATTTGATATATTAGATTGTGGAAGAAATGGTCTTCTAGGTATCCTATCTTAGCTTTGATGGCAAAAAATGTCTTGGTTATTCCAATATCAACTATTGCTTCAAAGAGTGCTTTCAGTACTAGAGGACGGGTGCTTGATGCTTTTTAAAGTTCTTTGACTCCAACCATGGTAAATGCTCTCATTTATAGGTAAGATTGGCTTAAAGCAACTCATATTTTGAATAACTATAAGGAAGATTTTGAAGAACTTCAACAGATTGAGTCAAGTTTGTAATTTTTTTTTAATGTCTTTTTTATTACTTCTTTCTTATATTTTGTTTATACCTAATTTTATGATTATATCTTTATAGAAGAGGGCTTTGTTGCTACTAATGTTGCTACTAATGCCACTACTTCCATAGATCCGATACTTGCTACTCTTACTCTTGATGATTGGTTAAAGGTCATATAAATTTTGTGTAGTTTAATTTTAAGATTTGAAGCATATATGTTAATATAAAATATGTTATCTATAACTAACTTGTTTTATTGTATTATTCTCTTGCTTTCCAGGTTTAATTGAAGTTACTTCTGAAGTTTTATGATGTTGGAATATGGGTGAGACTCAAGGATCGAGATGTTTATCATTGTTGGCTAGTTGTTTGTTGCTGTTTTTGTTTCTTTTTTTTTTTTTTGAAGTACTGTATAGACCTTGTTATTTGTTAAACTTCTTGTTATAGACTACTAGATGATGTATTTTGCTGATGAATGACCGGATGTAGGAGATTGTATAGATCATGTGTATTGGACTTATGGATTATTATGTTTACTTATCGTTGGTCAAGATTGTTTTACTTTTAGAATTAAAGTTATGATGGTTTTGTTGTTTAATAATCAAATTGATTTGTTTAGGAAAGTGGAATGTGGTGAAAGAGAAGCATGATCAGTGAGTTTTTTTTTTTTTTTGTAATTAAGCATGGTGGTACCATATTGTCTTTCTAAGACTTTGCAGGGTACTATAATTCGATTAATACTATAATTATAATTGCAAAAAAGCAAATCATATTGCTTTTCTCCCCTTCCTTTCTGTTTATTTACGTAGGTAAACAAAGAGTCATGATTGAATTTGGTTGTGTTACCTTAATTTATTTATGTAGGTAAATGACTAAATGATAATTTAGGTTAGAAAAGAAAAAAGAGATAATTTTGGTTTAATTCATAATCTGAACCAAACCATACCGTTATTTAATGGTTTGGAAAATTTCTTAATCCAAACCGTATGGCTTGGTTTAGGTAAAAGAAAAACCAAATTATAAATTATGGTTTTGTTTGGTTTTTACATAAAACCGAACCAATCCGATCCATGCCTACCCCTACAATTCGGAACTCCAAGCTCCAAGCACCATGATCATCGAGCACCCTCCTTCCAAGCTACCAAGCTTGAAGTATCCAACCAATAACTCATATGACCAACATCGAGCACCTAACTTGTTGAACTATTTCCACTCATTGCCAACTTGATTAGCATTGCTCATGCATAAAGTTCTACCCATGTTACAGCTAAGACCACAAAAGTGAATTAGTGACATATGTCCTACTTTTCTAACATTCGTATTGTCCTTCATAAGGATATTCCTTTTTCATTTTTACACATTTACCCTTGTACATTGCTTATTTCCATCTTTAGCAAGAATCTATTTTTGTAATTTGTTAGAAACCTGGGACTTGCCATAATTGGAACATACAAATACTCTCCTTTTGTAATAGTTGCACATCTTGAATTTAAGTAACCGTCTTCTTGTACTTATGTTCTCCTTTGCTAGAAAACCGAGTCTAGAAATACTCTTATCTATTCTTTTTTTTTTTTCATATGGACTAATGGCGAGTGACCTTAGGATTATGCTTGTATGTCGTATCAAGTGTAACCCTGAGCTCATGTGTGCATCATATTCATCGTCAATGCATGGGATCTTAACTCAATTTTTTTACTATCATTCTCTTTTTTGGACCATCTTGAGGTTCAAACTTACCCTTATGCTTACGTGATACCACCAGTCGTGTGTTCATCCACATCGATGCCCATAACAAGCTAAGTGGCTCATTTGAACTACATATTATTTGAATTAATTTTAGCACCAACATAGCAATTTTCAACCCACGTATCTTCATTTCTATCAAAAAGCATGATATTTAGATGATTTAAGATATATATATATATATATAATAGTATTGTGTTAAAGTTAGAATGTTGTCCTCATTAAGCAGTCTACTTTATTATATCATAAAAATGATTGAACTTTCAAAGCAAACATAGGTTTAGACTACTATCAATGTCCTGTTATATAAAAATACTACTTTTCTTACTTACATATCAAAACATATGCTAACTAATTGTGGTATACATCAAGATATACACTAAATGGATGCTTTGAAAGGTGACAATTCATATGGACAATATGCTTCATTTCAACTCTTGGACACTCAACTTGCGCTTATTATCCTTTAAGCAAGTCTAGATAAGTCTTAAATTGAAACACCTTAGTTAGTCTTGTATTTTATTTAATTCATAAGCTCCTTAACTTAGTAATGTTGGAAACCAAATTAAGGTCTCAATTTAATTATTTTTAAGATCCTTATTTTACGTATATATTGAGTACATTAAATTTTATATTTTACATATAAGCTATAGCAATTTTATTAATACTTTACATTACAAAATTTTTATAAATGGGTTATTATTCTAATTATAGTATATATGCTTATTTTAATTAACCTCATATTTTCTTTTTAAACACTACCCCTATATTTTATAATCTACCCTAAAAACCCTACTTTAAACCTCATCTTTTTCCTCAATCACAATATCCTCTTCTCTCTTGTAAATTTCTTTCTCTTGGTCTTCACTCTCTCTCCTCCATCCCTATTCTAGCTCCTTGACCCCATCCCAGACCCCTCCTCGTATAAATAGTTCCTCAATCATTACCCCCCTTGCAATCTCTCTCTCACTATCTCCATCTCTTGTCCCTTCAATCCAATTCTCTCTTCCCCTTAATGACTCCCTTGTCTCCCCTCTCTCTCGTCTCACCCCCCACCCCATTAAATAATTGGACCCCACCTTGACCCTTAATCCTTTCTCTCTTTCTCAACTAGAATTCCCCCTAATTTCCGAAGTACAGCTCAAAATATTTTAGTAGCTCTTGTCCAAATTCAATTTGGGATTTACTCGCAGTTGGGTTTAGTTATTTCCATTTGCTCGCGTTCCAAATTAACCTAATAAATATTATTAATCAATTATTTGGTTATATTATTTTATGAATTATAATATTTTTGTATTATTGTTGGTTAGGTTCTCACTCGTACCCATCCGGTGATTCTCTTCTTGATTTAACTTTACAAGCTATTTTCGATTCCGCATTCGATACCTTACTTATAGTGTATATCTTATTATTATCATTTTATTTATTATTTCCATTGATAGTATTGAATTAAGTATTGTTAGTATTTGATTTATACTTTTAAGTTATTTATTTATCATACTATATAGTGTTATTTATATGAGTTATTATTGAATATATTTTATCGTATTCGAAATATTAATTTTAGATTGGGGCCAAGTTTCTATTTATTTATATAGTATATTAAAGATTGTATTCTATGCAAGTTCCTAATGTTGATTTAGTATGATATGAATCCTTTCTATTATTAATATGATTTATTATTGTTATTGATGTTTTCAGGATCTAATTATTTTATCACATTAGTATCATGTATATATATGGCATATCATATATTACTTGTCGATGATTACTTTGTCATTCTTTACAAGTTTTTACAAATTATACTATTTTTCCAATTAGCAGTCAAGAAGCGATCCTAGGTACGCGGTGCTTGTTTGTTACTTGTGCTTAACGAGACTTAATAATTAAACTGGACTAAATTTATATTCGACCTAATTAAATGGTTTGTTGAATGTGCTTGATCCGCTTGCTCTAAAGGCTTGCAATAACAGATCCCTAGAAGAGCAACTGCTAATTATGTGCGAGATTTTCCTAGTGAACTTTCATATGGGATGGTGCAGCTAAAATATTAGATTTCTAGTTTCTAAACTCTGGACTCTAAACATAAAGGACTTAAAGGAATATTTACATTATATCCACTTATGTATATGGACAGAGATCATGTGTGACGGGGTTATGAGTACCTCTTTAATGATTGTTGGCCTAAATTAAAGATAACTAAACTATTATTTGTTTATATGTTATTACAGTTGTAGTATATGCATGTGTATGTTTTGGGTTTGACATTCATATATGTTTGTGCATCCGTACTGAACTTCAGCTTACTCTTCTATTTTTACAACTGTAGGTTGTTTTGATAAGTTTGTGACAACTATATAAATTGCTATCATCGAGTTAGGAAAGAGGGGCGATTGGTTATGTATATTGTAAAAGATTAAGTTTTAGTTCCTTAGTTTGTTTGGGGCTAACGTGACTCGCCCGTGAGTCACTTGAACTGTTGTATCTAAAGAATTAATATATTTGAAGATTTGTTATTTTGTACTTATTAAGTAGTTATTACAAGTGATTTTGGAGATTGTAGTTAGTTTTAGAGCCTTAACGTTTTCTTCACAAGCAGAGACACATGGTGGGTTATAGCACTCTCCGATTCTAGGGTGTTACAATTTAGGTGATATCAAAGCTATAGTTAGAGAATTATAAAGAATCTAGGATGATTAATCAAGAATAGTGAAAGTTATTAACCACAAAGAATTTAGGTGATTGATCTTTAGAGAGCTTAGGTTATTTTATCCTTATGCAGCTTAGGCTTATGGAACTTAGATGAATTCTAAGCTTATGGTTTGTTAAAAAGCTTAGGTTTGATGTTTGCTAAATGAATTCACTCATTAGATGCTTGAAGAGCTAAGTTAGTGGAATATAAAAGTGTTTAGGCTGAAAGATAATGAAATGACTTAAGAGGCGAATCATAAAAAAACTTAGGTTGATGGATCTCTAGTGACTTAAGATGATTAAGATAAGGTGATATCTATTTTACTAGTGATTTATATTTTGTTGAAGATCATGTTCTTTTGAGGAGATTGACTCCTTTTGATATTCGAGGATTTTAATTATTTGTTTTATCTTATGTTGTTGTTTGTAGGTCGAGATGCTTCCAAACTTTGTTGAATATTCCAATTTTTATGAGTTATTGAATAGATGCAGCTTCCCACTTCGTGTGGATTTTTTTTATGTATTATATGGTATGATTCTTTATGTTTCGATTATGGACTTAGAAAGCCTTATATATTCCAGACTAGTCGAGATATATGGTAGGTTATAGCTCCCATTTAGATCCTCAGGGCGTTACATAAATAAACTTTATAATATTTTACCAGTTTTAGATAGCTTATGTTATGCATAATGAATTGGGTTGGTTCTATTCAACAATGACATTTATGAACAACTAATTTTGTTCCCTCAAATTTTATGTCTAAGAAATGCCACTTTGTTCAGCCAAAACTTACACTTTGAGAAATTGAAACATAATCTGTGCTCCCTTAGGATTAGTGGTATCATCTTCAATTGTTCCATATGCTTTATATGGTCCTTTAAAATGAACAAAATTACACGATGAATAAACTATACACTTAAAAGTTATGATGTGAACACCTAGTTTTCTGTATACATGGATAATGATGGGGCATTTATTGAAAAACACATAAGGAACCATGTTTATATCAGTTGTGAAATCGTTGATATATACTTTAAGCTTCACTTTTAGGCATATGGTGGCTGGATTGATACAAGAGAAGATACTAAATCCTTGCAACTAGTTGATAAGATCATTAAGTTTGGTAGTAAATACACATTCTTAAAGCTAACTTTATGGGGAATTGTGCAGGAATGAGTTAATAGGGTGAATGCCCTATAGTGTCTATTTAGTATATGTTTAAATATTTAGACTTTTGCTTTTAGAAAATATCATTTAGATCTATGTTACACTGCCTTTATCATGTCTTATGTATGGTAAGTTTATGAGATTTATACGTTATAAGTCTTTGACTTCATGTGTTTAAGCACTTGTATTATTATAAAAGAAATGCACATTTGAAGATCTAATGGACATCCCATCTCCACTTGACAACGAGGTTTACCATACTATCTCAAAGGAGAACCCTGAACCCACCCCCTACCCCCACCCCTTCGGGCCCCTTAAAGTTTACTGTTAGGAGCAAAATGAAATCAGTCTTCCTCTCTCAAACCAATGCATTTCCTTAAAGAAGACAATAATCAAATGGTACCCACGGGTATCCCATATCATCAAGAAACCAAAATATATAGCTCTACTAAAGAAAGCTAAGGTATTCTATGCCATTACTATGTTAGTCCAGTTAAATTTTCTTAGGATGGACGATATGAAGATTTGTCATGCCATAAGGTGTACTGTTTTTTTTTTTTTTTTTTTGGCTTGTTTGAAGGTATGCATGTTGTAGCCTCAATTGCCAACGATGGACCATGGATTGACTACGTGTTGCAACCATTTTTTGTTTCTGCTTATGGTTGATGGGAGCTGCATGTGAGCAGGATCCGCCGGCAAGAGCTTGGTCCGGTTCAAAAACCAAGCATAGTGAGTCGTGGTCAAGGCAGGGGGCTAAATTGCGCTTTACCCATGTTTAAGCGTGACATGAACCATGATGAGTTTCTTAATACATCATTAAGAAAAATTATCTACTATTTAAATGACATTTTTATTCAATTTTTTTCTTGGTATGGATCCAAAAAAAATGAGATGTATATTTTTAATTTATGAAATATATTTACTTCTTGATGTGAAGTGAATGATTCTTATATATATATATATATATATATATATATATATATAT
>JAMXBB010000002.1:29840504-30061661 GCA_024138015.1 Lumnitzera littorea
AAAGTAGGACCCCCTCCACTCAAAAATTAATAAAAAATTATAAATTAATAAAAATTAAATATTAAAAAAAAAAACCAACCCTTAAACCACTAACCAACTAAATCAATCCAAAATTGTGACTAGCCGAGTCGATCACGATTCAACCTTCATTTAGCTCATGAGCTAGTAGTTTTAGACCAGGTTTGGACCAATTCGACCCAATAAGCAAGTTTATATGAACCAATGCAAGAATAATGGGAAATTTTTGTAATTGGTTGTCAGCTCAACTTACCATTTTTTTATTTTTAATACATATTTTTGGCGATTGTGTATTTTGTGGTGGGGAAATATATCCTCTAAATTACTTTTACTTAAGTTTGTTAATATTACAAATCAATCATTATTGTTGTGTGGATATTTTTTAAAAAATGGGTTATTTCTATAGTTTCATTCTTATTTTTTAGGAAATCAATTCCATCTTCTATCTTATCTTAATTTATATTCTTTTAAACCATTAAATAAATTATAAATTAAACGTGAGATGAGTGGTAAGAATAATCTTATCAAAATAAAGTATGAATCCATAAAATTCTCTAGAAGAATTGGATCATAATAATAGCCAAATAATATTTTTAAAAACTAGATAATTATAACTAATGATATGTAATTTTAGAAAATAAAAATAATAATTTTAGAGAATTCAAATCTTTGAAATAATATTAAAAAAAATCAATATGTTTTTTGAAATTTAATAGGTGACTTATTCCAGGTATATCCTGAAGAATACTTGAACATGAGCAAGAAAACGATTTCCTTGGACATTTCGAAATTTCTTTTGGAAAATCACGAAGACGTTTTGGAATATGGGAAGATTTGCAATTTCCGCACCTGCCATGTGCAGTGGGGCCCGTGTTTGCCAATACCAAAACCCAAGACCAAAATGGGCTGACAGAAAAAAAAAAAAAAGAGAGACCGGAGAAAGTCAGCTCGAACTTTAAACTCATTGAAATTCGAAAGGGAAAAATTAGTACGAAGAATACATATTTAAAATATTTTAAATAAAAAATTTAAATTATAATTTATATTTCAAAAAATTCAAATAAATAATTAATATTTTCTAAAATGATTTAAATAAAAAATTTATAATAATTAATTTATAAAATTATTTAAACTATTTTATGAAATGTTAATTTTTATTTAAATTTTTTTAAATATTAAATTTTTATTTAAATTATTTTACAAAATATTAATTTATTATTTAAAATTTTAAAATATTAAATCCCTATTTAAATTTACCTATAACATTAGCTGGAAGATTAAATTCTCCTATTCGAAAGTCACATGTCACACACCACGCCCATCAACTTTCTTAATACCATCAAACAAAACTAAACACTACTACTGTAACGCTAGGGCACATTGATTTGCGGTTGGCTCCACCTAAACAATTTTCAAAACCCTCGATACCACTTTCCCCTGATATACATACAAACTCCATCTTCGTATTCCTTCTCTCACTCGACATTTCTCACTCTCTTAAATTTATAATCTCCTTTCCTTATCCGATCTTAAGCTTCAGATTTAGATCATAGTTATTATGGCCAAAATCAAGTGCATCAAGGCTAGGCAAATCTTCGACAGCCGTGGAAATCCAACCGTGGAGGTTTGTTTCTCATCAATCTGGATCCTTCTTTTCACTTTCCAGCACTTACTTTTACTTTCTATGGTCTCTTTTCGATTTGATAGATAAGTTTTGTTAGCTGATGAGTTAGTTCGGCTTCTCGATCTTGACGCTTAGGGTTTCTTTTATGTTTGTGCGGAGATAGTGAGTAGTCCATTTAGTGATAAGGTTCGTAGAATGCTAAGTTTGACTCGCTCTCAGTACATGCTTATTTAATGATCTAGTTATATGGATGATTGTACTTAATTTTGGATTGATTATAAATGAAAAAAAAATTGCTGGATTATACTCACAATATCCCAGTTAGCTGGTCCATTTACGGCCAAGCCCCTCTCTTTAACGGCCAAAGGAAACAAAAGCCTCAGATATGTTGCTAATCCATAAAAGAAAGTAAAAAGTTCTGATTCAGGACCTGAGTGATTAACTATTGAAGTTGTAATAAGATACTTAATTTTTAGTTTTAGGGAAGTCTATTGTGGCTGCGGCTTTCGAAGCGCATTTTGCAAAGTACATAGTAATGATATTGGCTTGGTTTTTTCGGGTTTATTCTTTTTTTTTTTTTTTTGTTCCTTTTAATTACAGATTTTGAATGAAATTTTGTGGATGTTATAGGCTGATGTAACTCTTGATGATGGAACCTTTGCCCGTGCTGCCGTTCCAAGTGGTGCATCCACCGGTAAGATACATCTTCTGATTAAATCGTGTCCTGATCTTGAATGTGTTTAGGTTGAGTTAATATGTTGCCCTGTTGATTAAGTACTGTGATCAAACATTTCATTTTGAAATGGTTTTCAGGTATTTATGAGGCTCTTGAACTTAGAGATGGAGGTTCTGACTACCTGGGGAAGGGTGTTTCCAAGGTAGATCGTTTTTTCTTGTCTTAGACATTATAGCGTATATGTGTAACAACAAATTTGTGTTGTTTCTGGAGTCTTATTTCCGTCTGTTGACATTGATGAGCTTTTTCCTTTTTTTTTTTTTTTCCCTCTTCGGCAAATGTAGGCTGTAGAGAATGTTAACAAAATCATCGGCCCTGCATTGGTTGGAATGGTAAGTAGGATTATATGTGCTTATGTAGCATTTTCGAAAGTTAAAACTTGCAAGGTTACGTTAATGACACTGAATGGTTGTGTTTGTGTCTTAATGACTAGGCCACACACATCTTGTACATGCAAATGTGAATCATAATCACAGCACTCAATATAGTTAGTTGTTGTCTTTAATGTCCATTTCCTAATTTCATTATGATTGATGCAGGACCCAACTGATCAAACTGCTATTGACAACTTGATGGTTCAACAGCTTGATGGAACTGTTAATGAGTGGGGTTGGTGCAAACAAAAGGTAGTTTATTTGATAATTGTTTAGCTTATTGCATATGGTCAAGAATATTGATGGATGAACTCTTTGTGGTGTTTAGCTTGGAGCAAATGCCATTCTTGCAGTGTCTCTTGCTGTCTGCAAAGCTGGAGCTGCTGTTCTCAAGATTCCTCTTTACAAGGTGTGTCCAACATCATATGTTCTTTCTGCAGATTCACAAGGAGCAACTGCTTTTATCTTTCCCAAAGTTTTAAAAAACTATTCACAGAGGCTGGTTGCTTTTTTCAACTTTGTTGTTTATGAATTCAGCATGAATTGCATATTATCATTAAACCTGATTGCTACAACCAAAAAAGTAAGAAGTAAAATAATTATAGCGCTGATAAGAAAACTCTCTCTTTGTGGATGCAGCATATTGCTAACCTTGCTGGCAACAAGAAGTTGGTGTTGCCTGTCCCGGCATTCAATGTCATCAATGGTGGATCTCATGCAGGAAATAAGCTAGCGATGCAGGTATAAATTGAAAAAAAATTTCTTGTTTAGTGATATTTTTCCCCCAATTGGCCTGAGTGCCATCGGTTCTTTTCTGCAGGAGTTCATGATCCTTCCTGTAGGAGCTTCCTCATTCAAACAGGCCATGAAGATGGGTGTTGAAGTCTATCACCATTTGAAGGTACAAATAACCTCTTTACCTCTTTGCAGTGTTTTGGCTCCAACTTGCGTGTACGATACGTTTAACTAGAACCTGTATCTGATATCAAACCTCTTTACCTCTTACACATACACACACACACACAGAAAACAGATCACATACCTGTCATCTGATCTCTCTGATGCATTATTGAGTTTGCTAAAAGTGAGAATATCATCTGTTTTTGGGAAAGTCCCAATGTAATAGTTAAAACTTCATATGGTATAATATATCTCCTTGCTTTGTGTTTCCTTGTCTGGATTCGTGGGCTTTTCTGCAATTTCTTGAAACTTATGCAATCACCCTGACAGAAAGAACTTGCAATGAATTTTAAGGATAATTAACTTGCGCAACTCTATTTTTACATGCCGGAATACAGAAATGAATTATTAAATCATAGCTTTTATTCTGCGCTCTAACAGTGGATATATTGATGGCCACCATGGTGGTTGTAGCAATGAACTTCACAAAATCATGACCACTTCTGGTTCCAAAAATAAATAAATAAATAAAATAAAATAAAAATTAAAAAATGAGAAAAAAATTGTGATAATTTTTGAGGACTTTTATTGCTTTAAACTCTCAAGTAAACATGAAAATCTCCTGTCTTAGTATTTAGAGATCTATTTAATGCTTTTAGAGATCTTCATTTATTTTAAAGACAGATAGAAGTTATAAATTATGCTTTTGCAAGTGCTTAACTACAAGTCATTAGTTTGAAACTATAATTCAAAATGCATTTGGAATTGAAGTGTTAATTTATATGCTTCATTTTCGGTCAAGGTAAATACATGTTCACTAGTATCTATTTTTTTTTTTTAAACACCAACACTAGTAACTTGTTAAGTTTGCTTCTTGTAATTCATTAAGCTTCATGCCAGGATTTTCATGTACCTCTTTGTTCTTGATAAATGTTTAATTTGCCAAATCTTTCTTATAGGCTGTCATCAAGAAGAAGTATGGTCAGGATGCTACCAATGTTGGTGATGAGGGTGGCTTTGCACCCAATATTCAGGTGAGTTGTTGTTTCTGGGCATGTTATATATTTGCTGAACCTTTTTTGCCCCTTTGAATTTCCTTCTGTTCATTACTGACATTTTCTTGTTTTTGCATTTTCAGGAGAACAAGGAAGGTCTAGAATTGCTAAAGACAGCCATCACCAAAGCTGGTTATACCGGCAAAGTAAGTCTGTGATTTGATAATCGTTGTTGTATGATCTGATACAATTGTCTCCAGGAAATGCTAATAGAAAAACCTGTCTTCTTTATCTTAGGTTGTCATTGGAATGGATGTTGCAGCATCTGAGTTCTATGGAGAAGACAAAACCTATGACTTGAACTTCAAGGAAGAGGTGAGTTTCTCTTGGTTTAGATAAAATTAAAATGCAGATTCTTAATAGATCATTTTGTATTCATTGCCAGCAATAATAACATGTCTTTCACGAAGCCATTTTAAGTGGTAGATCTCGCATTCGATTCTTGTCTTATCTTCCTAAAATGAGCTCCCTTTTTCTTGGTTTTTGGTGGTACATTAGAAGGTTGTACCTACCATTATATCAGTTAGTTTCTGAGGAAAACAATATTGCTATTGACAATTTATGTGATTGTTCTTGTTTGTATCTTTTTTCTCCTTTCCTTTCCTTAGTCATTGTGTTTTGACTCTTTTTTTGGCCTCTTGTCTCCGGTCAATGCAGAACAATGATGGATCACAGAAGATTCCTGGTGATGCACTCAAGGATTTATACAAATCATTCGTTGCTGAATATCCGATTGTATCTATTGAAGATCCTTTTGACCAAGATGACTGGGAGCATTACTCCAAACTTACCTGTGAAATTGGTCAGCAGGTTCAAATTGTTGGAGACGATCTCCTTGTTACAAACCCGAAGGTAGGCTTAGACAGTTATTTCTTTTGAAGATTGTCTAATTCTGCAGGAAGCCATGGTTATTAACTGACAGATGACCTGACCATGTTTGTTAACAGAGGGTTGCGAAGGCAATCAGTGAGAAAACTTGCAATGCCCTTCTTCTTAAGGTAATAAGATCCGCTCTATCCTTCAAGCAATCTTATCTCCTAATTGAAATACCAAAAAAAGTGATTTATGTAATTCTGTATCACTGAAAGGAATTATTGTGTTTAAGGTTAATCAAATCGGTTCTGTCACTGAAAGCATTGAAGCGGTGAGGATGTCCAAGCGCGCTGGGTGGGGTATCATGGCCAGTCACCGCAGGTATGGAAGCCTGGTTACATGATTCGGAACTTACCTTCAAGCCTTGATTTTGCTTCCATTTTATATAGTGAAGCTTCAAATGTCATTTTTTTTTTCGCAGTGGAGAGACAGAGGATACTTTCATTGCTGACCTTTCTGTTGGTTTGGCCACGGTAATAGGCAACACATTCTTGCAAATAGAAGCTTAAAAGAGTTTGGTTTTCCATTGTTGGCTTGCTGATTATCTTGCAATCTTCTTTTTGGGTTCAGGGTCAAATCAAGACAGGTGCTCCTTGCAGATCTGAGCGTCTTGCAAAATATAACCAGGTTAGTACCTTTTCTTTTGGTCATCCTAATTGAATGTTGGAAGACAAGGTCTAGTTTTCCAGTGTTTTTATAAAGTCATGACATTTACCATCTCTGTTTTGCCTTTTATCAGCTTCTGAGAATTGAGGAAGAGCTTGGTGATGAAGCTGTTTATGCTGGAGCTGACTTCCGCATGCCCGTTGAACCTTATTAGAGACTGTAAACTAAAAATGAGATTGCTATCTATGCAGATCTGCTGGTAGTTTTGTTGAGGTGCAGGCGAATAATGTTTTCTATGGCTCTAGGACCTGAATAAATTTTGACAATATAGGGATGCTTGGTGGTCTTTACTATGTGTGGTTTCCCTGCTTGGTCTGTGTTACTTATATAGCTTTGCTAATGATGACAATATTCGGTTGCTAATGGTGTGTTTACTTGCTTTTATTCTTCTTTTTCATGATGACTTTGCTTTTTGAGTGTATTATTTGAACAAAGACCAACAACTCTAGCCCGATGGATCCTCATGTAAATGAGAAAATCGTGATTGGAAGCAAATGGAGTTTTTTATCTGAATGCCATATTGATTTAGATTAATTGTGACGAAAGTATTATAAGTGATTCGAGGAGGCATACCAATTGCATGATAGGGTATTATTTTGTGATTTTGTTCTTTATGAAGTGAGACTATTAGAAAGCTGCGAAGATGACATGCAAGTGGCCGTTTTGTTTAGTTCAGTTTTGTTTGTTTTTTCACCCTCGAAATTGCTCATATGTCGGACTTTAAAATTTTTAGAGAAATATTTAGATCTCCTTACTCAATAGCAAGTAATTTCTGACTTCTCTCTCTGTTTTCCTTTTGGCAAATCAAGAATTTCATTAACAAAAATGTGAGGTTAATACAAGAAAACAAAATAGAAGAGCTTAACAACATGATTAGTTCATGATGGCTTAAGAAACTAAACTCTGCCGGAATTTAGAGGATCGCAATGCTAAGTATCTCATTTAGGGTATGAAGAAAATGTTTTTTTTCTTAAAAACCTTTTCATATTATTTATACGTTTCTTAGATAAAGGTTCCTAAAATTTATTTATCTTATTTTATGGGATGCATAATATATAAATTTAACTAAAACAACACTAAAAGCAACAGTACAAAAAAAAACAAAAACAAAAAGGTAAAAAAGGAAGGTCCTTACCTAGGAACTTTTTTCTACTGCATAAACAGTTTTTTTCCTTTAAAGTTCGAGCTTAGAACCTTGAGATGAGGATACTCTTATATAAGAATATGGGGATACTCAAATAAAAAAGATGTATTTATTCTACATGAGTTAAAACGCTCTTATAAGATTAATATCGACAGCAACCGGTAGATCTCCAAGTGCTTACAATAGGTTGTTTTGCCCCACTCATTGCAATTGAAGCAAGGGTAGCTCCACTGCCACACAAGTAGGAGTATGGGCAATTCTATGATTGGCATATAGCCATTCAAACAAGGCCGGGGAAGCGATAATAGGAAAAAAAAAAAAAATGATTTATGAGCTTTGCAAACAACTACTTATAATGGGTTATTTTGCCCTACTTGTTAATTGAAGCAGGAGTAGCTCTACTACTACAGAGGCAGGAGTACAGGCAACTTTATGATTTAGGGAATTACTAACTATTGCTAAACAAAAAAATCATAAATCATGGATTGAATCGAACTAAATTGAAAAAATAATTTTTTTTTTATAAAATCATTTGATCACGGTTTGATTCGGTTATATATAAATGGTTCGCAATCTGATTCAAAGTAATAAATCGAATCAAACTGTTTTGAATCAAACTGAACGGTTTAGTTAAACAAAAATATTTTTATATAATTGTTTTGTTATTTTTTAAAAGAAATTTTATCAATCTTTATGGGTTTAATCAAAATTTTCACATCTTCTTCTTTTTTATCTTATTTTTCGGTAAATTATTAAAATTAAATTAAGTAAGTTCCATCTAAAATTTCAAATTTAAAAACTTTCCTTTTTTAAATTATCATTTTCTTATATGTTTTAAATCACAGGTCTTATATTGATACATATTACGTGTCTTTCATTTATTTTCCAATCTTTAGTATGTCACTTTTATTTTCTTTATATTACTTTTTGATGAGTAGCTTTACTTTTCTCTCCTCATTGTTTATTCGTTAGAGTAAAGTCCTGTGTTTTTGTTTAATCAAGTTGAGTGTATTAAGATCTTGTGTAACATTTTACTGAGTATTATTACATATAATAAATATATGCAAAATTAATTGGAAATATATAAAAGTTCAATGAAAAGGAAAATATATTATTGAAGATAAAAATATTTATCGAAAATTTGACATCAGTTTGAACTGGATCGAATTGATTTTAATTAGTTTCGAAAAAATTACGAATTAAACCGTATGATAAAGTTCGATTAAAAAAAAAATAACCATTATATTAGGTCGAGCTTGATAAGAAGAGGCATACCGTACTGTACCAAACTGAACCATACTTACCTCAATCACTAATCGTGAGTGCTTGACAAAATTTTCAATAACCAAGTATGATACGGACTCATAGATGAACATACAAACCTAATATTATGCGTAATCAAAAGGGGTGGGTTTAAGCCGCAAGATGACCTGAAAAGTAAATGATAATCAAGAGAGAGTAGGGGTTTCCGTACACCGATGCTGGCTATGACGCACCGATGCCTCACACGAGCTTATATCACACTTGATATGACGCACAAGTGTGGTTGGAGGTCATTCGTCACTAGTCTATACTCGAATGGGCTAGATAAGAGTAACTTAAGAGCAAGAGAACACTTAGCTCAAGAGCAAGAGGACACTTACCTTAAGAGAAATTAAAAAGTCCAGTGTATTCTTCTGTATATCTTCTTGTAGTTGTTATATTATGTGACTATTTATAGTACCATGTTAGGGTAAGTTCTATGTTATAAATAATTACAAAAAATAAATTCCTATTTGCTAAATAAAAAGGAAATTACTATACAGGAAGACATGAAATCGTGCGCTACGAACATTGTTTATTAGAAAGGATAGTATGGTTGTCAGTAAGGACAATGCGTGCGCGTTTTTACTATAATTCTAACAGTATTGTGGTCCGAGTAGGGGTGGGCCTTTGTTCAAGCCTATTCGGTATCAGAAGGGACTGGACTGTGATTGGTTCAAGGATGGCTCACCTTAGGTTGGCTTCAAAGGGTCGGCTCCTGATAGTCTTGGTCAGCTTCGACACAGTAGAGATTGCTGTACTCAAATTTGGCGCTTAGACTATGGTTTAGTGGAGGGTTTGGCTTAGCATGCTAGGTGATCACCTCGGTAACATCTTAAATAACACGAAGAGTAAAGAAGTTCAGCAGATGGGACTGGGGTAAGCACTGCTCCTCGGTGCTTAACTCACCTCGGACAGTTCGACGAACGACTTGAGAGAACCCACGGGCTCGGGAGCGTATAATCAATCCTTGATCTCTATCATCCCCTCCGGGTTGTTTGAGATTTGAGATTTGAGATCAAATGTAGTTCGATTCCTAGTTTTTCGTCTTCTGGAATGTAAGGTTTGAGATCGACAATGTTGAAGGAGTCCAAGGCTCCATATTCTTTAGGTAATTTAATCTTATAGGCATTAGGATTGATCTTTTCAAACATTCTGAAAGGTCCATCAGCTCTGGTAGACAACTTGCTCTTTCTCAAGTTTGAGAATTGTTCCTTGCTAAGGTGTATCCAAACCAAATCGCCTGGTTGAAATTCCCTCTTCCTTCGTCTTCGGCTTCATTTCTCAAGCTTATTAGTAGCTTGACCCAGTTGATCTACAACCTTCTGGTGCATGGCTTTGATGGCCTCAACTCTTTCAATGGCTGGCCGGTTTTCATCAAGCATCGGCTGGGGTGCTTGGTCCAATGGCAGTTGTAAGCCCTAAAACCAAGCCAAGTAACCGTAGGTTTGAGCTTAAAACCCAAGGTTTAGGGCGATCGGTTAAAGGATCCGATCAAACCCAAATTATAAACTATTAAGAGAAATATTAGTAAAAATGACCCCATAAACTTAAATTTAAGAAAATAAGTAGTAAAATAGGAGACTATAAAATTTTCAAAATTTAAGCATAATAATTGCTAATTACCAAAAAGGCGAAAAATGTAATATAATAACTAATAAATTACTAGAAATAGATTATATGTATACTAAAAATTTTAGAATGACCAAAATAATATTTAGGAATGTTCACGTGTACCCCACATGTATTTACGTGTAGATAAAAATACGCGTAATTACCTAAATTGGCCGAAAACTAAGCAAATAATTAAAGAAAAATATAAAATAATTATTGAAAAATCAGAAAAAATCAGAAGAGGATAAACTGAAGTAAGATCAGGTCGTGGTCAAAAAAAGAAAAATTATCCAATAAAAATTGAACAACTTAAAAGCCAAAAATCAAGGAATTTGGACAAAGTCTTGTCAAATTAATGCATAATAATTACTAAAATTGTCTATAAATAAGGAAAAAATTTCCAGAAGTCATTTGGATAGTTTAGGATCTGAGAAAAATCGAAACACTGAAAAAATAGAGAGAAAATCCAGAAAAAGAAAAAAGAAAACTGTGTAGATTAGGCAAGTGAACTAAAACCACCACTCACCACCACCTGGGACCGAACCACCACCACCACCCTACACTAGAACCACCACCTGGACTGGCCGACAACATTGGACTGGGTTTAGACGGCCAAAAAGCTTCGAACCGGTTAGTCATTTATTCACCCGATTTTTGTATAATTTTGTAAAATTAGTTATTTTGCCTAGAAAATTATAAAACTTGTTATTCTGAGGTTTTATTGTATGTATATTTAGGGAAAAATATTGATTTAGTTTAATTATGTCTGAAAATATAGGTTCCTTAACAAATTGTTCAAAACCGAGCATGATTAAACCGGAAAATAAATAGGCTTAGGAGTGTAGTTTGGAGCTCAAAATTTTTCTATAGGATGCTCATATGATGTAGAACAGTGCTATGAAGCCATTTTTTTAAAATTAATTTTCGAAATTTTTAAGTTAATTTTTAGCCCTAAAATGATGGAAAATTTGAGTGATTTAGGATTAATTAGGTGATTAGGATGTTAATTACTGATTTGGATCTTAATTAGATGTTTAGGGATGTTAATATCTTAAGTGGAACCTTAATCCTAGCCTTTGGGTATTAAGTATGGCTAATTAGGAAAATTAGGTAAGTAATATAGGAAATTAGTAATATGTGAAAGTGTAAATTAATAAATCTAAAAAAATAGGGTTATTTAGATAATATTATAATAGAAATCAGAAAAATAATAAATCTGAAATAATATTTAATTTTAAGTAAATATCTCAAAATGTAAGATTTTTACATATCGGGAATAAATCCGATACCTCAATTAGGGTTAGCATGTATCGAATAATTTAAAATACCAAATTACGATCCAATAGGATATTTAAATACCTGAGCGTAATGTGATTAATGTTACATTGGGATTCGAGCCTATTTAAGACTTCGGAATTAAAACTAGAATCTAATTTAGGAGTCGAACCCCGAAACAGAGTACAACGAATCATTAGAGCGTTATAGGTATACATGGGGAAAATAAGTTACATTATGAATTAGAATAAGAATTCATAAAATATAAGTACTAAAAAGACCTATTTGTATTATAGGACACCTAGAGACAAATCAGCTCGCGACTAAGGGATCGAGCTATTGAGCTATCGAGCAATTTCAAGTAAGTTGGGTTATTGCTTATTGTAATAGAGTACTAGTTTTGTAGTACTCGGAGACTTAGGCTTGTATATGCTTGTAATTGTAAGTAGTTTACGCATGTGTTTGATGTATCTGAATTCGTGCTGAAACTTGCTGTGTGAGTGATTTGTGACTGATTGAATTGGTATGAAATTGTTTGAACACCCTAAACGGAATATAATCTTAGTCAACCTTAATAACCAAAAATGTCATGCATTGCAACCCGTTAGGGGATCATAGGACTCTCTAACCAAATACTGAGCCCTTCGAAAGGGATAGCGCAGGATTGCAAAATGGTCCCTTCTTCATCCTCAGTCGAATTAAGTGACAGGAGAGGAGGTCGTGGCAGGGGTGAAGTTAATGGTTCGAAGGTAGTCGCGGGAGGAGCGAGGTCTCCATTACACAAGCCTGGGTTTGGTTGTGAGCTGCTGCATAACATGGAACTCCTCAACCCGGATTGGAGTGGGTGAAATTTCTCTGATTTCACAACGGACCGGACTACGTTGTGCGATGACACTTGATTGTTGCATTGCATGAAAATAATTGTTTGATAATCCTGTTTGTGCTTGTGTGCATTTATGAGTCTCCAATTCAACTTACTGAGCTGTAGTTGCTCATACCCTTATAGATCCTTTTGTAGGTTCTGATTTGTGATCACTTCAAGTACTATGCCGCCCTACAATTACCCAGAGGTTAATCCTTTTGAAACCAGGGGTGTGAGAATCAAGTTACTTAGTATAATGTGTAACGAGACTGACCTTATAGTTAAAGGTTGAAGACTGATAGTTATTCTGTAAATTAGTAAACTGTGGTGATTATGTAAAACTTCTTAGGAAACTCTATAGACTTATTTATACTTGTCTATGTTTATTAGAAATTGTAATACTTATCATAATTGCAGTATAATTATTAATCAAACTATTTACTTCAAAGTGATGAGTCGTCGACGCCTTGTGTAGATCATGTCTATGGTAGGCACTGTGAGACCAGTTACTATCATAGAATGGTTTACACGACGGGACTGTTGCGACTCTGTGACTTCGGGGCGTAACAGCAGTTCAGGGTTGAACCCATAGGCAACCTTGAATAGAGACATGCTTGTTACGCTATGGGCGGTCCTGTTGTATGCGAACTCAATGATTGGCAGGCATAAATCCCAATCGAGCAAACAATCGGCTATGTTTTGTCTGATAGCATCTCGCTACAAAGTTCCCACAATTCTATTAACAACTTCGATTTGTCCATCAATCTGTGGGTGGCAGGACATGCTATACAGCAGCTTGGTTCCCATTCGCCTCCACAACATCATCCAAAAGTAACTCACAAACTTGAGGCTCAATCTAAAACAATGGTCCTGGGAATTCCATGCAACTTGATTACTTTCTGCAAGAAAAGAAAAGAGATAACCAAAGTGTCATTAGTTTTGAAACAGGGCATAAAATGTGTCATCTTGCTAAATTGATCCACAACCATCGTGATGGAGTCCTTCCCTTGGGACGTTCTCGGTAATCCTAGTATGAAGTCCATACTCAGCTTAAACCATGGTTTGGTTGGAGTTGGCAAGGGTTGGTAATGTCCTTGCTCAGCTTAGCTCGACTCTTTACTTTTTGACAAGTTGCATACTTTTCCAACATGGACTACACTTCTCTCTTCATCCTTGGCCAAAAAAAAATCTGGAGGATAATACTTCATAAGTTTGGTGCTAACTAAAGTGTCCTGTCAATCTCCCTCCATGCGCATCGCGCAATAGCAATTCTCGTGTAGAATAAGTTGGGATACATAGCCTCCTCTTCCTAAATAAGTATCCGTCCTCCTTGTGATAGTTGTCCAGTATCCGTCTTTCCTCACAACAAGTGTAGATAAGACCAAAGTGTAAGTCATCGGTATACAAATTCTTGATGGTTAAAAAACCAAGTAGCCTCTTCTACAGCTCAGTTAAAGGGTATGTCATCTAGATAGAACGTTAACCACTACATTGTTCTTTTTGTTCTTATATTTTACAACAAAAGAAAAACCCTCCATGAATTCAACTCACTTAGCTTGTGTCCGGGACAACTTTGGTTAGCTCTTCAGATATCTCAACGATTCATGATTAGTATAGATCACAAATTCCTTGGACAGCAGATAGTCTTGCCATAACATTAGGGCTCGGATTAAGGAGTGGAACTCCTTGTCATAGACAGAGTAGTTGAGTGTGACTCATCGAAGTTTCTTACTAAAGTAAGCGATAGGTTGGCCTTTTTGCAGTAGCACAGCACCTATGCCTAGTCTGGACGTATCACATTCTACTTCAAATATCTTGTCGAAGCTCGGCATAGCTAAGACAGAGGCTGCAGTTAACCCCTCTTTCAATTCCTCAAAAATCCCCCTCTCTTTCTCACCCCATCTGAATTCAACATTCTTCATTGAGAGTTCGATGAATGGGGCTATAATCGTACTGAAGTTCCTGATGAATCGACGACAGAACAATACCAGGTTATAGAAACTTCTCACATTGGCATAACAAATCGGCTCAAGCCATTCTATGATCACTCTTATCTTCTCTTTATCGACTCGGATGCTACCTCCGCTCACAACAAATCCTAAGAAGATCACCTTAGAACGGAAAAAGTTGTACTTCTTCATATTGGCATAGAGTTGTTCAATTCGGAGTTTCGTAAGCACTTGTTAGAGATGTTTTCAGTGAGTCTCCAGGTCGGGACTATACAGTAGAATGTCAACAAAATAAACCACGACAAACCTTCCTAGTAATTCTTGGGGCATATGATTCATAAGTCGCACGAAAGTGCTCAACGTATTCGATAGTCCAAATGGCATTACAAGCCACTCATATAAACCATGTCATGTCTTGAATGTAGTTTTCCACCCATCTCCTTCACGCATTCAGATCTGATGGTATCCAGATTTGAGATCAATCTTAGAGAATACTCTTGCTCCACTTAACTCGTCTAGCATATCATCAAGCCTAAGTATGGGATACCTGTACTTAATGGATCTTTGATTAATGGCTTAGTTATCCACACATATCCTCCAAGAACTATCCTTCTTCAGCACTAACACGGCCGGCATAGTACAGGGGTTTAGGGACTCGCGCACATACCCTTTCTTCATGAGGTCGTCTACTTGCCTCTACAATTCGATAACTTGTTTAGGGTTCAACCTATAAGCAAGCTTGTTCAACAGTGTGGCTCCTAGCTGCCGGTCAATCGCATGCTCAATGCCTCAAATTGGGGCTAAACCTTCCGGTAGCTCCTCTGGAAACAGGTCGGCAAAATCCTCTAGTAGGGTTTTTACCTCAATCAGTAGCTCTTTCTCCTTGGGTCTCATCTCCAAAAGTCTCCTAATAAGCAGATAGGTCGGTCCCTCCAACTCCATTTCTCTTTTCAGTTTAGCTTGGGTCAGTACCAAAGCCTCCTTCTTTAAGGTTCAGCTAAGTTGAGACTACATGACTTTTACCTACTCGGTATTTATGGGACTTGATTTCAATCTTCTTCCTTCATGCTCCATAGAACATGTATTCCCCTTGCTGTCATATATAATTATTCGGTCAAACATCTATGGTCGTCCAAGTAGAAGGTGGGACGCACTTATGGACAGCACAGCACAAAGCATTTCGTCTCGATACCTGCTTATACAAATCGGCACAAACACTGGTTTATTCACTTATAGGGCTCCCTTATCACTCTTGTAAGGTTTCAAGTAGGACATGGTCAGCAATTTCAGCTATTAGACCATAAATGCAAAGGCTGCATTAGTGTAGCTCCCACTGTCAACGATCAGCGCGCATAGTGATTTGTTCACCTTACAACCAATATGGAAGAGATTTTCTCTTTGCTCATCTTCAAGTACAGGACTGATACTCATTGTCCTCCTCAACACTACAGCGATCGACATGAAGTTGCCTTCCTCGCTGTAGATAACTTTCTCCTCGAATAGCTTAGTTTGTTTGTCCTCCTTTAACTACTCTACTTCCTCATCAGTACTATCAACCTTAATAGTTGGCACCTCGCCTTTGATCACCATTATTCACTTGTTTGAACACTGAGCAGCCATATGTTTAAATTCTTAGCATTTAAAACACTTGATCTCACTCGTCTTCTTCCCTGAACTTTGGCCTTTCTCGAACTTCCTTGGTGGTTCCTTCTCCTTTACTTGAGTAGCCTGAGCAAGTTGGGTCTCAATTACCTTGCTCGATTCCGTTCACACAAGTCTGCTTGGAACAAGTCAGCTACTGCCAAGATGATTGATGAGTGGTCGGAATCTTCTTGTTTGGCACCTTTTTATCCTCTAGGTAGCTTAAATTGCATCATTGAGCATTCTAACATCCAGGGTTTCCAGGACATCCCTAATCTCATACTTCAATTCGCCAATAAATCAAGATATAGTTCAGTCTTCTAGCTCCACAACTTCATATCGAATCATTAGCATTTGGAACTTCTTAACGTAAGTATCCACACTCGATCCTCCTTGTCTCAATTCTTGCAGTCTCTTGAAGGCATCCTGCAGATAATAGCTCGGCACAAACCTTCTCCACATAACTCTCTTCATGTCATCCTAACTCCTAATCTCTCATTCTCCTTCCCTACTTCTGGTGGCTTGCAAGTTCTTCTATCATAAGGCAACATAGTTGGTGAAGTCCAACACAACTAGCCTAACCTTTGCATTTTTAGGCATTTCGTGGCATTCAAACTGCTTTTCAATCTGATCTATCCAATCTAGGTAGTCTTTGGCATCATTACTTCCAAAGAAACTTGGAATACGCATCCTTAATCCCTTAACTCTAAGGGCTCGTACATTTCTTTCCTTAAGTTCGTAATACTTCTTTGCCTCGTCACCTCCTTCTACTTCCTCCTTAATCTCTTCAAGCGCTAGTCTTCATTTAGCGTCCCTACCAATTCCTTCAGCACAAGGTAGTCGAGTTAGGGCATTATCTTGGCCAAACTGACCATTACCTTGGTCTTGCTACTCGCGTTCTCTCGTGGGGCTGTTTCTAGCTCATTGTTTGTCTTCTTAAATTACAGTCACCAGACTAGCTACCAAATCAATAAGCTTATTTAAGCGGTCACCTATTGATTGAGGTGAGAAGCTTCCTTCCTGTCTTTGACCATATCGAATACCACTTTCTTGGTTTCCCAAAGTCCCTTGTACACTTGAATCCGACATTAATGTTTACTTCACAATGCCAACTTTACAACAAACACAAAGTCAACCACAATCTATTTTGGCGTAATGAAAACAGGGGAAAACAGAGTATAAAATACTTCTCACTACTAAACTTTAAAGCTAATAATAGAACCACTATCACACGAGAGTAGCGACAAACTATTAAAAAAACAGAGTAACAAGATCCAGCTTTGAATGTAACCAAGCTCTGATATCAAGATGATGTCGACTCATAGATGAACAAACAAACCCAATATCACGTGTAACCAAAGGGGGTAGGTCCAAGCCATAAGATGGCTTGAAAAGTAAATGATAGTTGAGGAAGAGTAGAGGTTTCTGTGCACTGACGCTAGATATGATACACCAACACCTCACACGAGCTCAGGTCGCACTTAATATGATGCACAAGTGTGACCATAGGTCATTCGCTACTAGTTCACGCTCGAATGGACTAGATAAGAGTAGCTAAAGCTATTTTTTTACATTTTTGGATATTTTTGGAAATTTTTCAAAAAATAAAAGCCAATTAGTTAGTTTTGTAAATTTTTACATGGTGACTTTTGGCTTAATAAGTTAACCTTCAAGCCCATTTCTCTGGTTAAGTTTTCTAAAAAAATATATTTTAGAATACCAATAGACTAGTGGTTAAATTAGGGTTTTTTCAACCCAAAAACTCTAATTTGATATATATTTTTTACTAATTTAACTAATTGGCAACTCTAAATTATTTTTCAAAATATTTTTTTAAACATTTTTTCAAGAAAAAAGTTTTTCCTTAAGTTTATATCGAGTAACTTATATTGAACGGGCTAAACTTAATATAAGTAAAATTAAAGAAAATCAAAATAGAGCTCGACAACATATAACCCACCTATAATTACTTGGTTAGTCGCAACCCACCTACATTTTTGCTTTTATAAAAGGGGTTACAATGCCTCTTGGGTAGCTTCTCAACTCTTTAACCTTAGGTGTAGAGATGTTTTTTCTTTTTTAATTTTTTTCCATTTTTTTTTCTAATTTATTATTTTTTCTTTTAAATCAAATGCATTAATTTATACTACAATTTTTCATTTATTTCAATTTTTTTACATTCCATGTTTTAATTATTTTTAAATACTTTTTTTCAATTTTATATATTTTTTATTTTTCTTTGTTTTTTAGTCATGTACATGTTATATCAATACACATGGCAGATAACAACTACATCAACTTTCTTAACAATGTTCTAATGACACATCGACAAAAACCCTTTTTCAATCATTTTGACAAATGTTAATCTTTTATTTAATTAGTTAAAAGTTTAACCCTTCTAATCTAATTTTATTTCCAACAAGTGATCTAGACTATAATAGCCGATGAGATAGCATGCCAAGCTATGTTAATCTGATGCTGCTTGAATGCATCTATAGTAACCATAACTATATGGATGTCTATCCATATATTCCCTTCATTTATATCTATAATAGAATATATGTATGATTCTTTATGAAAAGTGTTTATTTTAATAAATATGCCTTATAGCTTTTTTTTTTATTCTCTATTTTTTTGCATTTGATGTGGTTTTTATTCTTCAAACTTGATTAGAGCATCTTTGAATTTCAAGAATCAATGTAAAGGAAATATATTTGTTAATATCTTTTATATATATATATATATATATTAACTTTAATAAGCATGGATTTCAATAAAATGCAATGCATTTATATGCCTTATTTTTTTTTTTAATTATTTGAGCATGATGAGTATATGGTTTGAAAGGAGGAAGAGGGAAAAGAAAAAAAAAATTAGGTGGAATATTAAATTAGTGAGTAATAATAGGTGGACAATTGATGTTGACTATTTTCTCTTCCCCCTTTTATTTCTCTTTCGGCTGTTATTTTATTAACAATGATTTATAATGTTGCATATGTACCAACAATTTATTAAATAGCTATTTAACTCTATTATGAGCCATTGTAAAATCAATCTTAAATTCTTATATTTACTATCGTCAATAGATTCTGTCGATAGAGGTGAATTGGATTGTAACTTGAAAGGATAATAGGTGGGCTTGAAAAAAAGAAAACTGTGAAGGGTACCAGGATGTTATTTGGCATGATCACTCCTATGCTTCAATTAGTGAGTATTAGAGAGAGAAAGTAAAAGCGTAAGAAAGCTTGTCTGCTTAGTGTGCATAGGGAAGTCAAGAAGGTTTACTATTAATGAGCTTCATCTATCTATAGGGAAGAGCCGGTGGGAATTTAGGGGTACATCCTGTTGTTGCAACATCCACTAATTTGGAAAGTAAGGGTCATGCTAGGAGTTATTGTTGATCGAGTTTTGAAGCCTTACCCATTAACATGTGATCATTGCATCCAATCTAAGGTAAGGTTAGAATTCGAATAGTGTATAGTCCTTCTCTAGGGGCTCCTCATTTAGGTCAATCATGAAAAAATCACTTTATCTTAGGTTTAAACAAGTCTGCCTAAGGCCTAGAGAGGTCAATATTAGCCTAAAAGATCCATATAAAAAATGTTTTATCAATACTTACTAAATAAAAAATTGTCCATTATAGCAAAATATGTCATCACATTTCTTTATAGTGATGATTTTTGTTTTATGTCCACCAATGTACTTTAACCCTTAATTTTTCATTCTTTATTACTTTAGTTATTCATTACAATTGAAGAAAATGTTGTTAATTCCATGTCTACATGTTAATAGATCTCTTACTCATTCATTTAAATATTCTTTTGGAGTCTTATTTCTCTTAACCAGCTATATTAGATATAATTAATCCATGTAACTAATCTATATTGTA
Source organism: Lumnitzera littorea (assembly GCA_024138015.1). NCBI lineage: Eukaryota > Viridiplantae > Streptophyta > Magnoliopsida > Myrtales > Combretaceae > Lumnitzera > Lumnitzera littorea. Next base: position 29,860,427 of record JAMXBB010000002.1, read on the forward strand.
TATTTAAATATTGATGTCATTAAACTTTTTATTTTTTATTTTTTTTGACACTTACATCATGGATTATATATATAAGTAGACAATAAAAAGATCCAGTTTATACCTTGATATCTAGACTTATAAATATTTTAGAAAGCAAAAGACAATGCTATCCTTTTTGTTAATAAAACAAGTGATAGTAAAAACATGTTTAGTTTATGGAATAAAATAAGATAGAAATGAAATTAAAGTTTTCAAGAATGAAATGAAATATTTACACTTGCATTGTGGATTATATATATAAGGAGACAATAAAGAGATTTGATGTCTAGACTTGTAAATATTTAGGAAAATAAAATACAATGCAACCCTTTTTGTCAATAAAACAAGTGATTATAAAGCATATGTTTGGTTTATAGAATAAAATAAGATGGGAATGAAATTAAAATTCCTCATAAATACAGTGCAGAAATACTGTAAGTATTTCACCACCAATCCATTGTAAAATTAGAGTAATTTCACCTACTCCAATCTAGGTTAAGGAGTTTCTGTTAATGCAATAACTCATAACCAAATCTAGGTTTGTGCAATGGAGACACCGCTTTTCTTAAAACTATCCTTCTAACCAATACCCTCTTCCTCATCGTGACCTCCTCTCCTATCCCTTAATTCGGCTAAGGATGAGGAAAAGACCATTTTGCTATCCATCACTATCTTTTTCAAAACTGTTGGTGTTTGATTGGAGAATCCTAATGATCTCCTAATATGTTGCAATGCATGACAAATTAGGGTATTTAGGTCGATTAGGATTAGGTTTAATTTAGGGTATTCAAACAATTCTACATCGATCCAATTATAACAATCATCTACCACAACACAGATCTCAACACAAAATCAGATACACAAGCACATACATAAAACTACTTACAGTCACAATCAGACACAATCCTAAGTCTTCGAGTACTCTAAAATAGTACTTCAAATACGGTACAATATTAAACCTAACTTACCTAAAATCCTTGGTCACTTGCTCAATCAGTTGCAGGTTGACTCGCTTCCGTGTATCCTATAATATAAATACACTTTTTAGTATTTATACCTTAATGATACATATTATAAGTTTTGATTTAACTTAATTCTCTTTATATACCTATTATTTACTAACGATTCATTCTATGTTTGTTCGGGGTTCAATTTCCTAATTTGATTCCAGTTCGGGCTCTAAATTGGTCCTAACTACGAGTAAATCCTAAAATACATTTTGATCCTTAATATGATATTAATCATATCAAGCTCGAGTATTCTAATATCATACAAGGTCTTAATTTAGTATTCTAACTCACTCGGTATATTCTAATCTTGATTAGTGTACCAAGTTTACTCCCGATATAAGAAATTTTCATATTTTTCGTATAATTATCTAAAATTAAGTTTTATACCAGATTTAATGCATATTAATATTATCATTATATTTCCTAATTTAACCCAATATTTTATAATTGTCATAATTCCAATTATACATATTATCAATTAATCTATATTTATTACATAATTCCCATGTTAATTTCATTTAATACTCCAAGTGCTATGATTATGTTACCACGTCAGAAATTAACATTCTTAAACATCTAATTACTCTCTAAACCAATAATTAGTCATTTAATTTCTTAATTAGTCCAAAATTACTCATTTTTCTCACCATTTTAGGGCTAAAAAATTACTTAAAATTTTTGAAAATTAATTTTAAGAAAATGACTTCATAGCATTGTTCTATATCATTTAAGTAGTCTATAGAAAAAATTTAAACTCAAAACTACACTCCTAAGCCTATTTATTTGTAATTGTAAATATACTCGGTTTTACTCAATTTCTTAAGCACTCTATATTTACAAACATAATTAAACTTAATTACTATTTTTTCCTAAATTTACATACAATAAAAAATCAGAATAACAAAATTCATAATTTTCTAGGCAAAATTAATAAATTTTGTAAAATCGTACTAAATTTAAAACTCACCTGGTTCTTGAGCTTCCAACCAACAACATCAGTTTAGGGTGTGTCAGCTGACCCAGGCGGTCCAATTGGAGTGGGTTGGTGGTGGCGACTCGATTTCAGGTAGTGGTGATATGTGGATTTGGCCTACTTGCTCCAACTGTACAGATTTGTGTAATTTTTTTGAAACCCTAATTTTTCTCTCAATTTTCGGTGCTCTCCAATTTTTTTCCACTTCAAACAAACCAAATGAGCTCATGTAATTTTCTTGCTATTTATAGAGGTGTAAAGTAAATCTTATCCATTAGGCTTATATCCTCTTCCATTTTGCCTTTTAAGTGCTTGATTTTAATTGGTTCAAATTTTATCTTCTTTCCCCTAGTTGCCATAACCCAATTTTAGATTAATCTCAACCTTTCTTATTTTTTTAAATTTTTTTTATAATTTTATTTAATTATTTGGCAAATTTCTAGCAAATTTCGGGCAATTTAAGTAATTTCACATATTTTTATCTACGCATAAATACATGTAAAATACAAATAAATTCTCCTAAATATTATTTAGGTCATTCCATGATTTTTAGTGTGCATATAATTTATCTCTAGCAATTCGTTAGTTATTGGAATAAATTTTACGTATTTTCGATAAATAACAAATAATATATTTAAAATTTAAAAATTTTATATTTTATCATTTTATTACTTATTTTCTTAAATTCAAACTTATGGGATTACTTTTGATAATATTTCTAGTCTTATTTTATAATTTAGGATCAATCGAATCTTTTAGTCGATTGTCCTAAACTTTGTATACTAAGTTTAATCTTACGGTTACATGGCTTATATTTAGGTTTCTACTATATATGTATTTACGTGTAGGTAAAAATAAGAAAAATTACTTAACATTCTTAAACTTAGCTAAAATAACACCAAAAAATTAAAGAAAATTCATAAAAATTATATAAAAAAAATCAAGAAAAATATTGGACAAATGTGGAATGGTTTGGAAATGGGGCATACCAAATTAGAAATGGAGAATGAAGTTTAACCAATAAAAATTGACCAACTATAAAGTGAAAAAAAGAAGAAAATAAGGATACTTAGCAATCCAAAATCAAAAGAAAATCCAAAACCCTCCTAAGAAAATTAGAAGACCCACACCAAAACTTAATTTAGATAGTTAAGAAGCTAGAAAAAAATAGGGAGAGGTGAGAAAATGAGAGAAACCGATTTTAAGAAAAATTAGGAAAAATATAGCATAATTAGGGGCCATAAAGGGAACCTATGACAAACGACAACTTGGAAGTAGACGGCCATCACCGTTAGATGGTGGAGGCAATGCCTATGCCTGCTGATAAGGTCACGGTGGTCAGAAATAGAAATACCGATAAGTTCTAAATCCTAGTTCAATTTTGTTTAATTTATTAAAAATATCAAATAATTATAGAAAATTATGAAATTTAGTATTATAAAATATTTTTGTATATAGGTTTTATAAAAAATATTTTTTTGTTAAAATTAGGTCTTGAAATATATCATACTTAAGAAATACTTAAACTTGAACTGATTTTCGATACTGATTTAAATAACCTTAATAATGTAGTTTTGACTTTAAAATTTTTGTGTAAACTATTTAAGATGTATATTATAGTGTTATGAAGAGTTTTTCTTAAATCTAATTTCTAAATTTTTACTTAATTTTTAGGCTCTAAAATCATGCATAAAAGGCAATTAATGACTTAATTTTGTAATTTAAGGTTAATTTATTGAAAATTCCAATTTACTATGTAACTAGATGTCCTTGGATGTAAATTTTTTATGTAGGATGGTATTTGTGGAGTTTGAGGTGTTAATTGTATGTGTTATGTATATTAGGAAATGAATAATTAAGCTAATTTTGTGATTTAAGGTTAACTAGATATAAATTCTGATTTAGGATAAATTTAAAGATTTTGAGATGTTAGTTGGTGATGAGAGATAATCTTTGAAGTGTTAGGAAAGTTAGATGTGCAAATTATGTACAGATTAGATAATAATGGATGATATGTAAATATAGGAAATTAATGAGTAGAAAAATATTAGGATAAAATTGATAATAATAATAATATACAATAAATTTGATATGAAATATAAATTTAGGAAAATATATGAAAACTATAAATATTTCTCACATCAAGAACAAATTCGGTAGTTAAATTAGGATTAGAATACGGAGTATAACACTGGTTAAGGACTAAATACAGGATTTAGAATACCCAAATGTAATGTGATTAATTTCACATAATAGTTTGGAATGAGTTCCTAGAATTCATGTATAATACTCGTAATTAAAAACTGAATTAGAACCTAAATCAGAAACGGATTCCAAAACTAGCCTACAATAGATCGATAATAAGTAATACACACACACACTTGAATAATAGAGAAAAAGAAAAATCATAATTTAAGCCTATATGATAAAGGTATAAATACTAAAAGAGTATTTATATTATAGGACACGGGGAAATGAATTGACCTGTAATGAGTCGAGTAAGTAAATACGTTATTATATTTCAGAGTACTATTTCAGAGCAATCAAGTGTTTAAGATTATACTTGTTTATATTTGTAAATAGTTTGAATGTGCGCATGCCTGTATATGTGTGTTCTTGAATGAACTGTATATTAATGGCTTGCTGTGCTAGTTTGTAATTATTTTGTATTATGTGATATAAACTTATCACCTTAACTAGAATTAATAATATATGGCTTATAAAATTAATTAAACAAGGATTTTAACCCATTAAGAGAGATGTTTAGAGTTCTCCGGTCAAATACCAACCTCTTCGAAGGGAATAGCGCTTGATAGCATAATTAGTCCATTTTTCATCCTTAGTTGAACTAAGTAATAAAAAAGGAGGTCATGGTAAAGATAAAGTCAATGATTTGAAGGTAGTTGCGAGAGGAGCAATGTCTCCATTATAGAAGCTTAAGTTCGGTCGTGAGCTATTGATATGTACGCTAAACTCCTCAATCTGGATTAAAGCAGGTATAATTTCTCTAATCTCACGACGGACCGAATAACTTCATGTGATAGCATTTATTTGTTGCATTACGTTAAAATAACTGGCTAATAACCCTATTTGAGCTTAATGTGTAATTTTAAGTCTCTATTCTAACTTACTGAGCTATTGGTTGCTCACACTCCTATAGATATTGTAGGTACTAGTTAAAGAGTGTCCTTATAATTACCTTGAAGCTAACAACCGTTGGATCATAGGGAGTGACTATTAGAATTGAAAAACAGATATATTTCTAAGGTCGTAGCTGTTACTTTAGAATCTTCCATTTTCTAATAAAGTATTATTTAGATAATGTAATGCTATGAAATCATGTAATCATTAATTATAATATTTGAATCTTAGTATATATTTTTCATACTTTCTTAAGTAAATAACTTGTTTAATCTATGAACTGTTTATTTCAAAGTGGTTTAGTCAAAGATGTTTTGTATAAATCGGGTCTAAGATAATGATTGTAAAGTAAAGTTCTATTTTAGAATGGTTTACACAGTAGGACTACGACTCTACTACTTCAAAATGTGACAGTATGGACTTTGATTTAACTCGAACGCATGTTATTACTTTGAAACAATTCATGAACCTCCAATGATGAAATTCAAATAACACAAAAAAATTTTGTTCAAGCACAATGCATTGATTTTATTGTAAGGGACAAAAGAGGATAGAAAGAAAATAATAAGATGTAGATGATACAAATTGATAGACTGAATCATTGACTATTTATGTAGCTTCACTATTAAAAAGTTAAAAGGTATCGTATCAATATGAAAAATAATTTATTTTATTCAACCAATGTTTCATGAGTAAAATCTAATAAGAGACAATTTATAGATGTAAGGTTAAATATGACCCTCTTGATCTAAACTTTATCTAATAGTGGCCATTCAATCACTAAAAAAGCTAATATAGAGGAAACTACTTGTCAACATTATATTTAAAAAGAAATAACTGAAAACTTAAATAATCAAAATAGTACCTAACCATAAAATAAAATAAGATAATATAGTGGTTTTAATAACTAAATATCAAAATTATCATGTTATATGGGTCAAAAAGGCTTATGTGTACTCCTTCCGTTCTCATCATTTCTTTTGGGCTTTTGAAAATTCACCTTTAGTGAATTAATATTAACGTATTGCTATAATGGTGTAGATCAATCCTATGAAACTCTGCTTTAGTAACTCATATAACATCTAAAAGTGAATAGTCTATCCATTTAATATGAAAGTACTTGCCATCTCTTATGGTTGAATTATTAGTAACATTTTCTATCTCTTCTTTCTTTCCTCTTAGTGGTGGAACACATGGAATATAATTAATGGAACCAGTCTAGTGGAAGCTCTAAATAGGCACTTACAATGATCTTCTTTGGAAATTTGAAAAGTCCAATACCCTTGGCATGTTATTTTGCTAAAGAACCTTGAGAGAATCTCTTTGGTCTAATCCTAGCAATAGCCAACCATTAAATCTCCCTTCTTATGATAGCTTTGATGGACATTTATAGTAGACTTATACAATTCATTGTTGAAATTAATTTTATTCATAATTTCCACATATAAGTTATAAATATAGTAACAAGAGATTTGATAGGTTTAAAGTGGGAGTATGATAAGTGTATAAAACTATACACTTATGCTGTTGAATTCTCTAAGAATTATATGTGATTTAGTGTAATTTTGAAGTCAATTGCTCTAATTTAGTGTTAAAAGTCATATATGATTCATCAACATGAAGGTACATCAAGTTTTCTCACAAGTCAACATTTGAAATTACAAATCCTATAAGAAGGACTAAATTTTATGTATCTTATTACAAGTCTAGGGCTGCCGATTAATTGTTAGCCCCTTAACAATTGAAAGGACAAAATATAGAAGAAAATCATGAAGAGAAAAATGTAAAGGTTAGGACAAACAAGCCAAATGGTAGACTACACCACTACTAGATTGTAGCATAAGGAATTAGGAAACTAGCTTCACAATTGGCATGACACCTCTCATGATACTAGCCTTTCAGTACCTTATCCATCATCAAGCCAGTGTCACCAAACCCTAGCCAATAGACTCATCATTTCATTAAGGATGCCATGAACGAAAGTTGAACATATATATGTCACCTTTTGTTGGTCCTTTGCATACCATCTAGTTCGTGGTCACCTATTTATAAATATCTACGTCTCTTCTTCCATTTAGAGATGGGGATAAGTAGGATTTAGGGTTTTAGCCATTGTTGCTCCATCTTTTCCTAGTTTAGCTTATCCAGGACCATTTTTAGTGTAAATTTTTCATTTTTCTTTTTGTAATTTCTTGCATTATGTTAAAAGCTTTGGTGATGGAGAATTTAGGTATTTCAAGAGTAGGGTTGCAAATGTTAACTCAAAAATGTCGGTTTTGTATTATTAAACTCTTATTCTATATATTTAATACTTTGTTTTTAAGTATAATCATGTGTAATGAGTTTTTTTTGTTATTTCCCATGATTATGCTTGTGTGAGCATGCAAATGCTTTATGGGTCATTGATGTTGATATCTTGATATCGTGTCATGTGTAAATAGAATGTTTATAGCTAGTTCAATGGTAATCTAGGTTTAGCATAAGTAACAGGTTAATGCCTAAGTAGTAATGCCAACGCTTTAAGTCATTACTCCATGTTATCCTAATAAGATTTAGATTATCTTAATTGGTTGTTGAAAATTTCATTAGAATCTAAGGTTCCTAGTTCTTACAATGAAAGATTTGTGAATTAAGGTTTAGATACTAGTACTCACACTTAGGCTTAATGTAGTTAGGATTGGATTTTAATACTAACTAGATTAATCAAGTTGTGATAGAGCTTAATTTACCAATGGTTAAGTGTAGATTGGAGATTAGTCATATAATTCCGCTGCTACATTATCGAACTCACAAAGTGAGGGTGGTGAGTTATGTGAGTATGGCTAAAACTCATGTTGAGACTAGTATAAATATCATTATGGCATATCAATAACAATTTCAGGAAATGTTGAATCACAACCTAACCCTCTTATACACTTTGAATGAATCTATCCCTAATGTTGGAGGAATCACTAGGATCTACATTGATTTTCATTGTCTTAATCTTCTATTAGTTTACTTATACGTTTACAATCTAATCTTGATTTTGATTCTTTTAGCTTTAAGTAAGATTATTATATTCTAGTACTTAGTTTTGCTTTTGATCTATTTTTTTTTTCCTCCATGTGAAAAAATACAACCTTGATACTCAACATATATTATAAAATAATTGGTATGCTTGCAATCAATTTGTGATTTGCATAATATTTATTAAAAATTTGCAAGTAAGTTCAGTTTGACTTATTTAGATAAACAAACTTCATCTTAAGCTTAAGTTCAGCTCTTTTACTAATCGAACTTGAGTCAAGCTTAAAATAAGTTGAACTCAAACAACTCGCGAGCAGCTATGCTTATTTACAACCTTAACTTTAAAAGGACTCAATTTAATACACCTGTTCATTGAACTATTATAAGCGAAGTAAACTCTATGAAAGGATAAAGACAGCCTTATGTAAACACATAGTCACCAATCAGACATCTCAATGAATCATCTTATTGATTGTTTTAGTTTGACTTGTTGTTTGGAAATGAAATGTAAAAGTAAACTGTAATTAGGTACCTAGCAATTTCCACAATATCTTCTAGAAGTAACTAATAAATTTAAATTCTTATCTAAAACTATATTTTTAGGTAATTAATATAATTTAATGATGCATCTCTAGAGTTGTACATATAAAAAAACACCACAACAAACAGAAAGAAAAAAACAAAAGAGGTTTTAGCAAAACCCAAGCAACTACCAACTACTATGACGTACTAGTCAATCTTACTCAGCCTAATCTCCACTTAATATGATGCACAAATAAGGATTAGGCTCACTCACCATTACTTCTTACTAAAGAAAATAGATAAGAATTATAAAATAAAAAACAGCATGATAAGTGCTCTTAAAGAATAAAATTCTATATTCACTAATGAAGTGATGATACCTGCGTACAGATAGATGGAGTTTATATAGTAGTCCGATTACGGTTACATGCATATAAGGAAAAAACAAAAGAGTAAATTACAAATATAATACCTAAAATATACTAAAAGGGATAAAAAGAGTATTCAAAAGAGTAGATTACAAATATAATACCTAAAATATACTAAAAGGGATAAAAAGAGCAAATACTGTACAATATATGGAATAAGAAAACATTCTAAAGTATCGTGTTAGAAGACATGTGTTAAGCTAGCATTGGTAATCAATGGTGGATGACTATTGATGGAGGAAAACTGCATTTTATTTTTAAAGGAATCATTTTACTAATTTGTACTGGTTCCATTTCGTGGAGATTTTTCGCGTACCGGTGTAGTTTCTATTTTTTATTATAGACTAACTTGAATGGGAAAAAGAGGTTGCTTTTCATCCTCTGTAGTACTGCTTTTCATTATCTGGGCTGATTTTTTTGTGGATTGAGTTGGTCTGATGAAGTTTTAATCCAAATTTTACCTAATCATTTGGTTCTTATACCTTCAATTCCTAAATTTTAAACTCATTCCAACTATGAAATTATGAGGTTTGTTATTCTTTTTGTTAATGTTAGATTCTGTTGATTGATTTGATTCTTCTCAAACCAAAAGCTTATCGGCATCTTCTTCATAACATGCTTCAGCAAGAAGGATGAAAACTTAGATTCTGTCGATTGATTTTGATCTACGGCTCGATTGCTCTTGTAGGTTCAAGTTCTCTAATAGCTCGGCACTTGTTAGACTTTGCTCGGAAGAGTTCGGAAAGGAAATAGAAAACTTAGCCAACCTGATCTAAGTCAGATTTAAGCTCGGATGTAGGACATTGATTGAAATCTCTTCAAGTCGGCGACTAGAAAGCCCAACTCTAATCGGGTGCTTGAATAGATTGGCTCAGAAAGAGTAGTAGCTCAGCTATTACCATGAATACAGTTAAAGCTCGACACTTAAGTTAGATAAAGTAAAGTAATCTCTCTAGTTGGTGATGGAGTACATATCCTTATATGGTTCTCGAGTTAACACTCGTAAGGTAAGTCCTAATAATTTTCTAACTCAATTACAAGTGATGAGTTCGAGAGATTAATTCCTATCACCTAATAATCTAATCAAAAATCAATTTGGCTATGTAAGAGATATATACAATTTTTCTACATGATATAAAATGCGGTATCTTAAAACAACGATATTAAAAGTTTTACAATATTACATATAATTAAAGATTTATTTTAATGTGATTATAGATATGCACATATAACTTTGTAAATACAGCATATGCATATTTATACTTTTATATATACGTCATATTACATAACATACTTTTCAAAAATATTGTAATATAAATATGAAATATATTTAAATCCCCATTACCTATATAGAAACATGATAAGTAATTTCAAAAAATTAATATTTAGACTTTTTATAGGGGTGCCTGAATGTACATATACATACAATACATACAAATACACAGATATATATATATATGACCACGTACTAGCCAGCAATGCATTTGGAATGATTGTGCTCCAAAATGAATAAATGATGATGTTTTATTATTGATGTCAATTAGAAAATTTTATCTTTGTCTATTGTTAGCTATCGGATTGCTAATAAAAATTAACTAATCTACTTACTATATATGTAAAGAAATTATTCCCTTAATGCTTTAGAGTTGTACCATTATACAAAATAAGAATTGTTAAAAGAGAAACATAAGAAATATTATGAATTGAGAATTCTAATTAAGTTAAAGTATATAAATGCAAAGGTATTCATTAAAAATTAGTAATCAATCTTATGTTATGATTTTGAAAAATAAAAATACTTAAAAGGTGATACTAATATAAAAATTGTTTTATATTTTATTTTAGATGTTCCGGTATATTTATTTTTAAGTACATAATTGCAAATGCACAGTGCTATTAAATTGATTTATATAGATACACGGAATTTTTAGCTCTATAAATTAGCTCTGTTAGGATAAACTTTATAGAATTTTGTTGTTTCCCATAAATATTTTTTATATATATTACTCATATACAAATATATATATATATATATATATTTTTTTTTTCGATTGTAAAAGATAAATGATTTGACATGGTCAATTTCTTTTTTCAACGGTTAAAATGTAAGATTGCAGGCTGTGGGGTTCGAACCCACGCGCACTTATGTGCAGAAGATCTTAAGTCTTCCCCCTTAACCTCTCGGGCAAACCTGCCTGTTGTGGTGCTTTGTTTCAATTTTTAATATAATATATCTTTGTTTTTATTGGGGCTCCTCCGTGTCAGAGATAGCACCTATCACCACCTCGATAATGGCGGAGCACTTAGCATCGATATTCGGCACTGAGAAGGGCAGAGTAAACTGTCCCTTCTAATTCAAGATTGGCGCGTGCAGACACGGTGACCTTTGCGCTCGTCTTCACACCAAACCCTCCTCCAGCCCCGACTTGCTCACTCTAAACCCCAGTGGAACCACATATCGTCCATCTCTCGATCCTCGTAAAGTCCAAACCCACTTCGAAGACTTCTATGAGGATCTTTTGGAGGAGTTGAGCAAGTATGGTGATATCCAGAACTTGAATATCTGTGATAATATAGCTGATGACATGGTAGGTGTATTTTTTTATTTTTTTTCCTTATGTGAAATTAGGATATTGGTGTGTCTTTGTGTAGGTCGGGAATGTCAATGTGCAGTTTAGAGAGGAAGATCATGCTGCCAATGCTGTGCGGAATCTTGCTGGACGGTTCTATGCAGGTGAGTTTAAGGTTTTTTCTTTCTTTCTTTTTCCTTTTTGTGGTTTGGTTTTAGTGCTGCTTTCCTAAGTTTTATTTATTTTTATTAAATTGAAATTGGACTTGAATAATGAAATAAAGAAGTCCATATTGATCTAACTGAAATTATATTGTTATACGATCCACATTGTATGAAGGAATTAGATTGAAAATTATTGAGAGGGATCATAGATTACTTCTTCGCCGGTTAAGCAAAAAATCACATGGAGGACACTTCTGTGGACTATCTGGATAGCAGAAACTGGGTTTAATCATTTCATATAAGTTTTATAAGGTAACGGCGTGCCCGAGGAAGCTAGTACAATTACTCCTCCATTAAAAACCTTTTTGGTATATGAAAAAATATTTAAAAGTAATAATGGGGTCATATCGAGGGCTACATCAGATCAGGAGAATTATGCCTTTTGTTATTTGTCTTCGTCAAAAATTTCCCAACCATCGGTCTAATCCCTTCTCTCGATTCCAATCGTCTCCTGTCAAACATAGCGTGGTGCTGATGGTGTAGAAGCTCTTAAAAGAATAGGGCCATGCATCATTAGAAGATTGGTTGTTGTAAGAGGAAGAAAAATCCTGTTTCTTGGATGAATATCCGACAGAAACTAGGATTTTGCAAACCATATTGAGACTTCCGCATTAGGCTGTGCTTATTGAACATTTCTAGAAAAATGTGATCGTCTAGAAAATGGTAGGGCCCTTGAAGGATTCGTTTTTTCGCCGCCTCCTAACAATGAAGCTTTTTGTTAGAATGGAAAAGAAAGGAAATGGATATAATTGTTGGCCTCTGTATGGTTGTTATGCTAAGCTATAAAGGATATTGTTGGAGAACTCATCCGCTATTTGTTTGATAACGTCATGAAGGTGAACCCCATCAAGAGGGGAGATAGTGTTAGAAATAGTCATTGGTCAAGATTCTAAGATTCTAGAAGAAGATATCTTATATGGTTCTACGGGTGAAATTGGTAACTAAAGTAGTTAGTCGATCATAGTTTTCTGTCAAGAAGTTTTTTATTGAACTTTGAGTCATTACTTTTACTGAATATTTCCATTTGTCTTCTAGGTAGTAGTAATCATGGGAAAGTTGGAATTTTATTTCTTTTCTTTGCTCAAACTCTTTTATTGGAAGGGCAACATACAAGGAGAAAGCTTGTCTCAAGCTATATATGGTTTGCCTCTTGTTTTTCTGGGGCTGCTAAAATCATCTCTGCTCTCTCTCTCTCTCTCTCTCTCTCTCTCCGGGTCATTCTCCGGGTGCCCGGTGTTCTCTGCATGACCAGATCATGCATCATTTCCAGATTATGCATCATTTTATGCGCTAATTATATTTTTTGAATTTACGTGTTATATTTTCTCTTGCATATGACTTTCTCAGTTAATGACAAAATGATTTGCAAACCTTCCCTTGCATTTTTTTTTTTTAGCATTGGACACACGAATTGCATTTGGTTTGTCTGGTTTCAGGTTAGGAGGATATGAGATACAAACCTGAGCTGTTTTAGGTCAGGTTGGTTATAAAGGCAATTAAGTTTTTCCAGATTAGTACAATGTAGTCACCCCTCTTTTAAAAAAAAAGGGTCCATCCCATACATTTTTCAGGTAATTCACATCTGACTAGTATCTTCAGTTTTCTTCTCTTCTCATTACCATACGGCTTTCCTCATTACATATGATAGGCTTACACTTACCGTATATGTAGCATGCAATATTTTTAGAAATTCCCCTCCTCAAAATGTTAGTGATGCATTTTCTTTGCATAGACAGTTGAACTACTTTTTAGTCAGTGAGCTTCACGACATCTTGTGCCAACTGTGGTTGTTTCTGTTTTTTTCTTTTCCCGATAATCGAATTTAGGTGTTTCTGTTTGTTTAGTTTACTTGTGTCATCTGTTGTTTCAAGTTATGTTACATATCTGTGAAATGGCCTTCAACCTGACGGGAATGTTTACAAAGCAAGAACAATACATCTTTACAGCATCAAAGTGCAATAATGATGGTTCTAGTGATCTTGAAATGCACAACTTTGTGAAGATCACCATTTTAACTTGGAGAAACAATAATGCTTACCATTCCTCATATTTGTCGTTCCCTGCATAATGATTTTTTGGTAAATCATTTCCTGTAAATTATAACTATAGAAACAAATTCTTTGCTTATTGTCTTATTAAGCATCGTAATGTTGGTGTGTCCAAATAATATCCTCTTTCTGTTTCATTGCCTTTCTTGTATAGGTATAACGCTAATCCCTTTGATTTTATGCTTTAACACTACACCCCATATCAGCTTCTGTTATGCCCTTAAGTGTCAACAATGTCTTTTTCTATGCACCAAAATCTCATTCTTGAATACTGTTTTGTTTGGCTTGTTATTCTTGTATATTTTGATTTGAGTGAAGCCTTTGTTTATTACTGAGGTTCATCCTGATCAATGTTCCGTATTTATCATATCACTAGGTGTTTTCTTGACAGGTTAAAGATCATTATTATTATTTTGTATTCCCATTGCTCTTCAATCAGCTATTTCATAACTTTGAGCTGTTGAGGCTGCAGTGTAGACTTCCATTTTGTCAGTCTTCTATTCAAAATAATACTTGATTACATGGCTATTCCTTGAATGACCACATCGTTGAGTGTTAGAAATATCAGGGCACCCTATTATTCTTGACTTCTCTCCTATTATGGACTTTCAAGAAGCAACCTGTAGGCAATATGAGGAAAATGCATGCAATCGAGCTGTTTATTGCAACTTCATGCATTTGAAAAAGATTAGCAAGTCAATATTTCTTTTCCCCTTCCATCTTTATTTTCTTCATTCTATGCTCCTTTTTACGAGTCATAGACACTTTTTCTGGAAAATAAGGGAGTTGAGGAGGCAGCTTTTTGGGAGGAATCGGCAGAGGCACAGTCCCCCTAGGCGTTCTGGTCACATGCACCACCAACATGACTCACATGGTTCAGGTAGACAGGATGATGACAGAGATCACCGTAACAATAACGGGGGCAGAAAACCTCGAAGCAGAAGTCCAAGGCACAGAAGGGGACGAAGCATAAGCCCTACAAGAGAAAGTAGTGTTGAACGAAGGGCTAAGATTGAACAATGAAAGAGGGAAAGAGAACAAGCAGAAGCAAACAATAAGCGGTGAGGATGGTGATGGTGAGGCGACATTTTAATTCCCAAAAAGCTGGTTGATTTATCCTGTAGTTCTCATTCTCAGCAAAATCGGTATTGTGGTATCTGCAGAATTTGTTTTTGGTGGGTTTTTCAAGTATGCCTGGCTCCTCGTTATATTTATGTTTTCCTGATAAAATTGATTCATATCATAGTAATCAGAGTGAAATATCTAATATCATCGATAAACACGTGATAAATGGTGAATTATTTTTGCATTGAAATGGATGTGTTCATAAGCTGTGATCCATCCATCCTTTGTTAGCGATCAAATGGAAAGCAAAGGTTAGCCCCATCTATCTCTAGACCATAAATTCGAGAATGCTGCTAGAAGACATACCTGAGGATTAAAAAAAAAAAAATTAAAAAAGGTAAACCATTTGTTTACCCACCCGGTTTCATTTGTCCTATAAGTTGTACCCTTAACGAAGGGTGTTGCTAAGTTGCTCTCACACCTGAAAGAGAAGGTCCGGCAAAGTATTGAAATGAAAGCAATAATCCTGAATTTTCTTAACAAGGAAGATTGTCTTCACTCATGTCATGTGCAATATATTCAAATGTCCTGTAGAATTGTAGGCTTATTGGTTCAAAAACTGTCCTATAGAATATTTTCAACGCAGCAGTAGTAAGAAAAAGTAGGACAAAGTGTGCTGTAGATAATAGCTACTTGTACAACAGATTCAACAGCTTCATTGACAATTTCTAACTACAATCTCCAGTATAAATAAATGAACAAAAGAATCAAGTGGCTATTGCGAAATTTACCCTTCTCTCTCTTTCTTTCTTTCTTCCTTCCTTCCTTCCTTCCTTTCTTTAGATCTTTTCCGGCGTTTGAACACCAGAAACATTACCCCCAAACGCAGATCAAGGAATTAGGTGGTTAGGGCAGTTTTATCGCGGGACCTTCGCCTGCTTTTCCATGGTGAAGGAATGCAGCATGCGTTCCTAATGCAATATTTGTGGGTTGCTTTAGTTTGTGACATGCCTCTGACAAGGCACGTTCCATCTGTTATTATTTATTTTTCTTTTAATTTTTATTTGATTAAGGTATATTATAAGGAACCATAAAAATGTTAAAAAAAAAAAATTAAGAAATTTGTATGTAGAAGCCTTGGGGGATAAAGTAGTCATTGGTCAGTTTCTTCAAGGAAAAAGTTTTAGAGCTGTTAATACGGTATTTAAAGATTCGAAACGGATTCTTTAGGAATAAAAGTACTCTTATATAATACAAATTAAAACCCAAAAAGCAAACTCAGAGATAAAGACAGAGGTTCAAACTTTGTTTAACTAGAAAGCAAATAAGTGAGCATTAATCGGGTGGAACTAGGTTCAATCTCTTAGTTTCTTAGTAAAACATAAGAATATCTTTCTTGGGGCGACCCGTTTTATATCCAAATGCCAATGGATTCATCATAGTCGGTGCATGGTGTTAAAGCTACTGATTAACAAATTCATGTTTAAGCTACACAATACAGAGACTAATTCAAGGAAAACAATCTCAATGAGCAAGGAGGTTCTGGTTGGTCATTTGGTGCCTTGGTGGAAGGGGAACAAAAATAATTGTCTCGGTATTTTCTTGTTGTGCGATGAATTGACAGCCAAAGGAGTGAGTTTCGTAATAAAACAACCCTAAAATCATAACTTAAGACAAATAATCTTGTCTAGGACAATCTTTAGATACATCATATGCTATGTGAAAATAGAGACATATGGATATGGGCTTTGCTTCACTTATTTTTTTACCAACTATGATATATATTATAACTTATGAGAGGAAAAATTTAAACTTGGATTATACCATTAAAAAATAAATATTCATAGCATTAAACTAAAACGATTTTGAACATCCTAAATTTATTTAAAAGTTATCTTCTTCACCCAGCAGTGTGTTTGTTTCCACTTTTCACAACATTTAGTACGTGCACAGGTTGTAAACATTAAGGAGAGTGGGGTACCACAGCTTCTAGATAACCCACTTAGGTTAACTCATGGGTTTGGGGATCGTCTAACTTAGAAATGACACCACAAAAATTAGAAGATTGTGGTCCATCGGTGGACCACCCGCCCTAGGAAAAGTTGGACGTAATTGTAAATGCCACCAAAGTGTTTGCAATGACCAATAACGGAGAAAAAATAGCTCCTCATCTTCTTTTCCAAGCGATACCCCAAAATGTTCTATCCATGTTTAAGTCTTGTCTGTATTTCTTTTAGGAAATTGATAACCGCGATTGCCAACTCCTATTTTTGGTTGCTTATTGAAATGTTCTAAATTAAAAAACTTTTTGTTGCATTCTTTTTTTCCACCTTAAAGAACATCCGTGAATGAAACCTTTTATATATATATATATATATATATATATATATATATAGAATTTAATAAATGATAATATTAACGAGTATCCCATGGTAAGAAAATCGTAAATTTGAAAGCAACCAACCATGAAAAGGCAAAAACATTGTCAGGAAGTAACCCCTTTGATTTGTGATTCAAATCAACAACATCGGTTGGTGTTTCTCCGTAAATTTTTATGAAAAGGCAAAAACTCAGAAATAACACAAGTTGTTCCTATACATCCTCAGTTCTCGAGTTCTCATCACTAATACACTGAAGGTGACAGAAATAAGGCAATTGGTGCAAAATCCTTTTTAGGGGCTATTATCATTAGGCTGTTCATTAGTCAGTACTCAGTAGGCACATTTGACATAACATGGAACACCGACAGCTGAATTATGTTGGATTTTGGCTTCTTTTACCCTCTCTCTCTCTCTCTCTGCTGTCCATCTATCTGTCTGTGGTCTCCTGCTGTTTTATCTTCGTAAAACCGCGGAATCTTTTATGGGACGTTACGATATTGCTTTTATGGGACGCAGACACATAGGAAATAAAATATTAATGTTTGTCTGATCTAGACCCCCCTCTCATAGGACACGATGAACGAGTCCCCTTTCATTATTATCTTTCTTAAAGAACGATTTCCTATAACGTATTAATGGGTGGACTTCTAGAGCAAGCAGTAGTTCTGGGCTTAGGGAAGTCCATTAAGGCCAGAAGATCCAGCCCAATGAAAATTAGCTTTTTTTTACTTTTTTTTTTTTAACTCTTGTAGCTCACATTTTCCTTTTTCTTTTTCTTTTTTTTTTCCTTTAACATAATAATGCTACTACTATAATAATAAATGGACGTATTATTCACCTAGAACCAACAATTCCACATAGCAGGGGAACATTAAAAACTTGATTTCATTATCCTGTACAAGATGCTGTATCCGCTACGTGTGTATAGGTTTAACAATATTAAATACATGAAACGTTAGTTGTAAGACATTTGTGTAGTTAATTATATCCAAAAATAAGGACTAAAAATATGCAACAAGAAAAGTCAAATGTGAAACTTGTTGCAAAATATCGACAATAAAAAGCTACATCAATATTTGTCCTTTTCAACACATTGTAGGATGATAATGCTAATCGTAGTTTATTTGCTTCATTGTAAAACTTGCAAGATGTCTACAAAAGTGATGAAATAACATACAGTTGATGAAAAAATTGACAACATCAAAATGATGGGTTGTGCCTAAAAGTAACTTACATTTAACTATGTGAGTTGGTAAAAGGACCTAAAAAACTAGATCTATATTTTAGGATGGCTTAAGAAGATTTAACCTAGTGGTTTGGAACAGCAATAGTTGAGATTGCTTTGTTTGTTTTCAATCCTTCTCATTTGGCACATGCACATAATAAAGAGGACTACAAGACATAGGCCCATGACAAGCCCATAAGAGAAACCATGGATGAGTAGGTTCATCTCATTCATCAATTACAAAGACAAAATACTCTATAAATACTTAAACGATGTTTCCTCATTAGACAATAACTTAAAGATTAGAGAAATGGTATAATAATCTAAAACCTCTCCCAAAAATCAAATAAGACTAAGCAAAGAACAAATTACTTTCAATTGAAAAGAGTAAAGTTGATATTGTAAACTCCTTCCAACTATCGCTTGTGAATGAGTTGACAAGGGAAGCTTATTCATCCATAGGGTTAGGCAAAAAAAATCACAAATTGAATCGTAAATTAAACCAAAAAATCGATTTTTTTACAAATCATTTGGTTTACAATTTAGTTCAATTATATCTTAATGGTAGATTAATCCGAACTGTTTGTTTGAAAAAAAAATCATGCAATTCTTTTGTATTTTTTTATAATTTTTTTCCATCAATCTTCATAAATTTCACTAAATTTTTCATCTCTTATTCTTCTTTATCATATTTTTAGATCACTTGTTAAGATTAAGTTAAATGAATTTTATCTAAAATTTCATATTTAGAAACTTTTCTTTTCTAAATTGTCCTATTCTTATATGTTTTCAAATCAAGGGTTTAACCTGATATCCTTTACGTATCTCACATCTCTTTTCCAATCTTTAGTATGTCTCTTTTATTTTCTTCGTATCGCTTTTAAAAAAGCAAATCTATTTCTCCCTCCTCGTTGTTGTTTGTTGGAACCGAGTCTCTTATCTTCATCTACTCAAGTTAGGTTTACTAAGATCTTGTGCAATTTTTTGTTAAGTAATGTTACACATGATAAATATATGAGAAATTAACTAAATATTTGTAAAAGTTTGATAGAAAGGAAAATATATTATTGGAGATAAAAATATTTAGCAA
Organism: Lumnitzera littorea; assembly: GCA_024138015.1. Taxonomy (NCBI): domain Eukaryota; kingdom Viridiplantae; phylum Streptophyta; class Magnoliopsida; order Myrtales; family Combretaceae; genus Lumnitzera; species Lumnitzera littorea. Next base: position 29,880,131 of record JAMXBB010000002.1, read on the forward strand.
AAATTTAACATAAATGATTCAAACTACAATTGGAACAAAACCAAACCAAACCGAACCGAACCGGCTTTTATTAGGTTTGAAAAATTTACAAATCAAACCGTATAATTAAGTTCGATTTAATAAAAAAATCGAACTATTATATTAAGTTTAGTTTGATAAATAGGACAAATCGTACGAAACCAAATCGTGCCCGCCCCTACTCATCCATTAACTTCTTTATTAAATTAGTGTAGTTTGATGAAGAATTTATGAACAACTCACTTACATTGATCAATCAAGTGCTTTGCCACTATTAGATATGTAGAATTGGTCAAAGACCTAAAGATCATAATAGTTGTTGGTGTCTAAGAAATCATTTTAACATAAGGTAGCTTAAGCGATGAACCCCCCCTAAATCATTTACTTCCAAACATGTTATAACACCAAATGGCTGCACCTAAAAATGTAACTTGACCTATCCTATCCCTTCTCTGTGCACATCCATATACATAGCAAGATAGACAGGGGTAAAATTGGTCTTTCCAATAAAGGATTGGATGTTAGATGGAGAAAAAGAAGATAATAGCATGGTTGGCTGAAACTTCTGCTAATCAATTGCTCTTTGATTCTAATCTACTACCTTTACAACCAGCGCAGGATATTCGTAGCTATTGCCCTCTAAGATTATTTATTCCTCCTCTCAGCTACTCCTTCTAAGTCATCATTTCATGTGTCATCTCTTCATCACTCCTCTAAGGCCATGTAAAGCACAAGATTCATGCTACGCATATTTGAAACATCAAATGAATCTCTATATCTATATTTTGACAATGCTACTGTAAACAAAGAACATTAACAATAGACCAAGGACACTTAAAAAGAAGAGGACAATGAGCTTAGCGAATGACACTACTCAAAAGCATGAAGTCAATACTAAAATCATAGAGAAAATAATGCCATCGGTAGAGGATTAATCAAGGAAACTTAACGTAAAACAACCCTTCTAAAGTCATAAAGATGGTGCAAAAGATGTAGCAAGAGAACACTAAAGACCACCATAACACTTGCTTTCCAACACTTAGTCTCTACGTAGGTTTAGACTTGATGGAAAAATCCTAACTTCTCGACTTGCATCAAGAGATAGTTTCAAAAGTGACAATGTTTGTATAACGTAGTGATAAGTTGGAGACACCCTTAAGAGAAGCAAATAGTGGTAAGAAGTTGGAGATATCATTTGACGCAGCTACATTCAATAGTGATGATAAGTTAGAGTACATGGTTTTACACTATCTAATGTCTCTTCTTAACTTCGATGGGTATGGAGCTTATTGCAATTACTTTAATGGCTTCATTATTACTTCCCAATGTCTATGGCTTCCTCATTTAGAAAATACGTCACAATAGGAAGGCTTAAAGAAAAATTCACCTTCTTTTGATCAAAAGGTTCAAAGTAATTAATTTGAGGCCATTGACTGCCACCTCTTGCCATGATAATCTATGTTGGCTCATCTCCTAATAATGATTATAGACTTAACCTAAAGCAAAGATAATCATGTGACTACTCTTAGAGGGAAAACCATAAAGAAAAGAAAAGTTAAGTATGTTTAGAAAAAGATGCTAAAACATCGCAAGAATTGAAAAATGAAAATGGAAAGAGTTTTGCAATGCAATGTGTGAATTAAAAAAAAAAAAAATTAGATCCTCATAATGAACGTAAATGTAGGCTAGGCACCTTTAACCTTATCATCCTCTTCATCTCAAGAGTTACTAAATCTAGCTTGCACACATAACAACCAATTAACAACATACCTAAGTCCTAAAGATCTAAAATCTCATAATCATTAGTGATACCAAATCTTGATACAATATATAATACACACAACACAATTCATATTTAAACAAGAGCAAGATTTGAACTTAACCAATGGTTTTTGGTTAACATATACAAGTTAAACTTAAGGAATAAATTTAAATAACCCTAACTTTATGATAAAGTTATTATACTTTTAGATATGGCTAATTACCATTTGTTATGTAATTTAGTAACTAACTCTTAACTTACAAATCAACTATCTCTAACCCATTATCTAGCTTATTGTTTAACCTGAGACTAACTATCTATTTACTTAATAATTACTAATCGTTAATTTCTAACTATCTATCAATCAGTTACTAACTAATTGTTTATAAAACTTTCGACTAACTATTTATTAAGAAATAATCATTAAACTAATTTGACTTGTAATTAATTTATTAAATAATTTTTTTTTATTACTTTAGCCCTTGTAAGATAACAAGACCAGTTGACCAGCTCAATTTCCACCTTATTGACCGACCTATTTAGGTTAGTTAACTTCCTTAATTCATAGCTATTGACCAACCTCCTCTAAGCTGGCCGACCACCATCAATAAGTTTAAATTTTTTTCCCTTTCCGTACTAGTTTTTTTGCAAAAACATTTTGTATATCATCGAGATCTCAATGATCAAGTTATTCCATAATTCCATAACTTTTGAATTAAATCAAAGCCCTTTAAATTTCCACAATTCTTTCAACTATACTTGTAACAAAATAACTCTTTCTTAACATTCAAATCCAACAATAACTCTTTCCCAACATCTTTAGTTCAACATTATAGAAAAACAAACCAAGGTTCAATTGCTCTTACAATCAACCTGGTTCTTAAGCTAAAGTATATACAACTAATCTTATATTTCCATAATAATGAATGTGTATACTTTCTTGCTTATGTAATCAAAAATCTTGATCCAAAGTATATATCCATGACTAATATCTACTATAATCTTCTAAATAAATAATCTTATAATCGACAACTTCAACAATTACTTTATATATATAATCTTATCAAATTAAGATTCTCCTAAGCACCAATAACCAAACATCATGCTAATCCTCAACTCTCAATTTCCCTTCCATTCAAGCATATATTAGGCACTTGAATTAACAACAATCATCCATTACATTGTTGTAAGTTCTTACCATATGAAAGCACAAAATCCTAGTGCCTCTCTAAATAGGTTAGACCCCCACCACACAAGACCTTTACTTTCAATCGGTTGAATCCATGATGTAATAGTATACAATTGGGTCTTAATTTATTGTACAATCAAATAAAATGAAAGACCGTTATCTCTTTTTTTTCTTGGTTACAATAATAAGGGATACTTTAAGGTTCCCTTCTCTTTTAGACCAGGGTTTCCAATAATGGTCCATTATATCTACTGTCAAGATACATCCCTATAAACGCTTAGTATTTATTCATATCTATACTTTATATGCATATAATTAGAATATTAATTTCATATTATATGAATAGTATAAATACTAAATTGTCATTCTTTTACATATATTTTTTAGTGTATTTCAAATGGACTACATTAAAACCCTTAATTTTAGAAATACTAGTTGAAGATTGGAAACTAAGGGTGAGCAATTAACCTTATTGTATAGGATACAATCCGTGCATTGCTTAATCAGATGGGTTCTAGGTGGATAGCAAAGGTCACAAGACAAGTTTTGCGTATAAATTTTCCAAAATCTACTCCATGGGACAGGGGACAGGGTATAAGTACAAGGTCTTTCTACCTAATACTCACCTTAAAACATGTACTCTAATGTGCAAAAAGGTATAAGTTTCAAGGTCCCTAATATCTATACCCTATAAAAATTATTAAATAAATTATAAATGAATGATAAATGATAATATATAACTTTGCCAATGATATTCAAGTAAAAAGAGAAAAAAAAAAGACCTAAAACCATAAGTTAATAACTCTAACCGATAAAATCTAACAACATCTCTCTCGCTTTACATTTTTCATTCTTCCCCTTATTCTTTTCCATTTTCCTCTCCAACTTTTACGTTTTCCATTCTTTCCTACTATTCTTTTTCATTTGCTAAGTAGTAATATTATATAAACTTGAAATAACGAATGTATAAAATACCCTCTCTTTTTTTCAACTATAGCAAAAAGAGGATTCAAACTCTAATCTATCCTAATGAAAGACCAATGATAATGCTATTAGGTTACAAATGACCTTGGAAAAAAAAAATGCTTTTTTGGTATCACATGAAATTGGAACTTATAAAAAAAAAGTTTATAAGTTCCATAGAGCACTTGTACCTTATAAGTTTTATTAGATAAAGTTTTCAAAGTGCTATAAGATAGGTTTGAGATCCAAAATTTGGAACATATACCAAAAGAAAGTAGGGTATAGGCAGAATTTCATAACCTATCCACTTTATACATATTCACCCTTATTGAAAACTAAAAATAAATAAAATAAGACACTAATGAAATGGGAACCTAAATAAATGAGAAATAATGGAAAATAAGTTAATCTTCTGATAATGCATATTAGCCATTAAAGTTTTAAGGACTTATTTCAGCAAGCATTAACATAAAACATAAATAAAAAAAGAAGACTAATTAGCAAATAATCCTGCTTCCTCGCTACTAATGGTTATATTTATTTATGTAATTAAGCACATAAGTTTTGAATTTCCTTTAATTTAGCTCCTCATGTGAAATTTGCTCAAAAGATTAGTGATCAACATTATAACATTAAGTACTTATATACATTTTTATGGCGTTAAAAGAGAAAAATGGAAAATGCGCTGAAAATCTTGTACCTTTTCAAACAACTAAATTTGAATTCTAGAGATCACCCTCGAGACGTCCACAAAATCATCAAATCGAGTCATTTTTATGTAATTTCATTTAATTTGGTATGACACATTAGCGAGTAAAACGAAAAATTAAATGCAACAAATGAAAATAAAAAATTACAAGAGAATTTTGAAAGGATAATTAAAAACTGGGTAGAAGATAAAGAAAACAATAAAGATAAATGAATGGAGCATTGATTTTATACAAAGTAATTAATCACATACTACTTTTGATTTATTCACCGATTCTTTTATCCCATCCATCCTTATAGGTTAAGTGGAAATTAATATGGATAGACTCTGATAATTTGCAGGAAAAGAATTATCCAATTTCAATTTCCAACAAATTTCAACTAAAAGCACTTTATATATCAAAATTGTTTTTTAAACTAATAATATGTGCCATCTACGTAAATATTATCGATTATGTTCAAGTTTTATTAAAATTAATAATACTTATATTTATAAGTTTAAACTTTATTACGGTATTTTAGTGTTTCCTTAAAAGAGACAAGAAAGTCAATTAGATAAGGCAGTTTAACTGTAATTTGATCACTAGTGATGAGTATCATTCTCGAAATGGCTGCAAATTCGTACGTAGGAAATACTAGACTTTCTGAATTTATTGCTTCATGCACTTAGTCAATGGCCCCACTTCGGAAAGACCACAAAAAATTTTCCTACTCGTCGACTTTCACGCAAAAGCTAAGTGCTGCAACCTACAGGTGTAAATCACCCTCCCCCACAAGATGCCCAACCTCGACGGCACGTCGAAACCCAGATAACGCCGTTACATCAACCGATTTTGTAATTCTCTTTCTTCTTATACATAGACGCTGTACCCATATTTTGGATGTTAAAAAAATATAAATATCTGTAAATTATGTGTGAAATATTCAGAAAATAAAAGAAAATATATTTTTGTGAAGTTATTAGATAATACATTTATATCTAAATATATATAGATATACATAATGATAATTAAACATCAATTACATGTCTTAGTAAAAAAATAAAAAGTTTATTCTTACAAACTCTTATAAAGTTATCAAGCAACTACAAGCATTTCCTAGAAAAAAAAAAATTGAAATTCCCTTCCCATTGAATCTTTAAAGGTGTGATGAGTACAATTATTGTTAAATTTTTTTTCATTCATATAAAATGCATTATACTATATCCTAGGATTCACCTAATTACATTGTTATGCATCCATTTAAACAAAAATAATATAGTCAAACCCAAATCAAGTGATTAACTCAAACATATAAGAGAATCAAATATGAAGCAAAAATCATATTCAATTAAAAGTAAAAACAGAGCTAAATTTGAATCAATTTGAGTTAAACCATATAGATGAATCCGAATTTAATAACATAACATAAAAACACAAAATTTATCTTATAATAAGCAACTCATTTAATAATCATTAACTCGTTTCTTATCCTTTACCGTACTTGGTATTCAAAATCTTCCAAAATAACAGGCAACCTTACATAGAACTTTGTCTCTCATGAATATGATTTGCTCTAATATTAAGATATTGCGTATAAATTATTCAAACAAATTTCTTTCACCAGAATAATGAAAGATTATATTTTTTCGTAATTCGTAGTAACTTTTGTGTATGATGATGACAGGTTTGATATGTTAATCATCTGCTCCGATCTATGATTATCCAAATTGGATTCACCACCATAAGGGTAATAAAAACCAAAATTGGTAACATTGCACTGTATAAATATAATTTAAAGAAATTGGGTACACATTTAATGATACAAGAATTCAAAGTAAATTAACATTTATATCACTTAAATCCCATTTTGAAATCACTAAACCGGAAACTGACCTTAGGATAAGGTAATATTCAAAACGAAACCATTGGAATAAATTTGAAACTAAAAATAAGAAACTAATTAAATTGAAAGAGAAACCTGACTAAAATGGGAAAGTAGAAAAATAATAGGAAATGAAAGATAATCTTTGTCAGTATGCACATCAGCGTCGGCCATTAAAGTTGAATGAGTTGATTTTAACAAGCAGAGAGAGAGAGAGAGAGAGAAAGAAAGAAAGAAAGAGACTGATTACCAAACAGGCGTTCGTGGCTACTAATGAATCAATTTACGTAATTAAGCACCAACATTTTGAATTTCCTCCAATTCAACTCCTCGTATTAAATTTGCTCAAACAATGTAACGTTAAGTAATTATACACATATAAAAAGCAGATTGAAAGCTCATGCCCTTTCAGAGAAATTAAATTCTAGATATTTTACCAATGCTTTCGATTTGATGTCTCTAAAATCTTTTACAATATAAAATAAAAAAAAACGAATAAAGTCTCCAAAATTGTAAGATTGAAACATTCTATCGACTTTAATTTCTCAGTTATCCCATATGGTATCTTATCATCTAGCACATCAACAAGTAAAAGGGAAAAAAATGGAAGGAAAAAAAAAAAAAAAAAAAACGAGAGAGAGAGAGAGAGAAAGCACAGCTGCCCTCTATAGCCACCGTAGAGAAGGTGGTTAGCAAAGCAGAATAGGTATCTAACAACCGCCTCAAAAGCGGCTGCAAGTGTCCAGCACTACCAATCACAATTTTATTTTTCCAATTGAAGCTGGGTTAACTTATGGAATCATTCGGCACAGGTTGTTCGTGACACACCAGTAAATGGTTGGGGGTGACCACTTCTAGTCTGTTGACTACAATAGCTATTAGAGGGGCATGGTCCATGTCCATCCAGTCCAATTTATTCTCTTAATCAAATCAAACTATATGTTATAGTATAATTTTTAACACTGGAATGATACAGTACAATTTAGTTCATAAACCTTTTTTTCTTTTTCTTTTTTTTTTTTTTGAATTAAAAGAAACCTATACCATCCAATTCAATTTACAATTCCAAACGTAATCGTCCATATAAAACATTATCATAACTTGTTGCAAACTATAAGAATAGTAGCAGTTTGCTCACTGGGCTATCAGAAGTAAGCACCTAAAAAACAAAAAAAAAAATTAGAATTCATCAAATAAAACTAATATTGATGAACTTCTTCAACAACACAGCAGACCATCTTTGTTCGGTGATATTTACTGGCAAAACAGTAGTAGTCGGTCCTCGAATAGTAGCGAGCAGATCAGTGGCGATCAACATCTCTTTCTTCTCGCAAATGCAAACGGATTATAACTTATAAGTAGGTACTTTTCAGAGTTAAAAAAACTCGCCAAATTCATTTAAAAACTCGTCTTATTGACCAGTGGTTCATGAGTAGCACAAAATTAGTTTTTTTTTTTTATAATCCCATCCATATTTTTTACGAAATGGATCATATCTTTTATTTCACTCTTAATCTATATTATTTTAAATTTGAATCACTAAATAAATTGTAATTTTAACTTATCAAATTTAAAAAAATGTAAATAAATAAATTATAAATTCAATTGTAAATAAATAAATAGTAAGATAAAGAATTAAACCAATCATATTAAAATAGTAAATGAAATCATAAATATTTTTTTATTTTTTCCAAATAAGCTACCGATTTGAATGAATTCAGCCCACTCGAATCTAGCGATTAATTAATATCATTAATCCAAACCAAATCGCAAACTGAACTTAATGGAGCGAAAAAAAATTATAATCTAATTCAATTCCGTTCACAATTCTATTGATTTATTTCCCATCCGTAATAGCTATGATGTTTTGCTCGAAAGTTTTCTTTATTTATTTATTTTAATATTACTTGAGTATTAAAAGTTATTATTTTAATGCATATTTCATTTTACTGACTTGTCATACAACGCATTTTTCACGTGGCATAAAAGAAATGCTAGAATAGACATCTATAAAATACTTTCTTTATTTTTCTCCTCTTTTTTTTTTTCCACAGACATCTATAATATACTTGATTGCGTCATTTTGAAAAGATCTATTATTAAAATTAATAATTGCAGGATTTCTTTCTTACAAAAAGGAAAAAGATTTAAGACTTCCATACATCTTGTTCCAAAATAGGAAAAGAAAAAAAACATTATTAAGGTTGAATTTGCATGCTAGTGTGATATGATTGGTTTGACAGACAAAATCGAAAATCTAAAGGCTTATACCACATCAATTAATTTATAAGGGTTAGCTTTAAACACAGACAAAAATTTTGAGGGGTTAATAATATATTAGGTGGAAGAAAGAGAAAACATGTAACATATTTTATTCTACGTAATTTTTCATATGGTGCTCTTGATTTATTCGTCGACCTTTTATTGCATCCGTCCCTATTAGCATAAACGGAAATTAACATGGATGGACTTTTAAAGTTCGTAATGGGTGATGATAAAAGAAATACAGACTTTTAATTTCTCAGGAATTTTAACTGAGTACTTTATATTTCAAAAATTATTTCTCAAACTTATAATATGTAGCATTCATACAAATATTATGATTTAAAAATACATATAATGAAAAGTATAATATTTAAAATAAAATATATATTAAATATTATATTTATAAATTTAAACTGTATAAAAATATATTTATTACTTTTTAAAATAGATAAAAAAATCAGTTGAAAAATAACAACCTTTTTCAACTGACGTTTAACTGAACTTGCATGGATCATGCAAATTATTCCAAAATGAAGTTTTGTGCGGTAGGAAATACTAGACTTTTGATAGAGACTTCCTATGCGAATTTATTGCGTTGTGCATTCAGTCGGTGGTCCCACCACGGAAAGGGGATATAAATTTCCCTACTTGTCGACTTGCACGCAAAACCCAAGGGTTGCAACCTACAGGTGTAAATCACCTACCCCCACAAGATGCCCAACCCCAATGGCACGACCGAATCCAAATAACGCCGTTATAACGTCCGAGTATACCGAAACAGAGTCAAGTCAACTATGCAGTCTCGATTTGATCGCCAAAATAACGCCTCATTCACGCCGTTGAAAGCCCAAAAACGAAGATTAGTTCGCAGGCGAAAGAAAAGCTGAAAGTAGAACCAAACACATGCAAAACGTTGAGGTAATCGTCACAAGTAAGAATCTTCAAACGTTGTTATCTTCACAGCCTAGACCCTCAAGATTACTATAAGTGTTACCTGAAGAGATAAAGTTTTCTTACTATCATATTCCGTTTTTTATCCATATCTCTTTTTATCATATATTATATTTATACTTATTAAATATAATTTCGTCAGCATATCCCGAATTTATTCTTCCTTTTACTCGCATTTAACAAATATATATATATATATATATATACAGCGAGTAATATGATTTTATAAAACAGGGATAACGATTAAAAAAACTTGATCCCCAAATGAGTAACACACACAATACACAACAGCCATTGCCGATGCAAGTTTCTTATACGTGTAATTATGAACCTAAAGCGAAACTAATATAGAATAGTTTAATAGTTTACCGGGAAAGGGAGTTATCAGTTTTAAAGAGCTTTATATAAACAATATAGTACTTGTCCTGCCTTTATGTTCGGTTTCTTTTACTTTTCTCTCTTTTTTCTCTTCCCTCACTCCGATGAGAAAGACGTTGTCTTCATTCCTCCTTTGCACTCAACCGAACTTATTCAGATCTACAGCATTGACTCATTTCTAAGGTAAATTTCAACTTTTGGGTGTTCTTAATTATATTTTCCTAGTATTTTTTTTTTTGTTTATTGTGCTAAACTTGACCCAGCAATTTTCCAGAATAAAATGGCATTTTTCTGATGAGATCAATTGGATGGATTCATAAAATTTTTGTTTTATGGTTTTTTTTCCTTAGTTTATCTGCATTTTCGTGTGCTTGGCAGCTATTTTTAACCAAGTGGTGTCCGTGTGGTAGGTTCAGTGTGCAATTTATCTTTCCTCTTTATGTACAGAAATTTTTTTTTTTTTCCTTTTTACTTTCTATTTCCTTAAATGGCAACGAAGAACTTAGATAATTTTTTTTTTTTTAATTTTTAATAATCCATGTCCAGGTAGATCAGGTGCTTGCATATCAATCAGCTTAAGAGTGAGGTATTTCAATTTCATTGTTTTCTCCTTTTCCCCTTTCTGAGTTCTCGCCCCTTCATCTCTATTTTGCCGTAAAATCCAACTTTCCACTGTTCGGTTCACTCTGGGTTTCAATTCTCGTCGCCAGGACAATTGGTCAAATAAAGATGAACACTGAAGGGAAGACCCATTCTCGCTGTGAAGTAACTTCAGCGGCAAACTTTTGTTTCAATGGAAAAACTGAAAAGCATTAAGCAAAAGAGGAGGTACCGTAAGCTGAACAATGGATGTCAATAAGAATGATGAGATGGCTTGGTACATCGGTAGTTCCTGGGCTCCATCCACCCCTGTAAAACCCGGAGCACAACCGATTCAAGCAGCCATCACAATTGACGGGCCAAATGAAGAAGCTTCCTTGGATTTAGAGGAATTTCCACCTGGGTTTCCTCATAAAATCCAAACCAATGCAAGTCATTTCAGTTGCAACCCCTCCAATGGCACAAAGGATATTGGAGAATCCTACAATGTTGAGGCCAGTTACCATGGGAGCGAAAGAGATACCGACTGGTCTATAAACACCGGAACAGGTCTTTTCTCTAATCTTTTGGCACTGGCGAGTTCTGGTCAGACAACTTCCACAAGTGAAGTGCAAGGCAAACGCAGAACCTTGGACGATTTTCACCATTCCGTTTCTTATTCTGGTACTTGTGAACGTGTACAGTCCATTCTTGCAAGCTATCCTGAACTGGACTTCTTGCTAGGTCCATCAATCAGTTGCTGTACTGCATATGACTGTAAGCATCTTTAACTTGTCATATCACATCACTATCTCTGAAGATTATGTGTTGACAATGCTTAGGAAGCACTGAACTTTAGCCATCACAAGAGTAAACTGATCATAGTAACATGTGGAAAGAGAAAAATGTATTGACAATTTGGTTGAACATGCTAGAATAATTGTAGAAATTGGATAAAAATAAGGAAAAGATCTTGAACATGGACCAATATGAACTGCAGGGATTGGAAACTACCTTCCATTCACATGCTGGCTAGTGAATTGGAACTATGAAAGATATGCTTAGAAGCTAGTTGATCAGCCACTATATGCATTTTTTATGCAATAAGCATTGAGGTGGGCAATTACCTTTCTAAAGCAAGTCTAAAGGTCTTTGTTTACTCTATTCAACAGGTGAGCACTTGGATCCCCAGTCTCATGGTGATCATACCAGTCTGCCACAAACAATGATGGAAAATGTAGTTTCTCAAAAAATCATACCCCAATTTGCTCCCATTACTCCAGAAAAACCTGTTGGCATGGAAAGGAGAATCTCTGAAAAGGAAAACATATCAACAGATACACAAACTGGACAGGAGAATATAACTGCTTCAATAGACCTCAATACTGGGGAGCTTGAACACACAGGGAACCTGGAGCTCAGTGGACATTTGAACTCCACAATGGATCTCATGCTGCCAAAAGAAAATCAGGACCCAAAAGACGGAGACAGCCAGATTATTGAGGTTGATAAAACACCACAAAAGAAAGAGCGGCGGAGAAAACACAGGCCAAAGGTGGTCAAAGAGGGAAAGCCAAAAAGGACACCAAGGCAAACAACATCCAAACCTACCACTAATATAGATCCAAAAACAGGCAAAAGAAAGTATGTACGGAGAAAGGGAATTGAAAAACCTCAAAGCTCTCCTGTAGAGACGGTGAGCAACCCTACCGATCCTGACACCACAAAATCTGGACCCACAAAGAAGACATGCCGGAGATCATTAAATTTTGACGTGGAAGGGCAAGTAAGGAGAGAGACTTTTGTAGGCCAACCATTTCATGCTTCAGAATCACAGGCAGAAGATCCAAAAACTGGATGTCTTTCTTCAAAATCAATTGAGCAGCCTGACAAAGAATCAGAAGATGCTGGAAAAGGAGCTAGTGTGCATACTTTTGAGCTTGACCTAAACACAAATCCCATGCAGAAAGATTCAGTGCCCTGTCAAAATGAGGAGGAAACAGAGAGAGTGACTGCAGCCCAGAATATAATGCCTCGAGAAAAGTCAGGCCTTGCTTTTGAAATGGACAACATTAGTATTAAAGCTACTGATCATGAAATGCCAACACAAATGTTTAGAACTGACAACGAGCTTGCAAGAACTCAATGTGATTCTTATAGCATTTGCACAAATTTGATGGAGGGAAATCAGGTAAACACTTTGAAGAGAAAACATCCTCTATTTAGAGGAGAAGCGAGCAGTGGCAGCATGAATTTAAGTGGTGTTCAGGGTAATAATTTACAAAAATATGATAAGATGTTCAAGTCATATTTCCCATATCTTCACTGCAAAGATTCATCCAACTTTGAACAGCACTGCAAGTTGAACACCTCAGCAGTGGATCCAATGGAAAAATTTGGGAGACTGAATCACCCGCTAGATGTTCACAGAACAAATTCTTTGGAGCAGAACTGCAGTAATTGGATCTCCACAACCCAAACAAATGCTCTTAGAATTCCACCCACATTTGGAGAAATACAGAAAGTACTTCAAAATAAGCAGGAGGAAGTTTGTTGCATTCTGGAATCAGGAAAGACAGCGGGATCAAGACACGCATATGGGGATTCCACCAAGGATTCTGGTCCGGCAACAACAATGAATTACATGGGTCCAACTTACATTCCAAAACAAGGAGCAAACAATGAGGTTCAAGGAACTATCATTGTGTATAATCACCGCCAGATCGTACCAAAGCCTTTAGGTACTTAAACAATCTCTGTCTTCAGCAACTTCAAATGCAATCGTTCTATTATTCCTTCGATTTATCAACATTATTTAACAAGTCATTCCCTGCAGGTGGTCGTCGAAAAATTTTGAAGGATAAAACAGTTTCCATCAATGTGATTATTAAACAATTTAAGCGTCTAAATATAAATAAAGGAAGCAAGAAACATGCACGAAGAAACCAAAAGACATCTTGTGAGACAAGTATTGATGAACAGAGAGCACTTGTTCTTTACCAGAGAGATGGCACCATTGTTCCCTTCAGCGGCCCCTTTAACACCCCAAAGAGACGACATGAAAGACCAAAAGTTGACCTTGACAATGAGACTACCAGAGTTTGGATGCTTCTGCTTGAAAATATAAACAATGAAGGTATCGATGGGACAGATGAAGAGAAGGCAAAATGGTGGGAAGAAGAACGAAGAGTGTTCAAAGGACGTGCAGATTCATTCATTGCACGAATGCACCTTGTACAAGGTTAGTGACGCATCCAGAATCTGTCTGAAAACAAACTAATTCATAAATATATTTAATATGTTATTAAAACTGTATTTGTCTGTCTTTTATTTTGCATCTAATCATCATCAGTAAGTGCACTAGCACAAACCAATAACAACATGCAGTTGAATAAGAAATTTCTCGTTTGGTGCAATGCTATTACATAAGAATTAATTTATTTGAGTGACAATTGCCTTGAGATCATATAAGTGATACTTCATATGCCAAAGTTCATTTGCAAACTCTACATGCCTTGGCTGCAAATGAACCAAGCTATTTGCGAGCTACTCAAACTCAATTGGTTTAAAGCTTGACTCAGCTCGGCTCAACTAGTAAGCAAGCCGAGCTTGTGCTCCAGAAAGGCTCGTGAGCTTACTCACTTAAACTCGCAAGCCAACTCGTTTAGGCTCATAAATAAATTTACGAATTTTATATATACTATAAATATTATATATTATTAAAATTTAAAAGCTAATATCTATTTAATATATTTAAATATATAATATAATTCTTGTTCACTCTTTATTAATCTATTTATTTATATATTTCTTAATTTTGTAAACTTAGGCTCATTAATAGACTTGAAATTGACTAACTTTAGGCTTAAACTCAAACTCAATTAGTAAACGAGCTAAATTTAATCCTAAAACAAAGCTCATTTATCTAAACGAGTCGAACTCAAGCCTCAATTTTAAGCACAATAAAAAGCTCGACTCAAGCTCAATAATTTCTAAATGAGCTAAGCCTAAACTTTTAGAAACTTAGCTCGACTCATTTGCATTCTAAAGTGAGAATCTCATAAAAGGGCTGTTAATGCAAAAGTTTAACTGACTTACAAGATAAGTCACCCAGAATGATTCAGGGAAACTGATTGTTGTGCATTTGCTGGACCTTCAGCAATGCTCATTCACAAATGGCCATCTGAGAATACCAAGTTTCACTTATTGTTTATTATAGTAACTATTTGCTATTAATGTAGGTGATAGACGCTTCTCCAAATGGAAAGGATCAGTGGTGGACTCAGTTGTTGGAGTTTTCCTTACACAAAATGTCTCAGACCACCTTTCTAGGTATTTGAACTGCTGACTTGATGATCAGAGTACTGAAAATGATAACATGCAAATGAGTGAGCTCAATAGTTTCGTTGCTTTTTTTGTTTTTCCCTTTTTGCAGTTCAGCATTCATGTCACTTGCTGCACGTTTTCCCCCCAACGCAGACAAAAGACCCTGCTGTGATGAAGGATTTGAGGCCATCGTGGATGATCCTCAAATTTGTCTATTGGGCTCTGAATTTACCAATAACCAGAATGAGACAAATCAAAGACTTGATGTTCATCATTCAGTGCTACATGGTATGATTGAGCATAAAAATGACGAGGTTAACAACAATGCACACATCAGCGGCACAATATTCAATAGCTGCACCATAAATGAATCAGAATTTTTATCTTCAGATTCATGGTGGAGCAGCAATGTGTCAGCATCTCATTCAGTAGACAATATATCAGCCACAGGAATCATTGGAGCAGAAACATATTCCATTGAGGGAGATAAAAAATGGGAAAACAAAGAGTTAACGCTTCGGTGCTCTGCAAACTCATCACCATCCTCAGCCGAATCTTCAATTACTCAGGCCTCTGAAAGAACAGAAGCGTCATGCTTAGTAAACAACACCAAAGGAGATGCCACAAATAGGCCCAACTCTTTTTTGCAGCTGCTGCATGACGTGCAGAATGTTGACTGTGGTTTGGACAGTGGGAATATATCATCTGGTGATCGTCTGCAGCTTATGCACAATAGATCCGATGTGAAGTACAAAAAGGAAAGATTGCATATAAGCATCTTAGATACTCTTGAAGGCCATTTGGATCATGTCCACAGCACAGCAGTATCAGAAGTTGATTGCACTGAGACGTTTCAAGGAGTACCGATTTCTTTAGAGGAGACCAGGCATGCTAACATAAAGTGTGACAGTGGACAAATTACATCACCAAGTGAAGTATCCATTCAAAACAGTACTACTGGTTCAGATGAAAGCATTAGTAGTTTCAATGAGAACAATCCACCAAGGAAGTGCAGTCTGCAAGATAGTGATTCAAGATGTTGGATTGGAGGCCAAAATACAGCTGAAAGACTTAGCTTAAGTTATAATGATAGCAACCAGCTGTGTCATAGCTTACCAAATCTTTTGAGCGAACAAGTAGAAAGTGTTCATAGTTTTCATAATGATAATAATCAGGAATTGGCAAGGACAGCTTTATCTAACCAACAATGTGCAATTACCAAGGAAGCAGATGAGAATAATTCCAAAACTTCAGGGGAAAAACTTAGAAGGGTAAAAAAGGTGAAAGAAGATGAGTTTGACTGGGATAGTCTGAGAAAACAGGCAGAAAATATAAGCACAAAAAAGGAAAGGACAGAAGATAGAATGGATTCAGTGGATTGGGAAGCACTAAGATCTGCAGATGTAAATGAAATAGCCAACACTATCAAAGAGCGGGGGATGAACAACCGGCTTGCAGCAAGAATCAAGGTATGTTGTAAAACTTCATGTTAATGAGTATTAGACACAAAATCAGAAGGTGATCCACATGATATCATCTTGACTGGGGACTTTATGCAGGATTTCCTCAACAGACTGGTTGAGGAACACGGAAGCATTGATCTGGAATGGCTCAGAGAAGTTCCTCCAGACAAAGCAAAGTAAGAACAAGAATTCAAAATGAAATGTTGAAAGATAACCAGATCAACAGACTAACATAACTGAATTGGCTTCTGTTTATAGAGAATATTTGCTAAGCTTTAAAGGACTGGGGCTGAAAAGTGTGGAGTGTGTGCGGCTTCTAACACTTCACCATCTTGCTTTCCCAGTAAGTTGAAAATTACAATATTTACCTGGTCATATGATAACTCATGGAACTTATGCTGCACGCTTCTAAACAGGTGGACACAAATGTAGGACGCATAGCTGTGAGACTAGGATGGGTTCCCTTGCAGCCACTGCCCGAATCACTTCAATTGCATCTCCTAGAACTGTGAGTTTCATTAACTAACTGTAAACCAATCCCATAATAGGCAATGGAAGTCATCGTCTTGCTTGTCTGTGCAGGTACCCAGTGTTAGAATCGATCCAGCAATATCTGTGGCCAAGATTGTGCAAGCTTGACCAAAGAACATTGTATTGCTGAAGCTAACTGTTTCTTTTTCTTTCATGTTAGATGAAATGAACAAATTATTTATAGATCAGAACGTGCACTCACTTGTTGCAATATTACTAATAGGTATGAGTTGCATTACCAGATGATCACTTTTGGAAAGGTATGCCTTCTTATATTGTTTTAAGAAAAAGAACATACATACATACATACATACATATATATATATATATATATATATATACACATATGTGCGCCTTGTTATATTGTTTTGAAAAAAGGACCCTTATATACATATACATACATATATGTGTACACACACGCGCGCACATATATATATCTTGCTGACTGACCAACTTAAAGAGATCAAAATCATGCAGGTGTTCTGTACGAAAAGCAAACCAAATTGTAATGCATGCCCCATGAGAGGAGAATGCAGACATTTTGCTAGTGCATTTGCAAGGTTCTCTTTATACTTAGATTGCTTTACTGATTTAATACATGTACATTTTTGACAAAGACACTAAAAGAAAATCATGTAAAAGTTTACTGAGATCCCACTTTGTTGAACAGCCTATAGAAATACATGTAATTCCATTGATAATACCACTTGTCTGTACAATAATGCAGTGCCAGGCTAGCCTTACCAGGGCCAGAGGAGAAAAGTAAAGTCGATGAAACACATAATGCAATTGCTCAGGTTCCCTCTCGGCTTGAGTTAATGCCACCTCCATCTCAGTCAGAAGAAAAATCACAAGAAAAGCAGCTCCAAGAAGTGAGAGTTGAGTTTGCTAATTGTCAACCTATCATTGAAGAACCAGCTTCTCCTGAACAAGCATACTCACCAGTTTTAGAAAAGGACATAGAGGATGTGATCCCTGAAGATTCCGATGACATTCCCACAATAAAGCTTAATATGGAAGCTTTCACTCTAAATTTACAGAGCTATATGCGACAGAACATGGAGTTACAAGTTAGTGAGATGTCAAAGGCCTTAGTTGCTTTAACTCCTGAAGCTGCATCTGTTCCTGTGCCTAAGCTAAAAAACATAAACCGCCTGCGAACTGAACATCTTGTGTAAGTTGAACTACAAATTGTCTACTTTGAATTACTGATCTGCTAGGGGATTATACTTGGTGTTACTAATAGTCAGTATACCAACTAAGTAGGGCAATAGAGGAATATTTTTTTCTGATAAAAGCAATAGAGGGATGATGAAGCAATGATAATTAATTTTTCAAAGAGAGACCACAATAAGTTTTCTACTGAACTTTATGACTTATGCCAGATACTAATTGCTTTTACCTTTCTCAAATAACATGCAGCTATGAAATTCCAGAAGGACATCCACTTCTAAATGGGGCAAGTTACTTCTCATCTTCTTTGAATGCTAAGAAAACTCTCTTAAATAATTACCCAACAAAAAAGCATATAATATACATATCTTACTAATTGCATTTCAATAAGATGCAGATGGACAGACTAGAACCAGATGATCCAAGCAAATACCTCCTTGCCATATGGTCACCAGGTCTGTGGCCTTGTCAGACAAGTTTAAGATAACCATAGTTTTTAATAGGAAGAAATATGAAAAGTGAAAGGTGTTGATTGACAATCAACAGCTATATCTTTTTAGCTGATGAAAAGTTGTCCTAATCAGGTGAAACAGCAACATCCATTCAACCACCTGATAGAACGTGCAATCTCCACGAATATGGTGGACTTTGTGACGAAATTACATGTGTCTCGTGCAGCAGTAGAAGGGAAGCAAACTCCCAAATAGTCCGTGGGACATTTTTGGTAAGTAAATGCTACTTCCTTTCAACCATATGGAGGAATATTATTTTCTGCTGGGTTGTTATTTAAATTATACTGATGACTGTGTACTGCATGTCATTAACAGATACCATGCCGAACAGCTATGCAGGGGAGCTTTCCACTCAATGGAACATATTTTCAAGTTAATGAGGTTGTTTTTTATTCTGAGTATTGTTCTTCAATGATCTTAAAGTCCCTGACTGCCATCAAGTTAACAGCTAATGCTGACCATTGCAGGTATTTGCTGATCATGATTCCAGTCTCAACCCTATAGATGTCCCCAGAAATTATTTATGGAACCTTCCAAGAAGAACTGTTTACTTTGGAACTTCTGTAACCTCAATTTTTAAGGGTAATGATTGCAGAAGATCAAATTATGCTGACGTTTCAGTTATATCGGTAATAACAGCATACATTTCCATAACTGGACCTATGCAGGTTTATCGACAGAAGCCATTCAGCACTGCTTCTGGAGAGGTATGTCATTGAGTAATTAATCTATTGTGAAATTTTCATTCAGATTATTTTTCACTGCTAAAACCAGAAAAAATTTCTTTTATTTAGTCATCACAAATGGTCACAGATGTCATGAATATGTTAAATCTCCTCTAATATCTCACAAACACTTCAATACCTAAATGAGTAAAGTAGCATAACCAGGTGCCCAGAATTCAGGTATACAACTTAAAGTGAAACAACCGGCTTTGAATGGCAAATCTTAGGACTAAAGCTATTAGGTGCTATAAAAGCTGAACAGCCAAAAGTTGGCATGAAAACCTTGGTGATTATTGTCAGTTCATAGAGTTTGACCTTGTTGATTGTTGGGTAAGTTGGTCCCTTGATTAATATCAAAAGGAAGATATGTGCTGAGTTGCAACATCCAAATATAAAATTGCATTTTCACTAAAATACTGTATATATAATACATTAAAGGGGTTCAAGTACTCCAAGTTTTATCGAGAATAAGTTTTGTTTGGTATATAGCAATCATTGATCATCATGTTAAATCATCCTTTGTCCAAGCATACAGAAACCACAGCTCGTCTGTTATTGCTGCCATACAAGTTGTTTATAAAGATAGAAAAGAAAGCATCACTGGTTTAAGGATAGAAGTCACAAAAAGAATGAAAGAATAATAAGCAGAGAGTGTCACAAGAATCAATTAACAAGCAAGGCAGAAGTTTTATTTATCATGGCTATAATATTCTTTTCTTGTGAGATGAACTTCCCTTGCACAGCCGTAAAACAAATTATATTTAAGCAATTAGATCTTACTCCATTATTTTTGCCATATTTTGATATTAGTATAGTATTGAGAAGGCTGAAAAAACACATGATATGTTAAAAATGTTGACTTAAATTTAAGTCATTTTTTAATAAAATTCTTTTAGCAAGAAAATGAGTTACTAGAAGGTGACTTTTACTTGTTCATCTGTGTATGAGCATGATGCTTCCTCTTAAAGTAGAAATATAATAACACATCCATTCCCACAAGCTTAACAATGGTTGTAGACAAAACTAAATTGAGTTAAACAATATGAGCTCAACTAGAATACTCAAAACCTATGCTTGATTGGGATTAGATTTTCTAGCTCGAGCATAACTCAAAATGTTATTCAATGAGCTCAACCCTAATTTGACTAAACCCGTATAAGCTCAATTAGTTAGAATGTATTCCTTTTAAGTAAAATTATATTAAAGCCCGAACTTAACTCAATTTCAATATAGTTCAATGTATATAATTAAGTTCGACTAAATTTTATTGAGCTGAATTAGTTGAAGCCCAAGCTCAATTTGGCGACTACTCCAATAGCTTAAGCATTTAGCTTGACTCAATTGTAATCAAATGAAACCAAAGCAAATTTTGATGACCTACGTAGCTTTTGTGCACTCCCTTAATTTAAATAAAGAGTTGGTTATGATATCATATTAAACATAGCATCAGAGCCCATGGTTAGAAAATTCTAGTCCCAACAATATATTAAAGCCCAAAAATTTAAGCTTTAACCATTCACTCAACATGCAACAAGAGTATAGAATTTTAAAGAAAGACGTGCCAATATCTAGAAATTTAAGTTTTAGATGATTTTGTTATAGTAATGGAGTTTCAAGTATTATAATATTACTGTTCTATACATGTTTGTTATAATTTGTAATATGTAAGGGTATTATTATCCTTTCATAATTTTGCTAAGGCTAGATTCATACACAGTTTCTATAAATACAAAATGTACTATGTACTTTATCCATATACAATACAAATATCATTTTTACTATCAATGTATATAATACCCTAAATTTATTTCAGCAGTTACTCGCTGCCACCTCCTCGAACTGTTAGCCACCATCATCAAGTGAAAGAAACACTACCGTCACCAAAATGGACCACCTACAACTTCGCACCATTCTCAACCTCCATACCCATTCTTCTGCTTCCAAGCCTTACCGCTACACTACGGCTCTTTGTGATCCTATTTGGGTAACCGCCATGAGAGATGAGTTAAACTCTCTTCCCGAAAACAACACTTAGATCCTTATCCCTCCACACCATCATCAAAACGTTTTAGGCGATACATAGAAATTTTGCACCAAATACAATGCTAAAGGATTGATCAAGTGTCATAAAGTTAGCTTGGTAACCCAAGGGTTCACCCAATAAGAAGATATTGAATATATAAAGACATTCAATTTGTTATCAAATCCACCACCTTCTAATTTATTCGCTTTCATGCTATTTCCTCCCAATAAGAAATTTGTCAACTCGATTTCAAAAACGCCTTCCTTCATAATAATCTCATTAAGACAATTTTCATGAAATAACCTCCAGGCTTTGTCCATCTCCACTACCCCATCATGTTTGTAAACTATAGAAGTCTATTTATGGTTTTAAACAATATCCTCATGCTTGGTTCCACGCTTCAATAGCTTCGTTGTCACCTTAGGCTTTCGTCAAAGCAAAACTAACACATTGATGTTCCTCTCTCAAGTCTTAGACACACTTACTCTTTTTCTCTATGTAGATGGCATTATTTTCACTAATAGTAGCATTGTACTTCTCAATCACTACATCTTTCATCAATTTGTCATGAAAGCTCTTAGTACCCTCCACTTCTTCCTTGGCATTCCTATTACCCACATAAGTCAAGTTCTCTACTTATGTCAATCTCACTTTCTTTAAGATCTTCTCAAATAGCACCACATACACTTATCAAAGCCAGTCACAACCCCACTCTCTCCTTGGAATCATCTTAGTGCCTATGGTTTTCCCCTTCTCTCCAGCCTTATTGCCCATTGTGAAATTGTTGGTATATTACAATACCTTACAATTATCCAACTAAATAATAGCTTTACGATTAATCAATCCAACCAATAAATGCACCATCATAACACAAATCACATGCAAGCAACAAAACATGTTCTTCGATATCTACAATGCACACCCTCAATGAGTCTTCCACTCACACATACATCGTATACATCATTAACTACCTTTGCTAATGCTGACTAAGTTGGCTACCCAAATCACGTTGCTCAACAATAGGCTATGCCATTTATCTTAGATGCAACCTTATTTTATGGCGATCTAAAAAGCAACCCTCTATATCACGAAGTTTCACTAAAGCGAAGTATCATATTCTTATATATACTATTGCTAAATCCACCTGAATCCATCATCTCACCCAAGAAATAGAAGTCCCCATGCTCCATTCTTTTATGCTGTGATAATCTTGGAACTATTTATATGTTTAGCAACCATGTCCAACATGATAGTACAAAACATGTCGATATTGATTGCCATTTTGTACGCAAAATGATTGCCTTCGGTCAAATTCTTATATGGTACATTCTTACTCGTCATTAGCATACAAACATTCTCACAAGAACCTTTGTACAACTACTTTTCTTGATCATCAATCCAATCTTACGCTAACATTAGCACCATAAGATTAAGACGGCATTTTATAGTATTACTATTCTATACATGTTTATTATAGTTTATAATACATAAGGGTATTATGGTCCTTTCACAATGTCACTAGGGTTTGATATATATGCAACTTCTATAAATACAAAATGTGATATATACTCTATCCACATACAATACAAATATCATTTTTATTATCAATGTACATCAAGACTTCCAAACAACTAAATATATCAAGATTAAACTACACTTCTCTAGCATCGAACCCAAGTGACAATACATACCATCTTTAAAAATTTTATCATGCAATTGCATGTCTTAACATACTGCAATAACAAGTGCATGTTAAGTATCTTATATGATAGACTAACTCTTACCATCTCTCTAAGCAAGGTACATACTATATTCATCAAAGGAATAATCATATATGGATAATATTGTAATCTTAGAAGAGCTTCTCATAAATTACCTAAATAAGGATAATGATAAGAAATGTTCTATCAAGGTGAATATCATGAAAGCTTATAATGATACAGGATTTCTTAGAGAAGATTCTACATGCTATCAATTTCCCTCAACAACCTTTGAAAGGATAGATACAAAGTGTAACCAGACTATGGTTTTCAATTTAAATGGAGAATTAATGGAACTTTCTCCCTGCCCTAGGGATTGCCGATAGATCCCATTTTGCTATACTTATTTCATCATAGCTATAGAACTTTATGTTTGGTGAAGGATAAATTGCAAGACCTATAATTTACATTCTACTAAAGATGAAAAGCTAAGCCACTCAAGCATCTCTCCATTGCTAATGGAATAAAGGTTTCTTTTGGGGGAGTGCAGAAATTGCAACTTCAATAAACAAAGCTTTAGAAGGCTTTTCAATTTATGGTATGCCTACTAAAGAGCCAAATCTTCAAGCTATATCCCTAACCTCCTCTAAAGAAACATCAAGTCCATGTTAGGATTCCTAAGGCATGCTACCTATAAAGTAACCTAAGGAACCACTTGCATCCTCAAAATTATCAAGCAGTATTTATAAGGATTTGTTATCTAGAATATCAAAGAGAGTAGGGCATGGGACTAACAAGTTCATCTCTTATGTTGGTAGGTATCAACTAGTTAAGAGTTAGCTATTTTCGATGCAAGTGGAAGCTTCAAAGGAACAAATAGCAAGACAAAAGAGGATTGGCCTAGAGATCATTGATGTAGCTACTTAAAATAAGACCTCAAACGCATCAACATATATTTATGACTAAGTTGTGCTCAGAGTTGATCATTAAAGCGGAGAGCTTCAATTCCTCAAAACATTAGGTGACACCTCTTGACCATGGAGAAAGATTTTAAATCTAAACCACTATGAAGAGCCTCACGTATAAGGGTTAGTAATGAAAATTCTAGTGTCTTATAGTATGATAGTTGGCATTCCAAAGGGCATCTCGTTGATTGCTTTAAGAACAAGCAATTTATGGGTCAAGGCTTAGAAAATATGCATATGTGCATTAACCGATGCAACAACTAAGATCGATAAGGGAGAGCCATTAAGACATATAGAGTTCAAATGAAAAAGATATATCCTAGAATATATCATGGTACAAATTCCTTTAACAACCTTCTATATTAAAGAAGCATTTAAGGAGCAATGATTATCTCATTCTAAAATCTTATGTTGTATCTGCATTGATGCACGAATCATGTGCTCATTTATTTTATGGTCAGAGAAGGGCCAAAAACCCATGAACATAGATTCTTCTAATGTCACTTCTCCAAGTCAATCTAACAAGAGGCACATAGAATGGTGTCCTAGCCTACCTAAGTCACCAACATTGTAAGTGTCCTACATGATCTTACTAGTACAAGGAGTAGCATACTCCCTCTGGTGTTGACATAGGCTCTACTTGGCAGTAAGTGTTTATATATCTTTTGTCTTGTGTAACCAAACTCTTTTAATTTGAGTCCAATGTTACTTTTGCTTTCAAATTTAAGAATGTATAGAGCTTTTATTTTGTTTCCTTTGTGGTTTAGTTATCGAGCTATGTACCATTTCTTTTGGTGCATACTATAGCATCCATCTTATCTTCAAATATTGAACTTTGTAAGGAAAGATATAGCTACTCAAGTACATTCTATTTGTAATGAATATCAATGCAAATACCGACCTTACCTGAACAACAAAGGTACTCAATAGTTAATGGTGACCAGATATAAGAGAAAAGAACAACTGTTTCTTAAATATAAACAATCTTTCACAAGTGCAGAGTTTCAGTTGGTCTGTGGAATCTGTTCATGCAACAAAAGTTAAATGTTCTAGCCATATTTTTGTGCCCAAAGATAAATGTGTAATTTTATTATTGTCAGTCCTAGCACTTGATCAGTTGAAAATAGGAAAAGACAGGTACCTCTCTTAATTCTGCAATATCTTGCAAAAGGTGCCACTTTTTGATGGCAAATGTAGATTACGTACTGTGCTTGACTACATTATTTTTTGGTATTCAACTTTTAAGTTTTCTCTTTTTTTCCTTTCTTTCCTTCTTGATTCCTGATTGTTCCCCATTAGTATATCTGTTGGAAAAATGAAAACAAATCTCATTTTTTCATAATAAGAAAGAGTACATGAGAAGGACTATTTATATAGTCCTAAAAAGGTTAGTAGCAATAATAAGAATTACTCCAACCCCACCTACCACACATCATTTAATTTTACCAAATCACAACATAAAATGAAGAGTAAAAATAAAAAAGACAGCTAACACAATTTATTAATTTTCTACAATATCTAATATGTAGGTTCTAGTAAAATTACAGTACATTAAGCAAAACACTCAGAATTATCTAGCCATAAAGCGCTTAAATTCACCAAAGAGATTTCTTGCTTCTTACATCAAGCATATGAAAATGTTACTGCATAATAAAGTTTTAAGGCTATCTGCACTCTAAATTCAGGTTTTGTTTTCAACGACAGGTTATGTTTGTGTGAGGGGATTTGACAGAAAGACAAGGTCACCCCGTCCTCTGATGGCCCGGCTGCATTTTCCACCTAGCAGGCTGGCCAAGAATAAAAGTGAGACAGGTGATAGAAGGACTTGACTGCTCTCTTTTACACTTGATAGCTACATCAAATTGTACCAAAATCTCCCAGAACATACTCAAAATTGTTAGAGTTGTGTGGGAGCATTCAAGTTTGCAAGCATCGAGTTTTCAGAGAGCCCAAGCTCCGGTGGTGCAACGGCAAATAACATAACTTATGATAGTCAATAACCAGAATCTCAACCAGGGTCTGTGGTGGTTGTGAATATCATCATTAATCGTAGGACAAGTACCTAAGAGCTAGGAAATATGCATGATCCATCAGGCATGTAAATTATGTAATATCTCTGTCCAAGTTCAGGCCATCTTTACCATCTCAACCAAAAATGTCCTGAATATCTCAGGTAAAGCAAGCTATCTGCAGCTCTTTGAGGACCCAAAAATTGAATAAAGTGGGTAGCAATACATTGACATACAATCACAGCAAAAACCCCAAAGAGCTGCAGGATGGAATGGCATGGAGA
The DNA here is from genome assembly GCA_024138015.1 of Lumnitzera littorea. Classification (NCBI taxonomy): domain Eukaryota; kingdom Viridiplantae; phylum Streptophyta; class Magnoliopsida; order Myrtales; family Combretaceae; genus Lumnitzera; species Lumnitzera littorea. The sequence goes on from JAMXBB010000002.1 coordinate 29,906,518, forward strand.
TGTTGCAGGATTGGCATTGTAGGAGATAGTAGCTTAAGTGACTTGTACAAAATTTTCTAGCTGATAATTCTTTGAATAGATTTTCTTCACTTTCTTTCTTGTCCTAATCACTGCAGAGAAAATACTTCTTGAGATAGTTACTGAATAGGAGTGGCACAGTTCCAACTTTCGGAAAGTGGAACTTTAGGAAGGTAAATTATATGGAGAAACTTGCCTATTTTTCTCCTTTTTGGGTCTTTGAAACTACCAAGTCCCAATCTTAGAAGCAAAATGAGAAGGAAAAGCCATCCTTCTGATTCGGACATCAAAAACATGGAAGACATTCTTATCTGCAAATATTAAGGAGGAAATTGAATGGGAGATTTTCTCATGCCCAAATAATTTCTGAGACTGGCATTTCTCATCAAAGCAAAATCAAGATTGAGGAAAATGATTCTCCATCTTGCAGCAATTGTAACCTTTCATAAGGATTTCTCCATCTCGCTATTAACTAAGGCCATGGTTGTCGATGAACATTACAACCAACACATGAAGTAAAAATTTTGGTACGAATGCGCGTGATCATTATCAGCATTTTCCACTCGAATAAAAATATATATTTAGTAGAGCAAAACAATTTCCTTTGAAAAATAAGATAAAAATTATATTCCTCAAATTCTCTGTCACTTTTAATAAGACAAATAGAGCATCAACCGTCAGTCACCATGGCTTCTGCTGCTGTTGCTAGCTTCTATACTGAAAATTGGTATTTAAACCAAATTATCATCAAAACGGTCGATAATTATAGGTACTAAATTATACTCAACCTGAAGAAAAACGATGAAAAATGTTTTCAGCATCCAATTCCGCACGCAAAGCTTAGCCTCTATCCTTGAAAAATCTCTCCGAACCATGATCCAACAGGCTGATAAATCCGCTAAAATAATAACAGAAGAAGTAGTGAAAAAAATAGAGAGCGTACAGTTTCTTCCATATTATCTCATCCACTTCCGCTTGACATAAGCATTCGCACTCTGCCGATGCATCCTAATGAAGACCTTCTAGTTTTTACAATCGTTTGATTCATTGTTTTGCTTTCCTTTTGGCATTATTTGGATATTGACGGGAAGTCAAGTATTTGGATAACAAAATACATGAAAAATAGAAGAAAGAAAGAAAAAAAACTTGGCTGAATTGAAATTTCAATATGAGAGTCTATCTAATTAATTACTAAATCACTAACTACGATTTCAAGATACGAACAGAGAATTTCTAAAAAATTATAGATGTGCAAGGATGACATAAACATGAAAAAAAATATCCTGAATAAATGACAAGACGATTGATCAATTAAACTGTAACAAAATAAGAATTTGATTTGTTAGATGGTGCTTGATGGAGTGAATAGAAAGATTTGCATACGACGAAGAAAACGCACCTTTCTGAAATCGCGAGGTCGGTGACTGGCCATGGAAGGAGAGGAAGAGAGAGATGGACGAGCTGTTGAGTTTTTGATTTTGCCGCCTATAAATCCCTCCAATACAAAACGATAGTTGTTGCTTATATCCTTTAATGGGGTGAGCGGGAAACGCGGCAACACGGCTCAAAAGCTTTTTTATAAATTGAAAATGCACCACTTCATATTTACTTATAGGTGTAATTGCCTACTATCTTTGAATTTAAATATTTAAACTATCTTTGAAAGAAATGCTTCAAAGCTCCTAGTGAACATTTTGTCATTGATTTTATATGTTTTGATTTTACTAATTTTTTGTTCTATCTAAAGGCAAAATGACAAATGAGGATATAAAAGTATTTGTTCCCTAAATATATGAAGATTTAAATGCTGAATTTTAAAAATAAAGGGCTGAATAGACATAAGCAAGACAAGAAAATGCATTTGCAATTCTCCCAAAGGGTATTATATGGAATCTTATATAGTTATCTCAGTCACATTGTTAAAGAGGATGTTACTTTTTTGGTGTATTTCATATTTTTTAAGTATTAATCTTTGTCTTAGTAATAGAAAAAAAAAAGAAAAAAATAGAAGAATATTGTTGCAAAATACTAATAGCGCCTAAAAACATTTATCCATCTCACCACTTTCTTAATTTTATGCTAATCATTGTAGTAATGCTTTCTCCATTTATTCGCTGTTATAAGTCATGTAACTAATGTATATTACCATATTAATGACTTATATACCTGTGGAAACATCAATACAAGCATAAAAAGTTCGTGATAATGGATATTATCTTATTTAGTATGAAGATTTTTATATTTGAGATTTTATTGTTTTATAATATATATATCTTAATATCCTTTAGCAAGTAAATATATTTTAAATTTGAGAAGATTTTTTAGTATCTTTTATTTTAAGAAATTTATTATTAGCCATTGAATTGAGTTCACATCATATGGTTTATATTTATCTTATCTTTATATAAATAGTATTCTTTGTAAGGTTTTGAATAATTGAAAGATTAATTATTAAATTAAATAATTTTTTTTAAAAGTAGAGTGATTTCTTTTTTCACCGATAGTATAAGGTTATCAAAAACTCCATCAATAATATGAGACCATCAAAAACACTTTATTTTAATTTATTTATGTCCTCACATGCACTTCGTCGTGATCACAATTATGTACTCATAAGTTTCCAAGTTTTTCATCCAATGGTTAGTGACTTAGTGTCTAGAGTCGTCCACATGATCAGAAATTTTTTTATTCTTCAAGTTTGATTGCAACTATTGGCGATTAATTCTTGTCGTGAGACCACGAGTCCCACTAAGGTTTGCCAGCATCAATTCCTAAGGTCTATAAAAGCAATCAATACAGTATCGTTTAGTTTCCTTTTATTCTTTGACCAATAAGTTGTCAATGATTAAAAAGACTTGCAACTATAATTGGCAAGGACGGGAACAAGGATAAAATCAAGAACAAAACAGACTCGAATTATTCATATCTAGATTTTTTTTTTTAATTTTCCTTAAAATATCCGGTATTCTTTATTACAATTCTTATTTAATTTAATTTTTTAATTTAGTTACTGTATTTGTATGTTATTTCTTTTTAAAAAAATTAAACTATTTTTCACTATCCTACATCAATTTTGATATCAAAGTCTAGATTAGCATATATTCTTGAAAAAAAAAAAGAAAGAAACAAGGAAAAACCCTTTTCTTTTACCCAAAAGAAAAAAAAAATGTCTAATTCCATAAAAACTTATAGTGGTACAGCTTTTAAGAATGACTCACCTCTAAAAGAAAATTCCATTGAACAATTTAGTCAAATACTGTTTAGGATGGATAAGATTATAACCACATGTCTTACATTGAGTTGCCAGTTAAACACCCTTATAAATCATATAAAAGTTCTAAAAGCTACTAGGTTAGCCGATGGTCAAGGTGAGAATGAAAAACTATAGATCGAGCCTGGATAAGAATTGATAAGAATCAGATTACTAAGCCATTAATCCGTAGTCAAGCCCTAGGATTAAAGGGACTGGCAAAATGAATCTTCTTGTTCCAACCAACTTTTGCCAAGGCCAAGTATCTTCTTGCTGACCCGTTCTGCATACCAAGTCGAATGAATGCCTATTTCTCACAAATAATGTGCCGAGAAACGAATGGCCAAGACGACAACCGATCCTTACTCTCACTCACGCTAACCAATCACTTACTCAACATCACCTTTGCCAAGATGCTAAGAGAGAGACTCCAAACTGACTAAACCACCTCTACTTAGATAGGTAAGCTGACCGTACCTTTTTGTCCACATCTTCTAATGGCATTATCAATACAGCATCGCTACATGTATAAAATTCATCAAACCAATGATTGTTTTTCTTAAATATTCATTTTTATACTTTTATATCTTATACATTATTTTCTTAGGAAATGCCCTTTTCTTTTTTGGGTAAGTTACTCTAACTTATGAGTATAAATACCTTTTATACTTATAGCTATAAACAATATATTACCCTTAACATATTAGATATTCTTCCTTTATGTAAACACTGTGCTTATTTACTCTTCTTTCACTGGTATCTTATCCTTCAATCAAGGTTGGGCGGCGAGTCACCTCACCAACCAACTTATGCGTTATATTAAACTGTACCACGAGTTCTCAAAGATTCCATCGGTGCGTCACATGCATTGGAGCTGTTCCTGAGTTTTGCTCACTTTATTTTCATTTGTCATCCGTTCTTTTGCACCATTCCCCATTAACTCTTTCAAGCTTTTAGCAAACTTAGACCTATCTAGCGACCAGCCTTATTTATTCTTGGTCACGATCTGCACCATCTTGGTATTAGAGCCGAGGTTTTGTACGAGCTGTAGTTAGTTTTTGAAGTTCTATTATACTCTGTTTTACATGTGTAAAACAGAGTAAGTTACTGTGTTCATCTTAGTTGCTATAATTGCTGACTGTTTAGTTTCTAGTTTAGGAATGAATGGAAGTGTAAATGTTGGTGCTGGAGATGACAACAATGGAGTTGTTCATCATGGCCGACAGTCTTAGGGAACGCTAAAAAGCACTAATGAGAGATTCAATGAGATGGCTAATCTCTTGGTAGATTTGACCCAAGCTGTTCATATATTGACTTGTCGACCCACTAAGGCCGTGTAAAACACCCTACAAGTTGCTCAACTGGTTATAGGTCAAAATCCAACTCAACAAGTTCGAGGTGGAAGAGTAGGCGAACGAATAAGACAAAGGATAAACCTGAGGGAACTAGATGAAGAGGATGGGGAAGAGTATTTCAAAGAAGAATGAGTCTGAGTCCTTAGAGCATCTGACGTTGTGAAGCTTCGGATTCCGAGCTTCAATGGATTCGGGAATGCTGATAAGTATTTAGAGTGGGAAGAGAAAGTAGAGTGTGTTTTTTACTATTATCAGTACAAGGACTGCGAGAAAGTGAAAATAGCCGCTATCGAGTTCTTCGGATATTCCGCCATGTGGTGAATAATTTCCAAGCTATGAGGAAGCGAGAGGAATACTGAGAGATTAATAAATGGCCTGAGATGAAGAGAATATTGAGAAATAGATTTATGCTGAAAACTTACTTGCATGATACTTTCACTCGGCTTTAGAAGCTGAAATAAGGAGGCTAAATAGTTGATGAATATGTTCAGGAATTCCAAATGCTTGTGATTCGATGTGAAGTAGAGGAGCCTCCAGCGCAAATAATTTCTAGGTTCATCGTAAGATTAAGAGGTGATATTCAAGACATTATAGAACTCCAGCAATTCACAATAATGGATGAGGCCATTCGAATAGCTCAATGAGTGGAGAGGCAGAGAAGAAGTCGAGTTCCTGCCAGAATGCTGACTAACCAACCTTGATAAGGAAGCCACCAAGCTTAATCAAGTACCAAGTCGATCAGAAAGGTTGATGTCTAAGCCAAGCAGAAAGGCTGAACTAATACTGAAATACCAACCCAAACTTATGAGAAGGGGTAAGGATCAGGCAGGAAGACAAGTCAAATCGAGTGCTTCAAATGATAAGGGCTTAGACATATGGCTGCTCAGTGCTCAAACTGAAGAACTATGGTGATCAAGGAATATGTCATGAAGCTAGAGGTAGAATATGTCATGAAGCTGGAGGTGGAGAATACAAATGAGGAACCCAAGGAGGAGGAGATCCCTGCCAAGAAAGAAAATACCGAGAAAGAACTTATAGAAGAAGATGTGTTCACTAAGAACTTAAACTAGTTGATCACGGTTGTCCAACACACAATGAATATAGAACCCTCATGAGAGAAGTAGTAAAGAAAGAAATTGTTTCATACTACCTGTAAGGTAAATGATCAGGTATGTGCCCTTATTGTGGATGGTGGAAGTTGCACCAATGTAGCATTGACTGATCTTATTTCAAAATTGAAGTTATCGACTATTATACATCCAAAGTCGTACAAGTTGCACTGGTTGAGTGAAAAAGGGGCACTACATGTCATTTAGTAAATATTACTGCCGATCATTATAGGGAATTATTCTGACCAAGTTCTTTACGATGTATTTTCCATATGTGCTTCTCACGTGCTGCTAAGTAGACCATGGTTGTTTGATAAGAGAGTCATCCACAATAGCTATAAGAACACATGCACGTTTGAGAAGGATGGTCAGAAGATCACATTAAACCTAATGCCACCAAGAGAAGTTAATAAATTGCAAACAAGAATTGCTCGCGAATCGAAGAAGGCTCTAGTGATGAGTAAAGTCGAGCTCTAAGAGGCCATCAATGCTAACGAGCTGAGCTTCACGTTAGTCAAGCAACTATTAGAAATGAAGGAGCTGCGTGAACTATCCCAGGAAATCAAAGAGTTGTTAGATGAGAATGCCGATCTATTCCCATAACAGTTACCCAAGGGAATGCCCCCTACTCGAAGCGTAGAGCACTGCATTAACTTAGTACCCAACGCTACACTTCTAAATAAACCAACTTATTAGATGAATCCGGAGTAGGCTTTTGACCTCCATCATCAGGTCAATGAGTTACTAAAGAGAGGATATGACAGAGAAAGTCTCAACCCTTGCATTGTACTGGCGCTTCTAGTGCCGAAAATGAATGGAACCTAACAAATGTGTGTTAATAGTCGAGCCATGAACAAGATCACAATCAAGTACAGGTATCCTATCTGGAGATTGGAGGGCATGCTGGATGAGCTGAGTGGAGCCAAGATTTTTAGCAAGATTGATCTGAAGTCTGGTTATTATCAAATTCGCATGAAAACAGGAGACGAGTAGAAAACGACATTTAAGACTCGACATGGATTATATGAATAGATAGTCATGCCATTTGGCTTGTCGAATGCCCCGAGAACCTTCATGAGACTAATGAATCATATGCTAAGACATCTGATTAAGAAGTGCGTTATGGTGTACTTTGACGACATCCTAGTCTACAGTACTAACATGCCGAGTTACTGTAAACATCTCTGAGCCGTTCTGGATATCCTCCATGCCAAGAGACTATTCGATAACATGAAGAAATGTTGTTTTTGTTAGGAGAAAGTGGTAACCTTGGGTTATGTAGTAAGTAGGGGAGGTGTACGAATGGACGATGAGAAAATCCAAACAATTGTCGAGTGGCCAATTCCTACTACTTATGCTAATGTGAGAAGTTTCCATGGATTAGTTTTATTCTATAGATTATTTATCAGGAATTTCAGCACCCTCGCTGCACCACTTACTGAGCTAACGAAAAAAAAAAAATCGACTTTCGATTGAGAGAAAAGGAGGAGAGGAGCTTTGTCAAGATAAAAGAAAGATTAACCCTCACCCCGATATTAACTCTATCCAACTTCGAGAAAATATTTGAGTTAAAATACAATGCATCAGGCATTAGAATAAGCGTTGTCTTAATGCAGGAAGGCTAACCAATTGCCTTCTACAATGAGAAGCTTAGAGGACCTCAATTAAATTACTCTATGTATGATAAAGGACTCTTAGCACTACTCTGAGCAATGTAAGTATGGCAGCATTATCTATTACTAAGAGAGTTTGTCATCTACACTAACTACGAGTCTTTGAGGTATCTTCAAAGCCAAATGAAGTTGTCTAAGCGACAAGCAAGGTGTAATAGGGATCAAGGACCGATTATACGCTCCCGAGCTCGAAGGCTCTCTCAAGTGATTCACCAAGCTGTCCGACGTGAGTTAAGTGCCGAGAAGCAATGCTTACCCCAGTCCAATCTGCCAAGCTACTTTGCTCTCCATGCTATCTAAGATGTTGCCAAGGTAATCAACTAGCATGCTTATCCGAACCCTCCACTAAACCATAGTCCAAGTGCCAAATCTGAGTATAACAATCTCCACTGTGCTGAAGCCGACCAAGATTGTTAGAAGCCGACCCTCTGAAGCCAACCCAAGATGAGCTGTCCTTAAACCAACCACAATCCAGCCCCTTTCGATGCCGAACAAGCCTGAACAGAGGACCACCCCTGCTTATACCACAATATTGTCATAATTATAGTAAAAACGCATACACATTGTCCTTACTAACAATCATACTGTCCTTTCTGACAAACACGTTCGTTGTGCATGATTTTGTGTCATATAATAATTTCCATTTTTATTTAGCAAATAGGAATTCATTTTTGTAATTATCTGTAATATAGAACTTGCTCTAATAGGGTACTACAAATAGTCACATAATGTAACAACCACAAAAATATATACAGAAGAATATACTAGACTTTTTACCTTCTCTTGAGTTAAGTATCATTTTACTCTTAAGCTACTCTTATCTAGCCTATTCAAGCGTAGATTAGTAGCGAATGACCTCTGACCACACTTGTGCGTCATATCAAGTGTGACCTAAGCTCCAGCGTTGGTGCATCATATCCAGCGTTGGTCTACGGGGCCCCCTGCTCTCCAGGCCATCTTGTAGCTTGGACCTACCACCTTGGGTTACGTGTGATATTAGGTTTATGTGTTCATCCATGAGTCCGTATCAATATGTATGGGTGGTAACTTATCTAGAAGTTCCTCTAAGGTAAGATCCTTAAATTTCTCAACTAAAGGTCTCACTTTTACAAGTAAGTCCAAATCTGACTCAAGGTTATACTCTTCTACCTCCTTAACCACTAAAGCATATAAAGTACTCTCTTTAGACTTAAGCTTAAATTCTTTTGCACTCAAAACATGGAGGGGTTTCTTGGAATCTAAAGATTAACTAACCCTTTGTTGGTACTAACCTTAAGTTCTTTTGGGAGTGAAGGACTAAGTTTAATTTCCTTACCATCATGCATGAAGACATAAGTATTAGCCTTACCATAATGAACTACATCTAAGTCATATAACCAAAGCCTCCCTAAAAGAACACGAGTGATCTCCATGGGCATTACATCACACCAAATTTTGTCTATGTAAGTGACAAATTGCAAAGGGACTAGACATCTTTGAGTGACAAAGTAAAGTAGTTTTATCTACCTAAGCTATCTTATAGGGGTTAAGATAGAGTTCAGGCTTAAGACCTAACCTAAACATAGTAACTTGTGAAACTAAATTCATGCTACTACCCCCTATCAATGATCAACTTACAATTATGACCATTACACTTTGTGTAGGTATGGAATATGCTAGTTTGTTGCCAATCATCCTCCTTCCTAAATTAGGTAATAAGACACCTAACAACATTCAAGTTACCTTCCTCGTAGTTCAAGCTCATGTCATCCTCATCATTAGGGCCCTCTTCTAGGATATCATCTAACTCCTCACTGTCTTCATTCTCTAGTGGTTCTCCTTTTCCTACATAAATGTTTCTATTTGGGCATTGATAGGCAAGATGACCAGGACTATGACACTTATAACACTTCTGACTATAATTAGCCTTAGAATTCTCTATAACAATGTTCTTACCTTTGGTGTTCCTATCCCGAGTCATAGTAAGATTACTAGCCTTAGGTGCTATAAAGGTACTCTTAGTAGACTTATTAGATCTCTCATTAAGATTATTACTCCTAAAATACTCACTCCTTGACTTGTGAACTAAACCTCTTAAGCAGTCTTTACCAATTTTCAATCTCTAAAGCTTTGTGAAAGGTCTGTTCTAAGGTCTCATCATAATGAGGATGAAGCTCTCTCTTAATCTTAAGTCGCAAGCCATTCCTAAACTTACAAAGTGTCATCTTAGATGACTCTAGCTCATCACACCTAATCAAAAGTTCATCAAACCTAGCCATATATTCCTTAACTATCACATTTCATTACCTAAGGTTTATGCATTCTTTGTAGAGTTTATCTTGATAAGATAAAGGAATATATTTTATACAAAGATGATACAGACTCATAGATGAACACAATGCATAACCCAAGGGGAAGGGTTCAAGCTGCAAGATAGCCTGAAAAGTAAATGATAGTCAAGGGAGAGTAAGGGGTCCCATGCACCGACGCTGGATATGACTCACCAACGTACTAGCTTAGGTCACACTTGATATGACACATAAGTATAGCCGTAGGTTACTCGCCATTAGTTTTTGCTCAAATGGGCTAAATAAAAGTAACTCAAGAGTAAGAGGGCACTTAGCTCAAGAGAAGGTAAAAAGTCCAGTGTACTCTTCTATATATATTTTTGCAGCTATTACATTATGTGACTATTTATAGTATCCCGTTAAGGTAAGTTCTATGTTACAGATAATTACAAAAATGAATTCCTATTTGCTAAATAAAAAAGGAAATTACTATATAGGAGACAGGAAATCGTGCGTAGCAAACGTCGTTTGTCAAAAAGGACAGTACAATTGTTAGTAAGGACAGTATGTACACGGTTTTACTGTGATTCTGACAGTATTGTGGTCCGAGCAGCGGTAGGCCTTTGTTCGGCGTCGGAAATGGTTGGACTGCAGTTGGTTCAAGGACGACTCATCTTAGGTTGGCCTCGGAGGGTCAGCTCCTGACAATCTTGGTTAGCCTCGACACAATGGAGATTGATGTTCTTAGATTTGGTGCTTGAACTATGGTTTAGTAGAGGGTTCGGCTAGGCATGCTAGTTGATCACCTCGGCAACATCCTGGATAGCATAGAGAGCAAAGTAGCTTGGCAGATTAAACTGAGGTAAGCACTGCTCTTGGGGATTTAACTTACCTCGGACAACTTGGCAAACCACTTGAGAAAGCCTTCGGCCTCGGGAGTATGTAATCAGTCCTTAATCCTTATCATCCCCTCCGGGTTGTTTAAGATTTAGGATCAAATCTAGTTCGATTCCTGGTTGTTCATTCTTAGGATTGTAAGGTTAGAGATCAACAATGTTGAAGGAGTCTAAGGCTCCATATCCTTTAGGTAATTCAATCCTATAGGTATTAGGATTGATCTTTTCAAGCACGTTGAAAGGTCCGTCGACTCTAGGAGACAACTTGCTTCCTCAAGTTTGGGAATTATTCCTTGCTAAGGTGTATTTAGACCAAATTGGCTGGTTAAAATTCCCTCTTCCTTTGTCCTCAGCTTCGTTTCGTAAGCTTAATAGCGGCTCGACCCAGTTGCTCTACAACCTTCTAGTATATGGCTTTGATGGCCTCAACTCTTTCGACGACTGACTGATCTTCATCAAGCATTGGCTGGGGTGCTTGGTCTAATGGCAGTTCGGGGTTGAACCCATAGGTGACCTCGAATGGAGACATGCTTATTACGCTGCAGGCGATCTTATTGTATGCAAACTCAATGATTGGTAAGCATAGATCCTAATCGGCTACATTTCGTCTGACAGCAACTCGCAGCAAAGCTCCCACGGTTCTAGTAACAACTTGGGTCTGAAGACATGCTTATTATGCTGCAGGCGGTCCTATTGTATGCAAACTCAATGATTGGTAGGCACAGATCCCAATCGGCTACATTTCGTCTGACAGCAACTCGCAGCAAAGCTCCCACGGTTCTAGTAACAACTTGGGTCTGTCCATCGGTCTATGGGTGGCAAGACATGCTATACAACAACTTAGTTCCCATTCGCCTCCACAACGTCCTCCAAAAGTGGCTCATGAACTTGGGGGAAACAATGGTCCTGGGGATTTCATGCAACTTGATTACTTCTGCAAGAAAATAAAAGACATAGCCGAAGCGTCATTAGTTTTGGAACAGGGTACGAAATGTGCCATCTTACTAAATTGATCTACAACCACCATGATAGAGTCCTTCCTTCGGGACATCCTTGGTAATCCTAATACGAAGTCCATACTCAGCTTAGACCATGGTTTGGTTGGGGTTGGCAAGGGTTGGTAGTGTCCTTGCTCGGCTCAATTCTTCTCTTTTCGGTAGGTCGCACACCTTTCTAGCATGGGTTGGACATCTCTCTTCATCCTTAGCCAAAAAAATCTGAAGGATAATGCCTCATAAGTTCAGCGTTGGCCAAAGTGTCCTGTTAATCCCCCCTCCATGCGCCTTACACACTAACAATTCTTATGTGGAACAAGTCGGGATACATAGTCTCCTCTTTCTGAATAAGTATCCGTCCTCCCTATGATAGTCGTCTAGTGTCCGTCCTTCCTCACAACGGGTGTAAATAGGACCAAAGTGCGGGCCCTCAGTATCGAGCCCTATTTTGTTTTCCTTAATTTAACCTTTATTAAGCCTAGGCAACTTAGTATAAATTACTCGATATTAAACTAAAGAAATATTTTTCTTAAAAAAAAAAATTAAATTGGAGTTGCTAACCAGTTCAGCTAGTAAAAATTGAAATTAGGGTTTGACTACTAGTCTACGGATATTCTAAAAATTTTTTATTTTTTAAAAATTAAATTAGAAAAACTGGATTCGAGAGTTAACTTATTAAGACTAAGTCATTATGTAAAAATTAAAGAAAAATTGATGGGCTTTTATTTTTATAATTTTCTAAAAATGCTAAAAATATACCTAAATAAGTAAAAGATTACTAAAGTGATTTTTTTAATTATTTTTTTATTACGAATTTCTAAGAGAAAGGGAAAATGTTTTTTCTTTTTATTATGCGGTTGCCCTAAAAGTACCTACGTACTCACTAGTCGAGATCAAACTGATCATAGTTCACTTTTTATAAAATTTTAGTAAGTGGATTCTTTTTATTTCGAAAACCAAGCCAGATTTACATTTTTTAACAATTTATTATTTTTTTAAAAAGAAACCTAATAAATCTAATTTTCTTGAATTTAAAAAAAACCCTAATTAACTAAATCTTTTTGAAAAAATGTCGGTTAAGATTTTTTTATTTTTAAAACTATTATGTGTCAAAAATATCTTTTCTAAATCTTTACCATAAAATATGTATATTTAAAAAAAAAACACAATTTTATTAAAAAAACGCAATTTCTCAATTAACTAAATTCATTAAAAAACTCAATTTATTTAAAAAATATCCATTGATAAAAATAATAAACCTGCACTAAAACAAAAATTAATTAATAAAAATAATTAAATTAAAATAAAATAAGCAACAAAATGAAATAAAACGATTTTTGATCGTGCTTTGGATTTCGTCTACGAAATTGGATTGTTAGACATTGGGCTTCTAGATTTAGATTGTAGAAATTGGCTTCAAATCACATCGAGAATTTGCGTTGGATTTGGATCATCTTTGGATTTCATCTTGGAATTAGAATTGTGGAATTAGATCGAAGCGTCAGGGAATTCATCTTAGAATTGGAATTGGCATTGGATTTGTGTCGTGCTTCGGATTGTAGACTGTTTTGTGGAACGAAATCACGGTGTCAAGCAATTGTGATCGTTATTCGTTGGTCAGCAGTGTCGTGTACGTATCGTCTATTTGGCAATTCAATCGGTGAAGTAGACGAAGCTATGCGTGTGGCAGGGGACTTTGGCGAGGATGAACTGCTAGATAATGGATTGCCGTCGGTGGAATTTGCATAAGGACTTTGGCTTGTGTCAGGGTCTTCGGATTGATGGGAAACTTGCAGTAAATGTCGTGGCTTTGTAAACGTTAAGATGTGAAGCAATTTAGCTTGTTGCTCAGTCTTGTGCGACATGTTAATTTAGAATTTCTAGATGGAGGATGTGGCAAGGGCATCGGTTGAATGTGTTGTTCTTCGTATGTAAAATAGGATTGCTGGACATCAAGGACTGTTTGCTCGCATAGGACGAAGGGATACGCAAGGATTGATGACGGCTTTGTGGAGTTTAATTTGTTTTCTCTTGGACGTTTAGGAGCTTATGATTATATGGAATTAATGGCGTGTTAGATTGGTTTGTAGATTGAAGACGCCTTTCTGGAGTGTTTTTGGATGGGGGTTCAAGTGAATGAATCATGGAGTTTATGATTTAGGCGAGTGAATTGTGGAAAAAATATCCAAAATCGTCATCAACATTACCTATCAATTTATAAACCCTTAAATCGAATTTTTTGTATTGTTTTAAATATAGATTTGATTTTAATTAATCATGATCAGAAGATACGATAATGATTCTTTAAGAATTTGACCTAACTTCTAGAAACCCTACTTAATTCAGGTTTCTATTTTTCAAGGCTCGATACGATCCAATAATTTAATCTAGCCCAATTAATAAATTATAAATTTAATCTAGCCCAATATAATGTAGATAAAAAAATCTACTTTATATTAGATCGGGCCAAAATTATTTTAATAAAACACAATTCTCCAACGACTTAAAAATTTATTAAATTAATCACACACATTACCCGATTTGTTTTTAAACGATTCGACACGACTTGATTTAACACCACTTGACTCGATAAGATTTGACTCGTCTCGATTCATTACAACACGACTCAATACAATGCAACGCGACTCTATACGATACGATATAACTCTATACGATACGATACAATGCGATTCTATACGATACGACTTTTTCTTTTTTCCTTTTAATTTTTAATTTTTATTTTTTTGTTATTTTTTGTTATTTTTATTAACCTAACTCAACTAACAAAATATGAAAAATGGCAAAAATGAAATGTCTACACTGCGAACTTTACTATAAAGACAAAAGAGATGCCCATTTTTACCAGACCCTACTCTGAACTGATCAACTAAGCTATGTTTTATGAAGGAATTTAAGGAGGTCTAATTGACTTGTTTTGGTGGATAATCCGAAAATGATAGATCTTTTCAAGATTTCAAAAAAACTTAATTTTGGTGGATAATTAAAAGAGGATAAATCTTTTCGAGGTTTAAAAAAAAACCTATTTTGGTGGATAATTCAAAGAGGATAGATCTCTTCAAGATTTAAAAAAAAACTTGCTTTGATAGATGATTTGAAGAGAATAAATCTCTCTAAGATTTGTTTTAATGAATGATCTGAAGACGATAGATTTCTTCGAGACTTCAAGAAACTTGTTTTTGGCGAACAATTCCAAGAAGATAGATCTCTCCAAAATTTGTTTTAGTAAATGATTAGAAGAGGATAGATCTCTTCGAGACTTCAAGAAACTTGTTTTGGTGAACAATCCGAAGAGGATAGATCTCTTCAAGATTCGTTTTGGGTTAATCCTAAGAGGATAGATCTCTTTGAGATTTGTTTTGGTTAATTCAAAGAGGATAGATCTCTTTAAGATTTGATTTGATTAATTTGAAGATAATAGATTTCTTTGAGATTTGATTTGGCTAATCTAAAGAGGATAGATCTCTTCGAGATTCGTTTTGGCAAATCCAAAGAGGATAGATCTCTTCAAGATTCGTCTTGGTTGATCCAAAGAGAATAGATCTCTTTGAGATTCGTTTTGGCTAATCCAAAGAAAATAGAACTCTTCGAGATTCGTTTTGGTTGATTCGAAGAGGGATCTCTTCAAGATTCGTTTTGATTGATCCGAAGAGGATAGATTTCTTTGAGATTCATTTTGGTTGATCTAAAGAGGATAAATCTCTTCGAGATTCGTTTTGGTTGATCCAAAGAGGATAGATCTCTTCAAAATTCACTAACTTAATTCTCTTAAATATCTTTTTCAAGGACTTTTAGGATTATTTTACTTAAGAATAAAGAATTTCTCAGATAGCAACTAATTAGCATGCTTACACTGACTCTTGATATTCACCGATTCAATTAGCAGAATTTCACTAAAGGATCATGCTTGCTTTCTCTTTCTTTTTTTCTTTTCTTTTCTTTTTCTTTTTATTTTTTCTTTTCTTTCTTTTTCTTCTTTAATAAAACCTTTTAAACTTTTGTTGATGTAACTATACCATGCTCATGCCTTGAATTTTTTTTTCTCAATACCAAGTTTCAATTTCCACTCTCTATGTCCTCTGATCGGTAAATCTCTTTTCAAAAGAAACAAGATTAAATCATTAAGAACATTTGATTTTAATTTATTTAGTGATCTAGATTCATTGGTAAGTGTTTGGTGTTTAAGTATATGAGGCTAAGAAACATTGTACACAAGAGTTGATTGGTGAAAAGCTTGTCGGTCAATGACCATCTAAATTTGAGAACGTTCATGGATATCAACTTTACTTGTAAACAATGAAAGATCAATTACAAAAAATTCAAGAAAAATTGAAATCTTTATTGAATTTCAGTTTTCATGAATAATACAACTTAACTGCATCTGAATTCACTAGTCCCCTTAATTCTGGGCCATTCATTTCTATCAATATTAATACGCGTCCTGATAATACCCTTTTCACCACATAAGGGCCTTCATAATTCGGAGCAAACTTGCCCCTAGGGTCTTTTGCATTCAGTAATACTTTCTTTAACACCAAGTTTTCTTCTTTGAAGTACCTCGAGCATACTTTCTTATTAAAAGCTCGGATCATTCATTGTTGATAACACTGACCATGACATATCGTTGCAAGTCTTCTCTCATCTAGGAGATTCAAATGCTCCATTTGCTTCTTCACCCACTCTACTTCATTGAGTTGAGTTTCTACCAACACTTGGAACGAAAGGTATTTCTACTTCTACTAGTAATACCTGTAGGTCATGAGAGCAAATGGAAGCATCTCATGCTAATCTTTATAAGTGATCGCAATCTTCTCAATAATTCTTTTAAGGTTCTTATTAACGGCTTCAACTACCCCATTCATCTGAGGTCGATATGAAGTTGAGTTTCTATGATTGATCTTGAATTGGTTGCACACTTCATCCATCAACTTGTTATTCAAATTTGTCCTGTTGTCTATAATAATAGACTCGGGTGCACTGTATCTTGTAATAATATCTCTTTTCAAGAATCTGACTACCACTCCTTTGGTCATCGAGCATACAATGCTACTTTTACCCATTTAGTAAAATAGTCAATCATGACTAAAATGAATTTGTGCTCGTTTAAAGCTATTAGCAAAATTGGTCCGATCATGTCAATGCACCACATTGAGAAAGGCTAAGGAGCCGACAACATATGCAATTCTTGGGGAGGAGTATTGATTTTATTAACGTACACTTGATATAGGTGACAGTGCCTCAAGTGCCTAATACAATCTAATTCCATTGTCATCAAAAAATACCCCATTCTCATGATCTTCCTAGCTAACATATACCCATTCATGTAAGGACCATAAACACCTTCATGCACTTCTTTCATCAATTTCTCGGCTTCTTCTTCATCCACACACCTTAGTAATGCTACCTCTAGTGATCTCTTATATAACGTAACTCTACTTAATAAGAAACGAGTAACCAACCTTCTTAAAGTTTTTCTCTATTTTCTATTAACATTTTCAAGAAATTCACTAGTTTGAAGTAACCTTTTGATATCATGATACTAAGGCTTCTTTGATTCTTTCTATTCAACTGTAAGGAAAAAAGCCAGTTTTTCTTCCACCTCAATCTTCAAGGGTTAAATTTCTATCCCATCTGTGATTTTCACCATTGACGCTAACATAGCCAATGTGTAGGCAAATTGATTTTGGATCCTTATAATATAAGTGAATGAAATCTCTTGGAATTTTTCAATTAGCTTTACTAAATGTTCGTGATAAGGTATCAATTTTTTGTCCTTCGTCTTATATTCTCTCAAGATCTAGAGAATTATAAGGAAAGAATCTCCACATACTTCAAGTTTTTGTATTCCCATATCTAATGCCATTTTGAGCCCCAAAATACAAGCTTCATATTCTACTATGTTATTGGTATATGGAAACACCAATCTCGCTGCCACAAGGAAATGATTACCCTCTGGTGATACCAACACTGTTCCTATCCTACACCCGAACATGTTGGTTGCTTTATCAAATTACATTTTCCATCCCAATTTCTCATTATTCAATTCATTCGCCATCATCACATTTTCATCAAGAAATTGAGCTTCTGAACCATCATCCTTATCTTCTAATGGGTATTTTACCAATTGATTAGCCACTACCTGCCCTTTAACTAAATTCTGACTCATGTACTTGATATTAAACTCAGAGAGTAACATCTACCACTCCAATATTCTCTTAATCAATGCCAACTTTTCTGCTAAATACCTCAGCGAGTCATGTTTCATCAACAACTCTATTGAGTAATAGAGAGTGTACTACCTAAGCCTATGTATCACCTATACTAAGGCACAACACGTTCTATCCACTTCTGAGTATTTTTGCTCGCCTTCTGTGAACTTCTTGCTTAAATAACATATAGGATGCTTTTTTCTTCCCGTTTCGTCTTTCTGCCCTAGCATACATCTCATCAATTTAGGAAGAATTGTCAAGTAAAGAATCAAGAGCCGTCCTAGTGTAGGAGTGACCAATACAGGAGGATTCATGAGATATTCTTTGATTTTAATAAATACTTGCTCACACTCTTCATCCCATTCGATTGTTACTTTCTTCCTCAGAAGTTTAAACAACAACTTGCATTTATCAATTAGTTGTGATACAAATCGAGCAACGTAATTCAACCTTCCCAACAATCCCCAAACTTCTTTTATAGTCTTTGGTGCTGGCATGTTTACGATTGCCTTAACTTTATCTAGGTCCACTTCGATTCCTCTTCTACTGACTAAAAAACCCAACAATTTGCCCGAAGTTACTCCAAAGGTGCACTTTTTAGGATTTAACTTCAGTTGAAACTTCCTTAACCACTCAAATAACTTTCAATAAGTATCCACGTGATTTTCATCCTCCTTGGATTTGGGGATTATATTATCTATATAAACTTTGATTTCTTGATGCATCATGTCATAAAACAAGGCAACCATGGTGCGCTGATAAGTTTTCTTAGTATTCTTTAACTCGAAAGGCATCACACGATAACAAAACGTTCCCCAAGTGGTAACGGAAGTGGTTTTGATTTTATCTTCTTTTGCCATTTTAATTTGATTATACCCCAAGAAATCATCCATAAACGAGAAAAGATGATTCCCGATTGTGTTATCTACTAATACGTCAATATGTGGCAAAGGAAAGTTATCTTTTGGTGTCACTTGGTTTAAATCATGGAAATCTACACAAACTCTAACTTTCCCATTTTTCTTTAACACTAACACCACATTGGCTATAGGTAATCTGACACTCCTATGAACCCAACTTCTTCATTTCTTCTTTTATTTTGAGGAGTATATCTTGCCTAAATCGTCTAAGCTTTTGTCTTTTCAATTTTATTTCCTCCCTGGTTGGCAATTTGTGAACTACAATAGACAAATCTAACCTGGGCATATCTTCATAAGACCAAGCGAATTTGTCTAAGTATTCTGATAACAATCGTGACAACTCTTATTTTTGATTATCCGTTAGATTACCACCAATTTTCAAGTTTTGTGGATTTTCCTCTATCCCCAAATTAATCACAACCATTGGTTCGTCAATAATCACTCTACCATGTTTATATCAATGCCAACTCTCTTGAATTTCGTTTGGAGTCTCAATATCATTTCTGACGTCTAACCAGTAAGGCTAAAGGTAATATTGGTACTTTCATCATTTATATGCGTGAGATATCCATTACATTCATCGTTTTTATCGGATTTGAATAGTAAAGGAAAAAAGAAAAGGACAATGAATAAATAATAAAGAAGAATTGATAGAAAGAAAGGAATGAATTTTATTGAATGAATGAATTCAAATTGTCTAAAAGAAAAGGCTTAACTAATCGGGCTAATTATCAAAATCGAATGCTCTTAATTAATTTAATTTTTTGTTTCTAAAGAGACCTATTAACGAGAATCGAAAATTAGTTACATAAGGAAACTAGTACGCTAATATCATTCTTCTTGTTTGGACCGATGCTGCATTGCTGAGTCAAGGTCTTGGATAGACTACCTACTTTAGGTTCTTGAACACCAGTCGGTATTGGGAATGTTTAACGGATGTCTAAAAAGTCTATGTGAGCATGGTATGGCTGATCTCCTCTCTTGCCTCTAGTTTTGGCCTTCATTTCTTAGATCTCCTCTTTAGTAGGCTCATATCTAAGCCTAAACGTTCTAATTTGATGCTTAGGTTGTTCCAAGCGAGCCCATGCCCCCTGTCTTGACTCTTCAATCATATGAACTTCATAAAAAATATGTAACCTTGTCTTCTCCAGTTCTTTGCTTCTAACATATGGAATAGTCATTTCTTTGTAAATCCCGTAGTCCTGCTCCCTAAGAATAGTAACCAACTACCCATTGGCTATGAATTTCACCTTTTGATGTAAGCTAGATGGAATTGCTCTTGCTGAGTGAATCCATGGTCTTCCCAATAGAAGATTAAAAGTTCGTAGTATATCTAGAACTTGAAATGGAATAGTGAACATCTATGGACTGATCTCGACCTGCAGCATAATTTCTCCAATTATCTCCCTTTTTTATCTATCAAAAGCCCTTACTAAAATCGAGCTGGGCTTTATCTCAATTACATCTACTCCAACTAAATTTAGTATCACCAAGGGACACACATTTAGTGAAGACCCATTATCTATTAGAACTTGAGCAACCACTTTCCCTACACACCTAACCATTGTGAAATGGGGCTTTATGTACTGGTCTCCTCCTTTACCTAGCTCATATGGCAAGAATGAAATTTGATCCATTGCAAATATCGAGTTCACCACCAATCCCAATCTTTCAGTGGAAATCTCTTCAGGTACTTTGATATCTTTCAGAATTTTGATTAATGCCTCTCGATGAGTATTTGATGACAATGACAAACCCATTAGAGAGATCTGGGCTGGTACTTTGGCTAGGTAATCCATAATCTTATATTCATTGGCCTTCACTATTTTCTTGACAACATTTTGATCTTTATCATCCATATCTTCAAAGATCTTTCTAGAAGCCTCTTCCATAGTAGACTTCCTCTTAACTTCTTCATTCTATTCATAAACTCGTCCTAAGCGCGTGAGCCCACCGACCATAAGTGATGAGGACTTGGTTGTCTGATTCACCACCTGGTAATCTAGAGGTACTGCTTTATAATTCTCTAGAGCTATTGGAACATAGAAAGCAATCTTCTTAGGCTTACCCAATTCCTCAACCTTCTTAGTCTTCTTGTAACACTTAAAAACCAACGGCTTAGGTCCATCTCCAATCATTCTAACCATCTTAACTATCTTCTTAGCTTTTGCAATAAGTTCATCTTCTTCCTCAAATTTTGGACCCCATCCAGTAGGTGGTTCGTTAGCATATATGGCGAGTGAACCAGCGTAATCCACCAAATACTTAAACTTCCCTAACGGTTCTCCTAGGGTGTCAATTGTCAGATCTCTGGCTTCATATCTTTTCCAAAACTCCTTTTGAGTACTTCTCTTTTGCGGTTTTGAAATCGTCATAGCCATGATATTAGGTTTCTTTATCTTCCCATCATTCAGTAGTTGATATATTGTTGGTCAAGTCCGGGTTCTATCTCTAAGATTCATATTCTGCAAGTACCTGGCTTACCTTAGATTCCAAGCTATCTACTCAATAATGATGGGGAGACTGTCTAGATTAATCTTTAGTTCAGAAATTTCAGCAATGATCATATTGATAGAATTTCCATGATTCGGCAGGGGGTTGTTACCTACATTGGGAGTGTGAGCTTGAATGAAATTCAATTGAACCAATTTTGCATTAATAAGATCTTAGATCTTATGTTTGAGTCTCCAACATTGGTTCGTAGAATGCCCTACTTGCCCCAAATGATAATCACAATGAAGCTTCAGGTTATAATCCCTCGATCTTTGTCCCTCTCTCAAATGTTGAGAGATTCTCCTTCCTTAGTCATGCAAGAACTTGGCTTAAAGGAATGGGAATATAAGTAAACTGTCTTCTTTGTGGGCGATTATTTTGATTTGGATTCGGCGGGGGATTAGATCCTCCTATCATGGCTACTAGGGTTGTAGGTTTAATAAGTTTACCGGTATTGACAACACTTACGGTGGTTTCTTTGGTTTTATTGGAAAATCTCACGAGAGGTGTCTTCCTCTCAACTGCTTCAAGATTAGGAAGATATCAGCTTTCTAGTAGCAATAGCTTCCTCAATTCGGCATATTGAGGCCACAATTTCTGCAAAGTTGGAGAAAGGGTGCCCGACCAAATGTTGGTAATATGGGCTTCCAAGAGCGTTGATGAAAGTGAAAGTCAAGTCCTTCTCGGTTAAGGGTGGAGTCACCTTAGCCACCCTACCCTTCCATCTCTAAGCATCTCTAAGCATATTCCTTAAAGTTTTCATTAGCCTTCTTTCGTAGATTATTTAAATCCCGCATGGACGGGGCCACTTCAATGTTAAACTTATATTGGTTGTAGAAAGCCCGTGCTAACTTATCCCATGTATTGATCTCATTTAAATCCAATTGGGCTTACCAAGTTAAGGCGGGCTCAGTTAAGTTGTCCTAAAAAGTCTGGACCATGACCTTGTCATAGTTTATGTATTTTCCCATTTTCCTAATGTACAACCTAATGTGGAGCTTCGGGCAGCCAATCTCATTGTATTTCTCAAATTTAGGCACCTTAAATCTTTCGGGGAAGTCATTGTCTTCATAAGTTGGCAAGTTGATCATTCACATCTGTTTAAATCTGTTAACCATTTCTAGGGTTTTCATCTTCTCAGTCAACTTCTGCATAAACTTTCTTTCCATCTCCCGGTGTTTCTCCTCAATCTCCTTCCTCCATACGAACTCATAGATGAATACACGAACCCAATATCGTGCATAACCCAAAGGAATGGGTCCAAGCCGTAAGATGGCCTAAAAAGTAAATTATAGTTGAGGGAGAGCAAGGGGTCTTGTACACCGACGTTGGATATGATGCACTAACGCCTCATACGAGCTTAGGTCATACTTGATATGATATACGAGTGTGATCGGAGGTCGCTTGCTACTAGTCCATGCTCAAATGAGCTAGATAAGAGTAGCTTAAGAGTAAGAGGACACTTAGCTTAAGAGAAGGTAAAAAGTCCGATGTATTCTTCTGTATATATTTTTGCGGCTGTTACATTATGTGACTATTTATAGTACCCTATTAGGACAAGTTCTATGTTACAGATAATTACAAAAATAAATTCTTATTTGCTAAATAAAAAAAAAAAGAAATTACTTGTTAAGCCCTATTTTGATTTCCTTAATTTAACTTATATTAAGCCTAGCCTGCTTAATATAAATTACTCGACATTAAATTAAAAAAATAATTTTCTAAAAATTTTAAAAATTGGAGTCGCCAACTAGTTCAACTGATAAAAAATGAAATTAGGGTTTTTAGGTGGGAAAACCTTAATTTGACCACTAGTTTACGGATATTTTAAAAATTAATTTCTAGAAAATTAAACTAGAAAACCGGGTTCGAGAGCTAATCTATTAAGACTAAGTCATCATGTGAAAATTAAAGAAAAAAAAAACTAATGGGCTTTATTTTTGTAATTTTTCTAAAAATATTAAAAATATACCTAAATTCACAAAATGTAACTAAAAATGATTTTTTATTATGAATTTTTTTAAGAAAAAGGGAAAAAAAAGTTTTTTATCTTTTAGACGGTTGCCCCGAAAGTGTCTATGTACCTGCTATTTGGGATCAAATCAGCTATAGTTCTCTTTTATAAAATATTTAATGAGTGGGTTATTTTTATTTTGAAAACCGAGCTAAGTTTACGTTTTTTTATTAATTTATTATTATTTTTAAAAAACCTAAGAAATCTAATTTTCCAAATTTAATAAAAAACCCTAACTAACTATTTTAAAAAAAAAAAAAACTCAATTAAGATTTTGTTTTAATTTTTCAAAACATCTATGTGTCAAAAAGTATCTTTCCTAAATCCTAACAATAAGAAATGATCTAGATACGTTTATTTTTCAAAAAAAAAAAAACATGATCTTGTTAAAAATGTAATTGAGCTAAATTTATTAAAAATTAAGATTATCTAAAATAAAACACACAATATGAAAACAATAAAAACCTACACTAAAAAATAAATAAATAAGTTAGTAAAAATAATTAATTCGACTAATAAAATAAAAATAACAAAATAAGAAATTTTACCTACAGGTCGAGTCGCGTCTTGAACACTGTTTTTGGATGGTCATGAGCATGATCGAGGGCATGTTGGTTGTTATTTGCACTTATCACGAGCATGATCAAGGGCGTGTTGGTTTCTGTTTCTACTTATCATGGGCATGATGGAGGCTGTGTTGGCGTGTGGGGCTATGCGTCAGGGATGTGAATAAGTTGATGGACTATTGCTGGATTGTGTGAGGGGTAGGGACTGTCGATTAAGATGTGGAGTGCGTGTATCCAGGTGCTATGTTTGTTGTTGTTGGGACGACTAGTGTGAATTGTGCTGTCGACTTTGTGCAATTTGGAGAAGACGTGGCAGTGTGTTGGTTATTCGGTCCAAGGTGATGCGTTTGATCAATGATCTGTGAAAATTGGTGTTGTGGAATTCGGTGTAATACATCAAGTAAGTGGAGGCAATGCAATTTGTGTATGTCATGCATTGGCTTGTGGAGTTCAGTTGTGGATTGAGGAGGGCAACGTGGCTACTGCTATAGTGATTAAGTGAAGGGCGACTAAGTGAATTGTGTTTAATATGTAGCTATTAGGAATGTGGAATGGTGTTGAATGTTCGGGTGAGTGAATTGTGGGGAATTATCCGTCCTCAACGTCACATGCTAATTTATAAACCCCAAAACTGAATCTTCTATATTTTTTTAAGTATAGATTTGATTCCAATCAAGATACGGAAGATATAATTTTGATTCTTTAAAGGTTTGTCTTAGCTTCTAAAAACCCTAATTCATTTTGGGCTCTTTTTTATTCTTCCAAGACCCGACCTGATCCGATCCACTATAATTTAGCCCAATAATTCTCTAATCTGATTTGAACCCCTAAATTAGATGAATTAATTAAGCCTATATCATCACATAACACAACTCGACTTATGACTCAACTTGCTACGACTTGACTTGATTTTCTTCTTCATTTTTCATTTTTTCTTTTAATTTTGTTATATATTTTTTTTTTCTATTTATTTATTAACCTGGCTTAATTAACAAAATAAAAAATATGGCAAAAATGAGGTGTCTACGGTTGTCCCTTTTTGTAGTGAAGTTTAATTAGAACTTTGCTATAAAGACAAAAGAGAGATCCATTTTTGCTAGACCTGACTTGGATAATCTGAAGAGGATAGA
This sequence comes from Lumnitzera littorea, assembly GCA_024138015.1. Classification (NCBI taxonomy): domain Eukaryota; kingdom Viridiplantae; phylum Streptophyta; class Magnoliopsida; order Myrtales; family Combretaceae; genus Lumnitzera; species Lumnitzera littorea. The sequence continues at coordinate 29,931,431 of JAMXBB010000002.1, forward strand.
TTTCTTCAAGATTTAAAAAAAAACTTGTTTTGGCGGATAATCTGAAGAGGATATATCTTTTTAAGATTAAAACTTTGTTTTGGTAGATAATCCAGATAAGATAAATCTCTTCAAAATTTCTCTTAGGCACACGATTTGAAGAGGATAGATCTCTTCAAGATTCTTGAAAATCTTTGTTTTAGTTTGTGTTGGATTTGAAGTGGATAGATCTCTTCGATATTTGTTTTGGCTAATCAGACAAGGATATATCTCTTTGAGATTGGTTTTGTTTTAGTTAACAATCTAAAGAGAATATATCTCTTTGAGACTCATTTCGATTGATCTGAAGAGAATAGATCTCTTCAAGATTCGTTTTGGCTAATCCGAAGAGGATAGATCTCTTCAAGATTTGTTTTGGTTAATTTGAAGATCATAGATCTCTTTAAGATTCGATTTGGCTAATTTGAAGAGGATAGATCTTTTCAAGATTTCAAAAACTAGCTTATTTCTCCTAAATATCACTTTCAAGGACTTTTAGGATTATTTTACCTGCGAATAGAAAATTTCTTAGATAGCAACCAATTGACATGCTTACACTGACTTCCGATATTCACTCATTCAATCAACAGAATTTCACCAAAGGAATGTGCTTGCTTCTTCTTTCTCCCCTTTTTTTTTTTCCTTTTTTTTTTTCCCTTCAATAAAACCTTCTAAACTTTTGAGTCTTGTAACTGTACCATGCTCATGCCTTGAATTTGCTTTGTTTGACACCAAATTTTAGTTTCCACTTTTCATAACTTTTGAACGATAAGTCTCTTTTCAAAAGAAACAAAATTAAATTATTAAGAACATTTGATTTCATCATTTTTTTTTTGTGATTCATTGGTGAAGGTTTGGTGTTTAAGTGTATGAGGCTAGAAAAACATGTTACTCCAGGGTTTATTGGTGAAGTGTTTGTTGGTCAATGACTATCCGAATTTGAAAACATTCATGGATATCAATTTTACTTGCAAACAATGAAAGATTAACCACAAACTTATTCAAGAAAAATTGAAATCTTTATTGAACTTAGTTTTCATAGATAATACAATTTGACTGCATCTGAATTCATCAATCCCCTTAATTCTGGGCCATCCATCTCTATCAACACTAATGCGCCTCCTAATAATAGCCTCTTCACCACATAAGGGCCTTCATAATTCGGAGCAAACTTGCTTTAGGGTCTTTTGCATTTGGCAATGCTTTCTTTAGCACCAAGTCTCCTTCTTTGAAGTGCTTTGGGCGTATTTTCTTATTAAAAGCTCGGATCATCCTCTATTGGCAGCACTGACCATGACATATCGTTGCAAGCCTTCTTTCATCCAAGAGATTCAAATGCTCCATCCACTTCTTCATCCACTCTACTTCATCGAGCTGAGTTTCTTCCAATACTTAAAACAAAGGTATTTTTACTTCTATCAGTAGTACTGCATCAGATCACTACTCCTTTAGTTATAGAAATACCTATTTTCAAGAATCAGATCACTACTCCTTTAGTTACCGTGGCATACAGTGCTGCTTCTACCTACCTAGTAAAATAATCGATTACGACTAAAATGAATCTGTATCCATTTAAAGCTGTTGGCAAAATTGGACTGATCATGTCAATTCCCCATATTGAGGAAAGGCCAAGGAGCTAATAACACATGTAGTTCTTGAGGAGGAGCGTCGATTTTGTTAGCATACACCTGACACATGTGACATTGCCTCATATGCTTGATACAATTTGATTCCATCATCATCCAAAAAATCCCATTCTCATGATCTTTATGGCTAACATATACCTATTCATGTGAGGACCACAAACTTCTTCATGTACTTCTTTCATTAATTTCTCGGCTTCTTCTTCATGTACACACCCTAACAATGTTACATCTGGTGACCTCTTGTATAACGTAGCTCCACTTAATAAAAAACGAGTAACCAATCTTCTTAAATTTTTTCTATCTTTTCTATCAACATCTTTAGGGAATTCCCTCGTTTGAAGTAACTTTTTGATATCACAATACCTTGGTTCTTCGGTTTCCTTCTCTTCAATTATAAGGCAAAAAGTCAGTTTTTCTTCCACTTTAATCTTCAGGGGTTGAATTTCTATCCCATTTGTGACTTTCACCATTAACGCTAATGTAGCCAATGCGTCGGTAAACTGATTTTAGACTCTTGGAATGTGAGTGAATGAAATCTTTTGGAATTTTTCAATCGGCTTAAGAATCTCTATAGAATTATAAGGGAAGAATCTCTGTAGAATTATAAGGGAAGAATCTCTATATACTTCTAACTCTTGTATTCCCATATCTAATGCCATTTTGAGCCCCAAAATGCAGGCTTCATATTGTGCTACATTGTTAGTATATGGAAAGGTTAATCTTGCTGCTACAGGAAAATGGTTACCCTCAAATGATACTAATACTGCTCCTATACCACATCCAAACACATTGGCTACTCCATCAAAATACATTCTCCATCCCAATTTTTCACCGCTCAATTCATTCACCATCATTATATTTTCATTAGGAAATTGTGCTTCCAAACCATCATCCTTATCTTCTAAGGGTATTGTGCTTTCCTTGACTGAACTTTGACTTACTTACTTGATATCAAACTCAGAAAGTAGCATATACCACTTCGATATTCTTCTAATCAATGCTAGCTTTTCTGCTAAATATCTCAACAGGTCATGTTTTGTCAACAACTTTATTAAGTAATAGAGAGTGTACTACCTGAGCCTATGCATCACCTACACTAAGGCACAATACGTTCTTTCCAATTCTGAGTATTTTTGCTCACCTTCTGTAAATTTTTTGCTCAAATAGTATATAGGATACTCTTTTCTTCCCATTTCATCTTTCTGTCCTAACATACATCCTATCGATTCTAGAAGAATAGTCAAGTAAAGGATCAATTGTTGTCCTGGTGTAAGAGTGACCAGTACAGGAGGATTTATGAGATACTCTTTGATTTCAGCAAATGCTCGTTCACACAATCTTCATCCAATTCGATGGCTGCATTCTTCTTCAAAAGTTTAAATAACAGCTTGCATCTATTAATTAACTGCGATACAAACCGAGCAATGTAATTCAACTTTCCCAATAGTCCTTGAACTTCTCTTACAGTCTTAGGTGTTGGCACATTTACGATTACGTTGACTTTATCTGGGTCTACCTCGATTCCTCTTTTACTGACTATAAAACCTAACAATTCACCCGAAGTTACTCTAAAGGTGCACTTTTCAGGATTTAACTTCAGTTGAAACTCCTTTAATCGTTTGAATAGTTTACAAAAAATATCTACATGATTTTCATTCTCTTTGGATTTGGTGATCATATCATCTACATAAACCTCGATCTCTTAATGCATCATGTCGTGAAACAAGGCAACCATAGTGTACTGATGAGTTACCCCAACATTCTTCAACCTAAAAGGAATTACACGATAACAAAATGTTCCTCGAGTGGTAATGAAAGTTATTTTGATTTATCTTCTCCCACCATTTTAATTTGATTATACCCTGAGAAACCATTCATAAACAAGAAAAGACGATTCCTGGCTGTATTATCCATTAATATGTCAATATGCGGTAAAGGAAAGTTATCCTTTGGTGTTGCTCGGTTTAAATCACGGAAATCTATACAGACCCTGACTTTCCCATTTTTCTTCAACACTAGCACCACATTGGCTACCCATTCGAGGTAATCCGACACTTCTATGAACCCGACTTCTAACAACTTCTTCACTTATTCTTTTATTTTGAGGAGTATGTCTGGCCTAAATCATCTAGGCTTTTGTCTTTTTCAGTTTTATTTCCTCCCTGGTTGGCAATTTGTAAATTACAATAAACGAATCTAAACCGGGCATATCTTCATAAGACTAAGCAGATATGTCTAAGTATTCAAATAATAATCACAACAACTCTTGTTTTTGATTATCCATTAGATTGCCACCAATTTTCAAGTTTTATGGATTCCCTTTTATCCCTAAATTAATCTCATCCATCGGTTCGTCAATAAGTACTCTATCTCGTTCATGTCAACGCTAACTCTCCTGAATTTTGTTTAGAGTCTTAATATCATATTCATCGTTTGACCCAACAGAGTTGAAGGTGATATTGGTACTTTCATTGTTTGCATGTACGGGATATCTATTACGTTCATCATTTTTATTGGATCTGAGGAGTAAAGGAAAAAAAAAAGGACAACGAATAAATAATAAGGAAGAATTAATAGAAATAAAGGAATGAATTTTATTGAATGAGTGAATTCAAATTGTCTGAAAGAAAAAAGGCCTAACTGATCAGACTAATTATCAAAATCGAATGTTCTTAATTAATCTAATTTTGCGTCTCTAAAGAGACCTATTAACAGGAACGGAAAACCAGTTGCATAAGGAAACCGGTACGCCAATATCTTCCTTGTCGTCTGGACCGATGCTGCATTGCTAGGTCAAGGCCTTAGATAAACTGGCTACTTTGGGTTCTTGAACATCAGTTGGAACTGGGAATATCTGGTGGATGTCTGGAAAGTCCATGTGAGCATGGTACAACTGATCTCCTCTCTTACTTCTGGTTTTAGCCTTCATTTCTTGAATCTCCGCTTCAGTGGGCTCATACCCAAGCCCAAACGTTCCAACCTATTGTTTAGGTTGTTTCAAACGACCTCGTGCCTCCTATCTTACTTCTTCGATCACACTAACTTCATCCAAAATCTGTAACCCTGGCTCTTCTAATTCTTTATCCCTGACATAGGTAATAGTCATTTCTTTGTAAATCTCGTAGTCTTGCTCCCCGATAATATTAACTAATTGCCCGTTGGCTACGAATTTTACTTTCTGATGTAGACTGGACGAAATTGCCTCTACTGAATGAATCTACGGTCTTCCTAACAGCAGATTAAAAGTTCACAGTATATCTAGAACTTGAAAGGGAATAGTGAACATTTGTGGGCTGATCTTGACTTGCAACCCAATTTCTCTAGTTATCTCTCTTTTTGATCCATCAAAAGCCCTTACTGAAATTGAGCTGGGCTTTATCTTAGTTGTATCTACTCTAAGTAAATTTAGTGTTGCTAAAGGATATACATTCAGTGATGATCCATTATATATTAGAACTCAAGCAACCACTTTCCCTGCATACTTAACCACTATGAAGAGGGGTTTCATTTGCTGGTCTCCTTCTTTACTTAGCTCATCTGGCAAGAATGAAATTTGATCTATTGTAAATATCGAGTTTACCACCAACCCCAGTTTTTTAGTAGATATCCCTTTAGGTACTTTGACATTCTTTAGAATTTTGATTAATGCCTCTCGATGAGTATCTGATGACAACAGTACGCCCATTAAGGAGATTTGGGCTGGTACTTTGGCTAATTGGTCCATCATCTTGTATTCACTAGCCTTCACTATTTTCTTGACAATATTCTGATCTTTATCATCTGTATCTTCAAAGATCTTTCGAAAAGCCTCTTCCACAACAGTCTTCCTTTTGGCTTCCTCATTTTGATCATAAACTAGTCTCGAACGCATAAGCCCATCGACCATGGGTAATGAGGCCCTGGTTGTCTAATTCATTGCTTGATAATCTAGAGGTGCTGCTATGTAATTCTCAAGGGCTATTAGGACATTAAAGGCAATCTTCTTAGGCTTTCCTAATTCCTCAACCTTCCTAGTCTTCCCATCATACTACAAAACTAACGGCTTGGGCCTGTCTCCAATCATTCCAACCATCTCAGCCATCTTCTTAGCTTTTATAATAAGTCTATCTTCTTCCTCAAATTCTAGATCCCATCTAGTACGTGGTGCGTCAGCATATGCAACAGGTGAATCGGCGTAATCCACCAAATACTCAAACTTCCTTGACGGTTCTCCTAAGGTGTCAATCATCAGATCGCCGGCTTCATATCTTTTTCTAAGCTCCTTCTAAGTACTTCTCTTTCGCAGTTTTGGGATCGTCATAACCATGATATTAGCTTTCTTTATCTTCCCATCCCTCAGCAGCTGATATATTGCTGGTCTAGTATGGGTCTTATCTTTAAGATTCATATTCTACAAATACCCGGCTTGCCTCAGATTCTAAGCTATCTCCTCAATAGTGATGGAGAGATTGTTTAGATCAATCTCTGGTTCAGAAACTTCAGCAATGATCATATTGATTAAATTTCAATGATTCAACAAAGGGTTGTTACCCACATTGGGAGTAGGAGTCTAAATAAAATCCAATCAAACTAATTTTGCATAAATGAGATCCGAGATCTTATGTCCGATATCACGCCTTGAATAAGAAGAGTCATAATAGTCCCGCCGTATAAACTAATCTAAGATAGAAGCTAACTTCATAGCTGCTATCGTAGATATAGTTCACACAAGGAGTAGACAACTCAATAGCTTGAAGCATTCGTTCTGATACCTGCGAGTAATCAAACTTGTGGTATAGCTTTATAAAATACCTGTTCTATATAACCTGTTGTTGCATAATACAATAGTACTAACATAAACGTTTTACATTAGAGTTATGATTTACAACTAGAGTTTATTAAAAAGCCATAGGTTTGCAGATTATTCACAAAAGTTAGGAAACTATTGGGTGTCCTAGGGAATTTCCAATTAATTTCCTCAAAAACTCAAAAAGTAAAAAACCTAGATTTAGTTGATTCCTCGTTCTTCGCTTTCCCTAAACAACAGCACACTAACTTGGGAACAGTGGTATCGAAACATCTTGACTTTACTCAGCACCTGCAAAAGAGTCTATAGGGATGTGAACATAACTAACTCAATAAGTTGGACGGAGTCAAAAGAGTACCATACAAACACAAGTAAGGTTATTAATTATGATGAAATGCAATGTAATTAATCAAATGAAACATCGTACAATGTTATCCGGTCTACTATGAGGTTAGAGAAATTATATCCGCTCCAACCCGGATTGAGGAGTTTCATCGCGGCTCAAGTTATACCAAACCCGGGCTTGTGCAATGGAGAATACTCTCCTCCCATGACTGCCTTTGAACTACGGCCACCACCCTTACCATGACCTCTTCGCTTGCCACTTAGTTCGACTAAGGATGAGGGAAGGATCATTTCAACTATCCTCATCAAAGGAAGTCGATATTTATCCTGATACTCTTAATTGTTTCCCTTAATGGGTGTTATTCTAATTTCATTTTAGTCGAATAGATGTTAGTTTTAACCAGGGGTGACCAAACAAGTTCATACAGTACAGAAACAATGCAAACATACAGAACAACATACCAAGGAGTTCAACTTCTGTCATAACTAAGTATCATACACATATAAGGCATGCACATAACCAACTAACTACAAACACAACCAAAAGTACTCTTGGGTCTCTGGATACTTTAAAACAGTATCCCAACAAGCAGTGAAGTCACAATCCCAACTTACTTGTTTAGACGCTCACTACTGCTAACTCGAGTTGTCGACCGTTTTTGTACTGGAAAATCCTATTTACACAAAAGATCTAAATTCAGTTTTCATAGTAATTACGAAAATATTAGGGTTTAATCTAAAACGGTTATATATATATAATATTATTTCTATAATATATAGTCGTATTATTACTATATATTGAATTAAGTTATTAATTGTTGATATTGTATATCATCTATACTATTACGTATTATATATTATTTCGATTGTATTGAAATGCACTTTTAATTTATTAATTCATGTTTTAATTCTGGTAAGGTTACTGAAATACGTACATTTTAGAATATGATAAAGCTATAGTTTATATTACTTAAGGTTGTCCAATTTTAACAAAATTAGTACCGTTAGGTTCATATAGACCTAACGATAGATTTTACAAATCCTAATCCTATAAACAACTTTTAATAGATAATTCAAGTTTTTAATACAGTTATACTTAACTATGTAAATATTATTGTATTATACGTAATTTATGTTATTAAATTGTATTTTAACTAATTTATCCATATAACATTACAATATGAGTATTATTTAATCTAAATATACCTAGAGTGTATCCTGATAAAAAAAATCCATAAATATAATAAAAATACTAATTTAATCCCAATTGATCAGCAATCATGCACATAGTTTTTATTTAACTATTTAATTTATTTTAACTTATTATTATTAAAAATACGCCCCGACTTGTAATTTAAGTCATTTTATTAGGTAAATTTGTAATAAATAGTTCAGGTTACCAAATAATTCTCTCAAAATTTCTATAGACTCCTAAAAATATAGGAATTCAGTTATCACTTAGTTTCAAGTTTCCGACCTATTACTTATATATTTGTATTTACGATTTTACCCCTAAATTATCCTAAATTACTCAATTATAATTCTTTTTACACCAAATAAATTACATTCTGATCCCACATTGTTATTATTCGCTAGAGATCAGTAAATGTCCATTTCATCAATTAATTTCATAATTTCCTATTTAATTCAAAATTTCAACCTATTTTCGAGCTATTTTAGGCAAAAAATGCAATAAATATTAAAAATATTCAAATCAAAATTCAAGCTACATAGCAATTATCTATCTATCATACACATCCTATATAAAAAATTTCAGCTAGAAACAATATCATTTAGCACATTTATTTTATAATTCTAAATTAAGATGAGCAATAGATTTCATAAGAAGGTACATTAAATATTACGAATTTTTCAAAAATAAAAATATTACATGAAATCATATTCAAAATAACCTAACTACGGTTTTTTTCATAATTTTTTAGGTAGTTTAGGCATTTTTTACAAATGATTAAAAAACAGGGTAGATAATCGACCTTCGTGTTCTTAGACTCTCTAGTGGTCGGCGGTGGTTGGGGGTGTGTCAGATGGTTTACGTGGTAGGTGGACCATGTAGGGTTAGCTGGGTTTCACAGTAGAATCAGGGTAGGCTTGGATTCTAGTTTAGCACAAAAATTGCTCTGTTTTTCTTTTTTTTTTTTTTCTACGATTTTTTCTAATTTTTTATTTTTATTGTTTCTGGTTTGTAAAGTTATGAATTAATGTAATGAAGTCTATTTATGCATGTTGGAGTTGGTTGCTACTTTTCTTTATTTTTCTTTTTAATTTTTTCCTTACTTTTTTTCTCATAAATGCAAGTAAAAGGTGTCATTTGATTGTGAAATTTGCTTTTTGACTTAACAATTGTCCAGCTTTAGTGATTCCCAGCAGTTTCCAAACTTGAATCGGCAATTTTGAAGGCTTTTTGGATAAGATTTGAAATTATTTAGGTATTTTGAGTATATTTTATTAATACTTAGTTATTTATTAATATATCAGTATACATCCCTTGTATATATCACGCGAATATATAACTATGCTCATATAATTAAGTTTCTAATATATATTTTGTTTTTAGGATATGTTCTCTTAATTAATTTCATGAATTTAACACAATATATATAGATATATAATTACATAATTTAGGATTAATTTACAGGTATAATTATTATTTATACTAGGTATACTCATAAAAATATTTGTATATTTATACAGTAAATTATACTATATTATCTCATTTTATAGCTCAATTAGCTTATCTCCAAGTTTTCGTTGCAATTTGAGCTCGATTTTAAGGATTTCGAGCATTTTAGTACTATATTGAATAATTTTACTTCTAAGGGCAAAATTGGGATTTTGGGTCATTATGTCCAAAATCCAACTTCACTGTGTTACTTCATCTAACCTTTCTATCTTATTCATAAAAAGTTTGAACTTAATCGAATAACTTTCCCTAAAAGCCTTAAATCTAGGTTCGATTGTCCTAAACTCCATTTTAAGCGCTTACATCTGAGTCTCCAACATTGGTCCGTAGAGTGCCTCACTTGCCCTAGATGATAATCATAACAAAGCTCTAGGTTATAATCCCTCAGTCTTTGTCTTTCTTTTGGTATTTTAAATGTCAAAAGATTCTCCTCCCTTAGTCGTGCAAGAAGTTGGCTTAAAGGAATGGGAATATGGGTAAACTGTCTTTTTTATAAGCTATTGTTTTGATTCGGATTTGGTGGGGGATTAATCCTCCTGTCAGGGCTAAGGGTCTGACAAGGTTGCTGGTTTGACAACGGTTACAGTGGCTTCTTTAGCTTTATTGGAAAACCTCATGGAAGGTGTCTTCTTCTCAACTGCTTCAGGATTAGGAAGCCTTCCAGTGGCAATAACTTCCTCAATTCAACACCCGAAGGCCACAATCTCTGCAAAATTGGAGGCAGGGTGCCCGACCAGATGTTAGTAATATGGGTTTCCAAGAGTGTTATTGAAGGCAAAAGTTAAGTCCTTTTCTGTCAAAGGTGGAGTCACCCTAGCTGCCATACCTCTCCATCTTTAAGCATATTCATTAAAGTTTTCATTGGTCTTCTTTTATAGATTATTTAGTTCCTATATGGACAGGGCCACTTCGATGTTGAACTTATATCGGTTGTAAAAAGCCCGTGCTAACTTATCCTAAGTATTAATCTTATTTAAATCTAGTTAGGCATACCAGGTTAAGGCAGGCCCAATCAAGCTGTCCTGAAAAGTCTGGACCATGACCTTATCATACTTCATGTATTTTCCCATTTTCTTGATGTACAATTGAGTATGGAGTTTCGGGCAACCAATCCCGTCGTATTTCTCAAATTCTGACACTTTAAATCTTTCTGGGAAGTCATCGTCCTCACATGTTGACAAGTTGATCATTCCCATCTGTTTAAACTCGTTAATCATTTCCAGGGTTTTTAATTTCTCAGTTAACTTCTACATGAACTTTCTTTCCATCTCGCGGTGTTTCTCTTTGATCTCCTTCCTCCATACCTCAGCATTAGGGGGCTGATCCTTTATCTTCCAATTTAGGGGGAGGGGTCGTTTTTGCATTCTGATTTGGGTTGACTTGAGATCCTTGTCTGTCGTTAAGAATCTCAATAGCCTGAGTGAGAGCTTAAATCTGTTCGGCCATTTTATTCATGTTTTCTTCTAGAGTTGCGATTCTTAGGTTGGGCTCAGCTTAATTGATGTTTCTAGTACCTTGAGTTGACATCTTGGCTTTAGAACGAGTGAATATTGGGATTCTAGTTGGGTTTTCTCATTTAGACGCTATCTTCGAAATCCTACGTGAAAACCTAAGTTTTAGACTTTTTGGTGAATTAAAGATTTTTTTTTTGCTTTTTTTATTGTTCTATTATTTGCCTCTTTTTTTGTGTTTTTTTTTCTAATTTTCTCTTTTTTTTTTCTTTTAAAAAGTCAACTAAACAAATAATAATAACGAGTAAGAGATTGTGTAATTAATGAAAATTTTATTTACCAAAGTTGCAAATTAATTATCATAAGATCCAACTTATACAACGGACTAAAAGAAAAAAGAAGAAAAACTCTTAACTAATCTTCTTATAAACTTAAATCCTATATTTACAAAAGCTGACGGATTTGGTTGAGACAAGCTTCATCAACTTCCCTCATAAGTCTTTGTACCGTAACGTCCCTTTCTTAGATCCTGCTCCTTAAGAATCGATTTTCCTCCACCAATCTCTCATTTTCTAACTTTAACTCTTTAACGATTCTCTTACTTTCTTGAAACTAGGCTTCAACCCTGGCCTGTATGGTGTTTCGGTAGGCCTACTCAGTGGGTGAAAGACGTACTGGTTCTGGCACGTGTCTAAACACGTCTAGAGCTTCATACTGTATCTTTCCAGTCTTCTCCAATTGATCATAAATGAACTGCTTAGTGGCTTTGTATTCTCCGACTTTGCCCCTCAAAATTCCTACATTGATTATCTTTTTTACTTCTCTCTGTTTCTACAACTTTACAAGTTTTACTAGTTGTTGAATTAGTGTAGCTATGGGTAGAGAAAGATCTTGATAATTTATTGTGATGACATCTAAGGAGTCTCTGTAGGCTATCTCTTAAAGTAGACCCAACTGTCTGGTGACACAAGCTGGGAAGTATCCTATATAGCCAGTAATACCAATAAGGGGGACTCCTGCATAGTCGGCATACCCCAAGATGGCTTGAGTATAGTGACTCCATCTAGCTGTCTATATACAGTCTACTGGCTGCATTTTGCTAATAATTGACACTCATCCATCAAACTGAGTTACATCTGGTACCTTGAGGTGGCGAGTAAAGTCGTCAATTAGATTCGTATTTTCAATTAGGGACTTTCTAAGAAGATTCCCTCCATACCCCTATGTATGACTAAGAAACCACATGGTAAGGATTGTAGGGTTTGCTGTAAAATAACCGTGGCCCTGCTTCTTTAAGTGGGTGAGTGTCCTGAACTATTTTGCCAGTAATGCCGGTATATAGGATTTACCGGCTAGGAATTAAGTTACTAGCTTAGTAACCCTATAATGAGCTTGACTAAACCTAACGAGAAACAACACTATCTTGAATACTGCTACAATAAAAGCATTTACTCTCTTCTTGGTCCATGATTCATATCCTCCACAAAAGATCTTATGATACTTCTAATAAGTATCTAGGCTTGAAAACCACTCCACTAATCTTATGATACCGAGACATTTCTTGCCTCCTGAAGATAAAAATGACGTTAGGGCTAACTTTTTAACTCTTAGCAAAGTCATGAAAGCTTTCTTGGGCTGAACTGTGAGATCTGGGATAGTTATGCCCACTTTGAGAAGCGGAGCACTGAGTAGCTGTAAGTATTCTTCCATAGTAGGCGTCAACATGTGTGAGCCAAAATTGAAAGCTGCTGATTCTGGATCCCAGTAATAGATAAGGGCTTAAATTAGAGGCCAGTGGAGTTAGACCTACATGACGGATATAACTGGCTCAATCTTCTTGCGAATGTGATCATGCTGGGTGGATGGAAGCTGGTTTAACCAATCTCTCAGGATGGCCTCAGGGAAAGAATACATGTCCAATTGGACTTTATGGACGGGCTCTAGACTGACACTACCCTGACTCTCCATATTTACGTTACAAAAAATATAAACAAAATAAAATGCAATGATTATTTACAACAAGGCCACTAAATTTAGAATAAAGTCGGATATGATGTTAATAATTTCGCAGTTTTTTCAAAAATTTTCTTAAAAATTGTGTAGCCTTTCATTAACTGAGGAGTAATAAAAAAAAATACATATAACATAAGGAAATAAAATATTCACAGAGAAACGAACATATAAAAAAAATGCAATATATTACACACATATGCAATGCAATAGGGTTGATAATTAATAAATTATAGAAAGTCTGATGAATCCGTAGTCAAGGATCGCCCTTATATATAAGTAAGTTCGAAATATGATTTTTTTTTTTAAAAATGAAGCTCGCGAATATTTATATATAAAGGTTACTTGTTGTTTTTTTTTTTAAAATTGACTTTCTTTTTTAAAAAAAGAAAGTCGAATTGATTGTAGATTAATCAGGCTTTTCCTATAAATAAAAAAATAACTCTCCCTTTTTTTGAAAAGGATGATGCAAGAGGATGGGTTTATAGGTCCTAACCTTTGTAACTTCAAGGCTTTCTGAAGAGAAGCCTAGTGGGCTACATTGAAGCGTGAGTGGGCTCACCTATTACCGCCAAGTAGGGGTAAAGACCCTACGACCTGAGGGTTACACAATGGCTGCCCGTCCTAGGTTCTTAAGGTGGTTTGAGTTTGATTACATCTAAACACACAGATGGTTACTTGAAAAAAACCCCCCTTATTCCCATGAAGGCTCATTGGGCTAGACCCTTTTTTTTTAAAAGCCTGCATCATTAAAAGACAATTAGTACAAATATAATATAAAACAAAAAGAAAATAATAATACAAAAGCCCATTAATAATTTTTTCTACATGGCTAGCCTACTAGGCGATCCCTAATTAAGTTGTCAATTCTGTCGAGCTCTATTTCGATTTCCTTAATTTAACCTATATTAAAGCTAGACCGCTTAATATAAATTATTTGACATTAGATTAAAGAAATATTTTTCTAAAAATTTTAAAAATTGGAGTCGCTAACCAGTTCAAATAGTAAAAAATGAAATTAGGGTTGAAAACCTTGATTTGAATACTAGTCTGCGGATTTTCCAAAAATTAATTTTTAGAAAATTGAATTAGAAAACTGGGTTCGGGTGCTAACTTATTAAGACTAAGTTATCATGTGAAAATTAAAGGAAAAAAAAAACTAATGGGCTTTATTTTTGTAAATTTTCTAAAAATATTAAAAATATACTTAAATTCACAAAATGTAACTAAAAATGATTTTTTATTATGAATTTTTTTAAGAAAAAAGGGAAAAAAGGTTTTTTATTATTTAGACGGTTTCCCTAAAGGTGCCTATGCACCTGCTATTTGGGATTAAACCGACCATAGTTCTCTTTTATAAAATAGTTAATGGGTGGGTTATTTTTATTTTAAAAACAAAGTTATATTTACATTTTTTATTAATTTATTATTATTTTTTTAAAAAACTAAGAAATCTAATTTTCCAAATTTGATAAAAAAAACCTTAACTAACTAAATTTTTTTTTTAAAAAAACTCAATTAAGATTTTTTTATTTTTGAAAACATCTATGTGTTAGAAAGTATCTTTTCTAAATTATAACAATAAGATATGATTTAGATACGTTTATTTTCCAAAAACAAAAATAAGATCTTGCTAAAAATGTAATTAAGCTAAATTTATTAAAAATTGAGATTATCTAAAAAAAAGGCAATATGAAAACAATAAAAACCTACACTAAAAAATAAATAAATAAGTTAGTAAAAATAATTAATTTAACTAATAAAATAGAAATAACAAAATAAGAAATTTTACTTACGAGTCGAGTCACGTGTCGAACGTTGTTTTCGGATGGTCACAAATGTGATTGAGGGTGTGTTGGTTGCTGCTTGCACTTATCACGGGCATGATTGAGGGCTTGTTGGTTTCTGTCTCTACTTATGACAGGCGTGATGGAGGGTGTCGGCTGCTGTTTCCACTTATCACCGGCGTGATGGAGGACGTATTGGCGTGTGGGGCTATGCGTTAGGGATATGAATCAAGCGATGGATTGTTGCTGGATTGTGCGAGGGGTAAAGACTGTCGATTAGGATGTAGAGTGCATATATCTAGGTGCTGCGTTTACTGCTGCTGGGATAACTAGTGTGAATTGTGCTATTGACTTTGTGCAATTTAGGGAAGACGTAGCAGTGTATTGGTTATTCGGTCTTGGGTGATGCGTTTGATCAGTGATCTATGCAAATCGGTGTTGTAGAATTCGATGTAATACGTCAAGTAAGTGGAGGTAATGCGGTTTGTGTATGTCATACGTTGGCTTGTGGAGTTTGGTTGTGGATTGAGGAGGGCAACGTGGCTATTACTATAGTGATTAAGTGAAGGGTAGCTGGGTGAATTATGTTTAATACGTAGTTATTAAGAATGTGGAATTGTGTTGAATGTTTAAGCGAGTGAATTGTAGGGAATCATCTATCCTCAACATCACATGCTAATTTATAAACCCTAAAACTGAATCTTTTATATTTTTTTTAAATATAGATTTGATTCTAATCAAGATACATAAGATACAATTTTGATTCTTTAAAGGTTTATCTTAGTTTCTAGAAACCCTAATTCATTTTGGGCCCTTTTTTATTTTTCCAAGGCTCAATCCAATCCGCTACAATTTAGTCCAATAATTCCCTAATCTAATTTGAACCCCTAAATTAGATGAATTAATTAAGCTTATATCGTTATACAACACGACTCGACTTATGACTCGACTTGCTATAACTTGATTAGATTTTCTTTTTCATTTTTAATTTTTTCTTTTAATTTTTGTTTATTTTATTTTATTTTTTCTTCTCTTTATTTATTAACCTGGCTCAATTAACAAAATAAAAAAATTTGGCAAAAATGAGGTGTCTACATTATTATATAAGGAAATACGAAATCATGCGTAGCGAATGTCGTTTGTCAGAAAGGACAGTACAGTTGTCAGTAAGGACAGTGCGTACGCGTTTTTACTGTGATTCTGACATTATTGTGGTCCAAACAAAGGGTAGGCCTTTTTTCAGGCTTGTTTGGCATTAGAAGGGGCTGGATTGTGGTTAGTTCAAAGACGGCTCATTTTGGGTTGGCCTCGGAAGGTCGGCTCTTGACAGTCTTGGTCAGCCTCGGCGCAGTGGAGATTGATGTACTTAGATTTGGCGCTTGGACTATGGTTTAGTGGAAGGTTTGGCTCGGTATGCTGGTTGATCACCTTAGCAACATCTTAGATAGCATAAAGAGCAAAGTAGCTCAGCAGATTGGACTGGGGTAAGCACTGCTCTTAGGTGCTTAACTCACCTTGGACAACTTGGCGAATCACTTGAGAGATTCCTTAGACTCGGGAGCATATAATCAGTCCTTGATCCCTATCACATATCATACAACATGCTTTAAACTTAGACCCGAAGTAGCTTTGCCTAATTTACCACATTATAGGTTGAACCCTAGTGAGCATGCAGAGTTAAAGAGGTAGGTAGAATGATTATTGCAAAAAGGTTTTATTAGGGAAAGTCTTAATCCATATGTTATATTCGTACTCCTTACTCCTAAGAAAGATGGAAGCTAGAGAATGTGTATAGATTCACGAGCCATCGACAAAATAACCATCAAATATAGGTTCTCAGTTCCCTGATTAGATGACATGTTAGATTCGCTTTTAGGGTCTAAGTGGTTTTTTAAAATTGACCTTAGAAGTGGCTACCATCAAATTAGGATTAGATCGGAGGATGAGTGGAAAACAGCCTTTAAGACAAAAGAGGGTCTGTATGAGTGATTAGTTATGCCATTTGGGTTTACTAATGCTCCGTCTACTTTTATGAGAGTAATGACCCAAGTGTTGAGACCGTTTATAGGAAAGTTTCTTGTACTGTACTTTGATCATATTTTAGTTTACAGTAACACCCAAGAAGAGTATCCATCACACTTAAGGAAATTATTTAAGACCCTTAGGCATGAAGCGCTTTATATGAATTCGAAAATGTATGCCTTTTTAATGACTCAGGTAATTTTCTTAGGTTTTGTTGTGTCTGTAGAAGGGTTAAGAGCAGATCCTAAGAAAATCAAGGTAGTTGTTAAGTGTCTTGAACCTAAAAGTATTCATCATGTTAAGAGTTTTCATGGGCTTACCACTTTTTATAAGAGATTCATTAGAGGCTTCAGCACCATTATGGCCCCAATCACATATTGCATTAAAAAAGGGGAATTTAGTTAGAAAGAGTATATCTAGAGCATTCCTAGAAATTAAGAAGAGGATGATTGAAGCATTTGTGCTTAGGTTACCTGATTTTTCAAAAGTGATTGAGCTTGCTTGTAATGCA
This sequence comes from Lumnitzera littorea, assembly GCA_024138015.1. Classification (NCBI taxonomy): domain Eukaryota; kingdom Viridiplantae; phylum Streptophyta; class Magnoliopsida; order Myrtales; family Combretaceae; genus Lumnitzera; species Lumnitzera littorea. Next base: position 29,948,708 of record JAMXBB010000002.1, read on the forward strand.
TCTAGCATAGGGATATGTGGAGTACTTAGCTAAGAGGGATACCTAATAGCTTTCTTTAGTGAGAAATTAAATGAGGCTAAACAAAGGTACTCGAATTATGATAAAGAATTTTATGCAATGGTTTGAGCTTTGAGACATTGGAGACATTATTTGCTGCCTAATGAATTTGTATTACATAGCGATCACCAAGCTCTTAAGTATCTTAATTCACAAAACTAACTTAGACCTAAACATGCAAAATGGGTTCAATTTTTGCAAAAGTACACATTTGTTTTGAAACACAAGGCTGGAGTTGAGAATAAACCTACTAATGCTTTAAGTCATATGCACTTACTGGTAAAGTACCTTGATTGTAGAGGTTGTTGACTTTGAAAAGTTAAGAGAGCAATATGAGACTTGTCTGGAGTTTAAGGAGATTTATGCTTCATTGTTTGAGGGTCAATTAGGGCTTATGTTGATTATGTCCTTAGGGATGGTTACTTATTTAGAGGTGATAGGTTATGTGTTCTAAAGACTTCCCTAAGAGACTTCTTCACTTAGAAATTACATGCAGGTGGTGCAGCTGGTCACTTTGGGAGAGATAAGACCATAGTTATGGTTGAGGATAGATTTTATTGGCCTAGCATTAAGAGGGATGTAGGTAGAGTTGTGAGGCAGTGTCGTATTTGTCAACTTTCCAAACATAGGAAACAGAACATAGGTCTTTATACACCTTTACCTGTTCTACATTTACCTTGGTAAGACATTAGTACGGACTTTGTGTTAGGTTTACCTATGACACCTAGAAAACATGACTTAGTCTTTATGATAGTTAATCATTTTTCTAAGATGGCACATTTCATACCATATAGTAAGACTGCAGATGCCTCTCATATAGCCAAATTGTTCTTTAATGACATTGTTGGTTTACATAGGTTACCTAAAACCATAGTGTCAGATAGAGATGTTGAGTTTGTTAGTTACTTTTGGAAGACATTATGGAGAATGTTAGGAACCAAATTATAGTTTTCTCTTGCATTTCACCCTCAGATTGATGGTCAGACCAAAGTGGTCAATAAGAGTTTAGGTGATTTGTTGAGGTATCTGGTTGGTGACCATATGTCTATGCAGGATCGTATCCTTCCTATGGCAAAATTTGCTTGTAATAGTTTAGTAAACAGATCCACTGGATTTAGTCCTTTTGAAGTTGTACTAGGTTATTAACCCAGATGTCCCATTGATCTTATACCACTCCTACTTTCATTTAAACCTTTAAAGCTTACTGAATCCTTTGCCACCCATATCCATGACTTACATGCGGAAATTAGAAAGAAAATTAACTTAGGCAATGAATTATATAGTCTATTGCAGATGTTCATCATAGGTATTAGGAATTTAAGGAGGATGATTTAGTGATTGCTCAAATTAGGCCAAAAAGGTTTCTACAAGGTTCTTCAAAGAAATTACATGGTAGAGGCATGGGACCTTTCAAAATTTTGAAGAAAATAAGTGCAAATGTTTATGTATTAGAGTTGCCACTAAATACAAGTATTAGCAATATCTTCAATGTTGAGGATCTATAGCCTTTCCATGAAACGCCTCAAGATGCTGATTCTTCATGTGAGCTAAAGTCTACATTTCATACTCTTCCAGATCCACAAGTTCCACCATTAAGAGGAAAGAAAGAAGAGATAGAAGATATTATTGATGATCAGATCATGAGGGATGGTAGATATTTTCTTGTCAAATTAGTAAATCGTCCATTTTCAAATGCTACATGGATAATTGAGTCAAAGCTTCAGAGAATTAATATAGATTTTTATGAATAGTACATCAATTTTAATTCACTTGAGGTGAATCTTTCTAAGCTAGGAAGAAATGATAGGAACTATTTGATAGGAATCAACCCTCTAGACTGATCACAAGAAGCCGAGCAAGAGGACTTCAAGGGCTCACACAGAAAATACTAGCTTTAAGCCGTAGTTGAGACGGGGACTTCTATCTCGATTCGACCTCTTGCCGACCTGTCTTTCAGATCCTTATGTGTATCCAATATGCTCCTGTCCAACAACGAAGTCTTAATCCAGAAGACAACCTAGAACTAGTTGAGCTAAGCTACCAACCTGACCCATTGGTGTCTAACTTTAAGACAGCTGACCTTTTTGCCAGGTTGATTGGCTCCCAACCTGATCCCGATCAGGTTGGGCCTTAACTCTTAGCACTTCCTGTTTCTGCCTGTGTATCATACTCCTGACGTACACCTATCAAGTGATATGTGCCTTTTAACACAACGTTCCGGAAAGATTCTTTCTTTTCTATACTCGATATTCTTTGTCCTTTTTACCCCTTTTTAGTATGATTAATGTAACGTAATTGTAAAATACCCTTTGTGTTTTCATATGTGTAAAATAACTTTAGTAGGCAAGTATATAACCCCCGCACTTTCCTTGTACGCACACATTCAACTTTCAATGCAGATTTACTCACTGGAGCAACCTTAGTGTTCTTGTTATGATTCGATTTTATCTATTCCCTTTAGCAAGGAGTAGTGGCAAGTGACTGACCCTTCAATTTGGACCGGTGTGTCATATTTAGCGGGTTGTAGGCCGAATAGGATCGAGTGGTGAGTCATATCCATTCGGTAGCTGCTCAAACTTTGCTAGTTTCTTTTCTGTTTCCTTTTCGGTTCATTCATTATGGTGCTTTTCTGTGTGTACGACCTCGGATACGTATCAGCTTCACTAGTATCAAAGTATGGTTTTGCGAAGGAGTATGTGAAGTTATAGTGGAGTTTTTATTTACCTTACTGTTTGTGGTTGTAGTGTTCCTTTTGTAGCTATTGCAGTGTGTTGTGTATGTTCATAAGTGTGGTTTCATTGATACTTTGTTTTCCATTGCGACAACAGAGCAAGTTTGTTAGTAGTTTCTTAAACTGTTCGAAGGGGTATTACGCTGTTTCAGATTCAAGTGTTTAAGGAGTTATTGGTGACTAAGGTAGTGGTGCTCAACTTAATTGTAGTCATAATGGTAATAACACCCTAGGGTCCATTGATGATAAGCTTGATAGACTCACAAACCTCTTTGAGAGTCTAGTCATCGCAATGCAAATTAATCAGCAACAACCTCAAGGTGTATAGTAACAAAACCTACAAAATGGTGCCCCTGAGAGACACTATGTCTAAGACAATCTAACTAATTACCTAGTTCGACCCCCTCGAGTTAGAGGAGCTGCTAGATGAAGACTGGAGTTAGAAGAGATTGGGGAAGATGACGAGGAGGAAGATGTCAAAGAGTTTGGTGAAGAAGAAATTGATTATTACCAAACACAAAGACGAGGACATCGAGTCCCTTAAGGACTAGACAATGTCAAGGTTCAAATTCCGCCTTTTAGTGGAAATGGAAATGCTAATGAATATTTAGAGTGGGAAGAAAAGGTTGAGAAATGGTTTGACTGTTATGGATATGTAGACACTGTCAAGGTTCGACTTGCTGCATTGGAATTTACTGGGTATGCTTCAATGTAGTGGAAGAACCTGAATGCAGCATGAGTAAGGGATGGAAGACGAAGTGTTAGAACCTGGGACGAGATGAAAAAGTTGTTGAGAGGGAGATTTGTGCTGGAAACATACCTATAGGACATGTTTGCGAAGTTGCGGGAGCTTTGCCAAGAAAACTGATTTGTTGATGACTATGTTAGAGAATTTCAAATGTTGATGATCCTAGCCGATGTAGAAGAACTTGAAGCCCGTACAATATCAAGATTCATTTCTGAGCTCAAGTATGAGATTTGCAATATCATGGAAGTATAGAGGTTTTATACTTTAGAAGAGGCGATCGAGATTGCATAAAGGGTCGAAAAACAGAGGAGAAATGTTCTGAACCAGCCTGAGTAAACATTCTCCTGAGCTCCTATATCATGCCGACCCATTCAATTCCGAGCCGAAGAGGTCGTATTGAGCCAAGGAAGGGAATGACCGACCTGATGAAGGTCGAGCAGACCAGCATAGTCGAACAGGACAGTTGATCTAACCCAAAGCTAGGCCAACCTCGAGAACTTATGAGAAGGGCCAGCCATTTGGATGGAAGACTAGTGAGGTGAAGTGTTTCAAATGCTTAAGCTTTGGACACATGGTTATTGAATATTCGAACTGGCGTGTCATAGTACTCCGAGGAGATGTGGTGGATAGTACTAATGAGAGCAACCTCGAAGAAGAAAAGAATGTTGGAGAACCTAAAGTGGAAGAGGAAGAGGAGGCTTATGTCTATGCCAACAAGGGAAAAGTAATGACCCTAGTCTTGAGGCGAGTCTTGAGTTCCTTACTGAACCCTGAGGAGGACTAGAGAGAGAATCTATTTCACACCAAGTGTACCATTAGAGGCCAACTGTGCACAATCATCATAGATGGAGGAAGTTGTACTAATGTCGTTGCACATTCCTTTATGCAAAGGTTGGGTCTGCTGACCTCAAACTATCCTTGACCCTACAAGCTACATTGGCTTCATGATAAGGGAGCTTTGCATGTAACTGAACAAGTGACTATACCATTCAATGTTGGGAACGCGTATATGGACAAAGTAGTATGCAATGTCGTCCCTATGGGAACTTCACATCTGTTGCTTAGACGACCCTAGTTGTTCAACCGACATATCACTCATGATGGGTATAAGAACACCTATGCCTTTGTCAAGGATAGAAATAAGATTATGTTCTAACCCTTAACCCCATCCCAAGTAAATGAAATCCATAATTAGCTCACCTGAGCCAGTAAAAAGAAAGCCTTAGTTATGAGCTAAAGAGAGCTTTGATCTGCTGAGAAGACTAATGAACTCATGTTCTTGTTGGTTAGAAGATTGATGGAGATGAGGGAATTGCTAGATGTCCTAGAAGAAATTTGAAGATTGCTAAATGAGTTCTCCAACCTGTTTTTAGAAGAACTGCCTAAAGGATTGCCACTAGTTCGAGGCATAGAGCATTATATTGATCTGTAGCCAGGTGTTACCCTACCGAATTGACCTGCATACAAGATGAACCTTGAGTAAGCTATTGAGTTGAAAAGACAGGTGGACGAACTTGTTAAGTGAGGATATGTAAAGGAGAGCATGAGCCCCTATGATGTACCGGCTTTGCTTGTTCCAAAAAAGGATGGTTTGTGGTGCATGTATATTGATAGTTAAACGATCAACCGAATTACCATCAATTATAGATACTCGATACGGAGGCTCGATAACATGTTGGACGAGCTTCATGGTGTAAAGATATTTTCGAAGATTGATTTGCGGAGTGGCTACCACCAGATTTGCATGACAATGAATGGAAGATTGCCTTTAAAACTAAGCATGGACTTTACGAATGGTTGGTTATGCCATTCGGACTAACTAATGCGCCGAGCATGTTTATGAGGTTAATGAACCATGTGATGCGCCCTCTTCTTAGAAGATGCGTAATCGTGTACTTCAATGACATATTGGTATATAGTGCCAACTTGAACAATTACATTCAACATTTTCGCGAAGTATTTAACATTTTGCGAGTGGAGAAGCTGTATGGGAATGTAAAGAAATGCATGTTTTACTAGAAAGAGGTGATTTTCTTAGGGTATGTAGTGTTAAGGGAAGGAATCCGAGCAGATGAGGAGAAGATCCGAGCTGTTTTGGAATGGCTAACATAGAAGAATGTCATCGAAGTCCGAAGTTTCCATGGCTTAGCTTCTTTCTATAAGCGATTCATTAAGGACTTCAGCATAATAGTCGCCCTATTGACCAAGCTGACAAAGAAGAATGAAGGGTTCAGGTGGAATGATTGAGCTGAGTAAAGCTTCAGGGAGATCAAGGAGAAGCTCACCTCGGTGTTATGCCCCAAAGCGATAGAGTTATAATAGTCTCACCATGTAAACCATTCTAAGATAGAAGTTGGCCTTACAATCGCTACCCTAGACCTGATCTACACCAGGCGTCCACGAATAACCTGCTTTGAGTTAAACAGTTTGTAATTTAAATAAATCATTTACCTAAGAAAGTAAGAATATATATATATATATATACACATTAGAATTCAGTTATTATAATTAACATTTACAACATTTCACCATAATCTATTTCCTTGTTAATACATTATTCAAAAATGAAAAATGAAAAATTCTAAGATAAGAGCTTAGACCTTAAAAATATATGTCTATTCTTCAAATGCTTTTCCTCACTCTCCAGGATCCAGCAGTTACTGGCTTCAGAGTAATTGTAAGTTGCTTCTTGGCCAGCACCTGCAACGACGTCTATAGGGATGTAAATAATCACAGTTCAGTAAGTTAGGATGGAGGACTTAAAACTATACCATAAATACAAACAAGGTTGTCAACCAACTTATTAGGTGCAATGCATGTTCAAGCAAATGCCATCGTACAACATTGTCCGGCCCATCATGAGATTAGAGAAATTGCACCCGCTCTAATCTGGGTTGAGGAGTTGCCGTTAATGCAACAGCTCATGACCAAACCTAGGCTTATGCAAGGGAGAGATCGCTCTTCTCGCGATTACCTTCGAACCATTGACTTCACCCTTATCGCGACCTCCTCACCTGTCACTTAGTTCAACTAAGGATAAAGAAGAGACCCATTATGCTATCCAGCGCTATCCTTTTTAAAGGGGTCAGTATTTAGCCAGAGAATCCTAGGTTTCTCCTAATGGGTTGCCATGCAAGTCCGATTATGATTACAGGTCGTATATTTGATTAAGTCCAGTTTAGGGTGATCAATCATTTCATACAAATTATACAATATAAGCTAAGTAGCAAATAAAAAATAATATCATTAGCTCAGAACAAATACAATCAAGTACAATTTCAAGCCTCCAAAATATAACACTATATTAATCCCAACTTACCTCGACTCTTCGTTCACTTACTCGAGGTTCGACTCGCTTAAGCCATCATCGATCATCCTTATAATATAGACGTGGTTTCAGTTTTTCATATAACTATTATAGGTTGGTTTTATCCTATAACGTTTATTGTTATCTTTTGTTTAGGGTAATATGTCCAATTATCTAGATTTTCAAATCTTTTACAATTATTCTAGGTTTGGAGTTAGGTTCTGGTTCAATATCTGCATTAATTTCTAAAGTAAATTCTAGTTTAGTTTCTAAGTATAGTTTTATACATGAACCCTAGAAACTCATTTCAACCCATAATGTGAAATTAATCATATTATTTTCAGGTAAACTAAATACCATAATTACCCTAATTAGTATTTTATTCCACCCGGTACACTTAAATCCTTATTAGTATACAGAATTTACTCCTAATGTAAGAAATTTTTACATTTTTCATATAATTACATAAATTTAAGTTTTCTATCAGATTTATTATATATCCCTATTATTTATATAATATCAATTTTTATCCTAATATTTTCTATTTATTATATTTCCAATAATTGCATATTATATATTATCACTTATTATGTACATAATACACATTTAATATTTCTATCACTCTAATTACCATCTCTCAATATCAATTATCATTTCAAAATGTTTAAATTAATCCTAAATCAGATTTTACACCTAATTACCTTAATTTACAAAATTAACTTAAAATTTACTATTTTTCCCTATTACTTATTTATTACATAATTAGCCTAATAATTACATCTAATACCCTAAATGCTACAATTATCATACTTCATCAAATTTCAACATCTTAAAACATATAATGATTTACTAAATTAGTAATTATCTATTTAATTACCTAATTAACCAAAAATTACCCATTTTGCCTCATTTTAAGGCCTAAAAATTATCTAAAATTTTCAAAAATTTATTTTTGAAAAAGGATTTATGGCATTGTTTTATATCATATAAGTAGTCTATACAAGAATTTTGAGCTTAAAACTATACTCCTAAGGTCATTTATTTCAAAACCGACATGCTCAGTTTTGCATGATTTCTCAAGGATCATATATTATGAGACATATTTTCATCAAAATAATATTTTTCCTACAAAATAATATTTTTAGATACTAAAATATTCTAGAATAATAAAATTCATAATTTTTTAAGAATATTTACTATTTTTATAAAATTACACAAAATTGGGCTAGAAATCGAACTCCTCGGTTTGGGTAGCTCCGGCCACCGTCGGTGGCCATGAGTGTATCGACCCACCTAGGTGCTGCCACCACCATGTGGTGGTGGTGGTTGCTATCTACTCTTAGCTGCTCGTTGGGTTAGGTTTTTCCTTAGAAACCTCAACTGTATAAATTTTTGCTGAATTTTTGTAAAAACCTAATTTACTCTAAATTTCGCTTCTCTTTAATTTTCTAAGCTTCTTGACATCTAAAATGAGCTTCTGAAAAATTTGGGGTGTTTATAGAGATCTTGGGGAATTATTGTGTATTAATTTGATTAGATAATTACTTTATCTTCTTTTAATTTACCTTTTGTGTTGTTCTAATTTAATTGGCTAATTTTTTTCTTATTTTCTTCAGCTACTATGACTCAAATTTGGATTATTCCCTTTTTATTTATTTTTCCTTAATTAATTATGAATTTTATTTAATTATTTAGTATTATTTTAGCACATTTCGCGTATTTTAAGTAATTACACGTATTTCTACCAACATGTAAATTCATATATAGTACAAATAAATATTTCTAAATATTATTTAGGTCATTCTATGAATTTTAGTATACATATAATTTATTTTTAGCAATTCGTTAGTTAGTGGAATGCATTTTACGCATTTTCGATAAATAACGAGTTATATACTTAAAATTTGGAAATTTTATATTCTTTTATTTTATTGCTTATTTTCTTAAATTTGAACTTACGGGATCACTTTTACTAATATTTTCAATTTTATTTGATAATTTAGGCTTAATTGGATAATTGCCTTAAATTCTACAAGTTAAATTTGTCCTTTCACTACTAGATTTTGACAAGCCCTTCGAATTGGAGTGCATGCATCGGGAGTTAGAATTGGCGCTGTCCTAATGTAAGAACGACAGCCCGTCGCTTACCATAGCAAGAAACCGAGTGGCCTAGCCTTGAACTATTTTGTATACGAGAAGGAGTTGTACTCCCTTTTCTGAGCCATTACCGTTTGACAATATTACCTGCTATCATGAGAGTTTGTTATTTTCACTGACCACGAATCATTGAAGCATCTTGGGAGCCAGAACAAACTCTTCAAGAGGGAGGCTAAATGGTTATAATTCATGGAAGGGTTTTCATATGTCATTTGGCACAAGAAGAGGAGTGCAAATGTGGTCACCAGTGCTCTGTCATGATGGCAAACTTTGTTGACCACTTTACAGACAAAATTATTGGGATTCTCACTCATCACAGAGTAGTATGCTGTTGACCCTCACTTTAGTCCCGTTGTTGAATAGTACCGAGCGGGGGTAGTCATTGGAGGATATTATCTTAAGGATAACTATATATTCAAGGACCGTAGGCTATGTATTCCAAACTGCTCCATACGAGAGCTGTTGGTCCAACAAGCTCATAGTGGTAGACTTTCAGGCCATTTTGGGGAGGTTAAGACCATCGATCTATTGAAGGAGAATTTCTACTGGCTAGGTTTGGCTAAGGATATTCATAAGGTAGTTGGTAGTTGTGAAGTATGTAAGCGTGTTAAGAGGAAGAGAGATCCTCATGGAAGGTACATGCCTCTGCCGACACCAACTTTACTTTGGGCCAACCTCAATATAGACTTTGTCCTAGGATTGCCTCGGAAATCTAGAGGAAAAGATTCTATTTTTTTTGTGGTGGATTGTTTCAGCAAGATGGTATACTTCATTCCGTACCATCAGAATAACGATGCTCTATACATTCTTGATTTGTTTTTGCAGGAGATTGTCTAACTACGCAGAGTATCGAAGACGATTGTCTCAGATTAGAACACAAAATTCTTGAGCTATTTTTTGAAGACCCTTTGGAGGAGACTTGAGACCAAACTCATGTTCAGCTCTAGTAGCCACCCTCAAACTGATGGCCAGATTGAAGTGGTAAATAGGACTTTAAGCAATCTAATCAGACCTATTATAGGGAAGAACCTAAGGGATTGGGATTTGTGCCTATTGGTTGTAGAGTTCGCATGCAACTAAATTGTTCATAGCACTACTAGGAAGACACTATTCGAGGTCGTCTATGGCCTTAACCCTACTATTCCCCCGGATATGATCAATACGTTAACAACTATTGAAGAAAGTCACTTTGGAGTGGACTGAGCCCAAAAATTGCATGAGCTACACCGGTTTGTCAAGAGGAAGATCACCAAGTTCAATAAGAGAAAACAAGAGATTGGCAGCTGAGGCCGCTGAACTATTTCTTTCCAACCAAGAGACTTAGTATGGATTCACCTTAACCGAGAGTGATTTTTGCACTTAAGACAAAACAAACTATCTCCTTAAGTTGATGGCCCATTCAAGATCTTGAAGAAGATCAATTGCAACGCCTACGAAATCAAGTTGCCTGATGACTATGGTGTCACCTTTACTTTCAATATATTCAATCTGATTCCCCATTAACTAATAGAAGATCCTGTGAGAGCCTTAAAAGAACGAGCAAAAATCGCTTTAGATTTGAGGACAAATCTCTTTGAACCCCAAGCAGATGATAAGAATCAACCCTCCTGGACCAATCATAAGAAGCCGAGTTAGAGGACTTCAAGGGCTCGCATGGAAAATACTAGCTCTAAGCCATAGCTGAGATAGGGACTCCTATCCTGATCAGATCTCCTGCCAACCTGTCCCTTAGATCCTCACTTGTGTCTAACATGCTCCTGTTTAACAATGAAGTCTTAATCTAGAAGACAACCCAGAACTAGCCGAGTCAAGCTACCAACCTGACCCATTAGTGTTAAACTTTAAGACAGCTGACCTTTTTGCCAGGCTGATTGGCTCCCAACTTGATCCAAATCAGGTTGGCCCTTGACTTGTAACACTTCCTGTTTCTGCCTATGTATCATACTCCTAACTGTAGCTATCAAGTGACACGTACCTTCTGACACAACGTTTTAGAATGATTCTTTCTTTTCCATACTCAATATTTTTTATCTTTTTTACCCCTCTTTAGTATAATTAATGTAACGTAATTGTAAAATAATCTTTTGCCTTTTTATACGTGTAAAATAACTCTAGTGAGTAAGTATATAAATCCCCTCACTTTCCTTCTACGTACACATTCAACTTTCAATGCAAATTTACTCACTAAAGCAACCTTAGTATTCTTGTTATCATTCAACTCTTATCTATTTCCTTTAATAGGGAGTAATGGCAAGTGACCTCTCAATTCGGACCAATGTGTCATATTCGTTGAGTTGTAGGCCGAATAGGATCGGGTGGTGAGTTATATCCATTTAGTAGCTACTTGGACTTTATTAGTTTCTTTTCTGTTTCTTTTTTGGTTAATTCATTATGATGCTTTTTCACGTATACAACCCCGGAGACGCATCACTATTAATATAGGTGTAAGAGTTCACAACAAAGATATTATCTTACTTAACATGAAGATTTTTATATTTAAGATTTTATTATTTTATGATATATATATATTTTAATATTTTTGAGCAAATAAATATATTTTAGATTTGAGAAAATCATTTAGTATCTTTTATTTTAGAAGATTTATTATTAGCTGTTGGACTATATTCACATCATACGGCCTATATTTATCTTATCTTTATATAAATAGTATTTTTTCTAAAATTTTGAGCAATTGAATGATTGATTATTGAATTGAATAGTTTTTTTTAAGAGTTGAGTGATTTATTCTTATCACCAATAGTGTGAGACTATTAAAAACTTTATCAGTAATATAAGATCATAAAAAACACTTTATTTCAATTTATTTACGTTCTCGTATACACTTCGTCACAATTGTAATTACGTGCCCATAAGTTTCCAAGTTTCGCATCCGATGGTTGGTGTTTAGAGTTGTCCACGTGATCAGAGATTTTTCTGAATCTTCAAGTTTGATTGCAAGTATTGGCGATTAATTCTTGCCGTGAAACCACGAGTCCAACTAAGGTATACCAACATCAATTCATGAGGTCTATAGAAGCAATCAATACCGCATCTGGGAGGGATTTATTTTCCTTTTATCCTTTGGCCAATAATTTGTCAATGATTAAGAGACTTGCAACTATAATTGACAAAGACGATAACGAGGATAAAATTAAGAAAAAAAGAACTGGAATTATTTATATCCAGATTTATTTTATTTTTCTTAGAATATCTGGTATTCTTTATTATAATTTTTGTTTAATTTAATTTCTGCATCTTACGTTTTTTCTTTCTTTAAAGATTAAACCGTTTTTGCTAATCATATAGATTATACGTATATATCTGTCTATATATGTTTGTTTTACATGCGTATCATTATTGACCCTACCATATTATTAGACCAAAATTTGCTATTTGATCTCACATCTTTTTTTTTTCTTTTCCTTTTTTAACAGAAGTGTCATTTTGTGCAAATAATGGAATTTTTTTTGGATAGTTACAACTTTATCTAACTAAATGAAAAATAACACGACCCTTGATTCCGATTTTTTGCTCTAATATTTTGACAGGTAATAACTTTTTCTAATTAGCACAACACATTTCATTGAAAAAATCTGGTATTTACATAGACTATAATATATCATACTTTTTATTTAATTGAAGAATAGTTGCTCATATTTATTAAAATTTATAACCATATATTATTAATATGTTAGTTATGATATCTTTCAAGTAAATTTATTATTTTTGTTAATATTCTAAATCAATATCTGCATGTTTCAAGGGCTTTACTTGGTTATATATATTTACGGAACGGGGGTGCAAAACGTAGTGGAAGATGGTGGTAATTTCTCATAGAACATATACTTATACTTTTTCATCATATATTTTGAATAATAGAGTTATATAATTAATTTATATTTAACGTTAAGTAATTTTCATCTATTATACCGTGTGGCGTACGCACCATAGATGCCCTCTAGTATACCTAAATCTGAATTTTCACTATTCAGCTTCTTCAAAAGACCAATTATATGCAATCAATCTTATAACGAGGAACAAATACTTATTTCAATTATCAATAGGAAACTAGTTAGATGCTATGTGTGGATTCTAACTTGAAGCAGTTCACCTCTCTGTAATAGCAATCCTAGTGCCTATCTAAGCCAATATTAGCTTAACTGACTGCCTCTTTGAAAATTAAATTAAATATTTAACCTCAATCGAATATTATTTGACAAAAATACCAACGCTAAAATTATGTATTAAAGATTAATAATATGAGTAAATATAAAAACACCTCAAATTTTCTCCCATTAATCTTCATCTCTCCTCTTTTTCTAGGCAAATATTTAATCGCTCGGTTTTTCTTTAATTGCTTTTTTTATTATCCATTTTATTGTTACAATAAATATCGCACTAATATTAATATTTTGTCTTCATTATATAAACTTTTTATCAAAATCTCAAAACTAGTTAATAATCTGTAATTTGAATAAATTTTATATAAGCAAGCTTTTGTATTTAGGCACATATAATACATATGCATTGTTCACTAGTTATTTGTTATAGCAGAGCTATTAGGACCTTCAATTGCATCTTAGGATTGTAATAGCAATTTTCTTAAGGAAAGCATATCTATTACAAAAACTATTATATATTCATTCATTACTCGAATCTTTAAATTGAGCTATAATCGATTTTTTTCCCTAATATTTCTTTGATAAAAACCAACAATGACAACATATATCCATTAATAGTTTACTACGATTTTATTCCATTTCTCAATAATAACCTTTACATCATAACCTTATTTCATTCAACGAAGGGAAAGAGCTATTAAAGTATATATATGGCTATGATAATGATAAATTTACGTAAAAGAATACCACAATTAACATATTAACAATGTATATTTGTAAATTGTATTAGATGTGATATCATTTAATTTAAACTATTAGTTCTACATGACAATTGGCAATTGTTGAATAAAAATGTTTATGTAATTTTGACGAGACAAAATTTATTAAATTTAAGTTTATTGAGCTCAATTAGCTAAATATTCAATAATCATTACATTAAGAAATTCATTTGTTTGATCTTATTTGGAGCTTGTTTTAAACTTGAAAATGTAATACAAAACGTTGCTTGAAGAATAGATGTGTTGTATTGTGTTTGTAAGCTTTTTTAATAGATGATCAAAAGGGGAAAGCTCGATAGTAATGACTATCGATTGATCGGTAAGTTATTTTTGAAGGTATTTAGAATCCTAACCTACTGATCAATCAGTAGCTAGTGTGGCTATCAATTGGTAGCTCCTCTCATAACCTAGAACTTTATGTAAACAATTCGAAGTTCGACATGGAGTTAAGCAATCAATCGGCCTAAATGGAAGCATTAGTAACTTTGTACTGCTGATCAATTGGTTTGCCAAAAACTAGCTATTCAACTACATTGAATGCACTCAAACATGAAAATTTTCATCAAGGCTTATAAATACCTAATTACCCATCCAAGAAGAAATAAGAGCTGACATCCTACCATAAATCCAAAACATTCTCTTACGTTCTCTTATTACTTTGTGCTCTTTGTCTTTTATACACAAATTTGCAATTATTTAGAGGGATTTTTAAGTGCAGTGCTTTTGAGCAACTTATTGAAAATTTTAAGTGTTGAAGATCAATACACTAGTGATTCCTATTTTTGTTTGGTGATAGTGAAAATTGTGTAAACAAAAATGTATAACTCTTAGAGTATTATTTGGTGATCAATAAAGTGGTATATGAAGTCTTTTATTAGAGGCATTATATATTCACAGAGACTGCGAGGTAATCCAAACTTCACGTTAAATTTGGGCTTGATTTTCTTTATCACTTACCCTTTTAATTTTCACATTTATTATAATTATTACACTACTTTGATTATTTACTTATCTTGCTTATATAGAACATCTTTTTAAAAGAAGACAAAATTTGCCATTAAAGTTCAATTCACCTTCCTCCTTGAGTTTTAGCTTAATATTTCAGTAATCTACAGTTGTATATAAAATGTTATTCTTTTGGAAGAATTACAACTCTTTATAGATACTAATCGTGTCATATTATAGTAAGCCATGAGTTAGAATTGCAACTCTTGCAGTTCTTTATGCATTAGTTAAAAAGTAAAGAAAAATGAATGATTAAAAAAAAAATCCAGCAATTAGAAGTCTGTAAGTGATACAAATTAAAAGGATAAATTGTTAAAGGTTATCGCAAAATGGTATGAAGAGGTATAATTAACAAAAGTCTTCGAAATTATATATTATAGTATATTATATGAATGTATTTAATCATTATTTTTTACATTTCTTTTTGCATATCACCCTTTAACTCTTTGTAGGATTTCCTGAATAATTTAAGAAAAAGGTTTATATGATTAATCTCAATTTGATTATAAAGGTAAGTGAGTAATCTTATTGTACAAAATACTCACCCATGCTTTGCTCAATCGATACTTTCTAGGTGCATATGGATAGTCACACTCACACGTTGGCTTCGAGTAGCAATTTTTTGCAATATACTCCAATGGGATGGGGTACAAGTAATGATATCTTTATACTTTGTACCTACCTTAAAACTTGTACTCTAAGGTATATAAGACACAAATTTAAAGGTACCCTATACTCACCATTTTAAATTTATTAGATAATATAACATATATTAGTGAATGGAGAAAAAAACCTGCAAAATAAAAATAATATTATATTGATTTTAAAATGCAATGGCTTAACCCAATATAAACCATAAACCTAAAGCTAATAACAACCTAAAAATAGTAACTTTAAACTTCAAGAAATAATATTTGTTTCCAGTTTCAAAGAACTTTTATCTTCTTTTCTTTTGTTCATGCACTCTCATGCATTTACCATTTAATTATTTTGTTAATAGAGTATCATTTAACCTTCATGTTCCATATAATGTTTAAAAAACAATCTTTTCATATAGAAAAGAAAAGATATAATCAAAGTTATTTAGGATATGATTGAGATAGATATCTTACCCAACCTATATTAGCTTACCTCTATTTGATTATGGAAGTTATTTAGAGTAAAATAAATGTTAATTTCAATGTATTAATCTAAGAAAAAAGTTTCGATAGTAAGCCATTCAACCGCCCTTACAATTTCAAGATACAACTTACATTAAGATTAATGCAATTTCATTATATTTCCAAGATAATTAAATATTATCCGGCAAATCTATAACTTTAGAAGCTATCCAAAGGGAAGAATTTTGAGAGTTCAAATCTAGGCAAGCGATTCCTTAGTAAGTACAAGCTCTGCATTGTTTGGTTGTTTTGTGTGTAGGATCAGCCAATGAAGCTAATTACTGTTAAATCCTATAATTAGGTTTTGATGATAACAAAATATGTGTTAAAATACTATATGTTTATTGAGTGTACAAGTTAAAGTAGAATGTGAAATGAGTCAAGTGATTTAACAAGCATTTAGTTAAAGTAGTTACAAGAGAGGATATTTCAGAAGATATATTTGATAACCAGAAGGCCGAAGCTGAACGATAACCAGAGGATATTTCAATGGATACGTGTTGAACGAACAAATACTACAGAATTTTACAGATTTGAAATGTAAGTTGGAGAAAACAATATTATAAAAGCCTATCTCCACTTATTGAATACATTAGGTAAATATATCCAATGTGTTCTCCATTAAGATGGATTTATATTAATGGGAATTAATTGAGCAATAAAATTGGATTTAATTATCATGGGGACTAATTTTTAAGAGTAGAACGAAGCTCGGAATGTTCAAAGAGATGAATCCATGAAAATATGTTCTCATAGGTGCTCAATATTTATTGGAGGACAACAATAGAACAACAGCCTGAAAATTCCGTGTATAATAAAATTACAACCAGGATTGGGAAGAGGTTGTTATTTGGCAGCCATAATTTCTTTGTCATGTAAAATAGAAGTCCATTTATTCAAGTCATCGGTAAATACAATTCCAAGTCTTGTAAATCACGTGGTCTCTAGCAAGTCGCATGGCAGCTTGAAGAATATCTGTGAAGATTAATGTTCTTTTCTTGGCAAAGTGTCCAACTCCATATTAATTCAATGACGACCATCAGCTTCAAGGTTTACCATGCTTACGACGTGGTAACTAAAGGAAATACATATATAGCAGCTGATTAATTATTTTATTTAACCTGATTCATATCAGGTTTTTTACTAGTTATGTACTTTTTTTTTTTTTTTATCTGATTGATTCCGTCTCTTATTAGACTTTTATTTTATATTTCTTTAAATTTGGATAATTGAACTAATTGAGAA
This sequence comes from Lumnitzera littorea, assembly GCA_024138015.1. Taxonomy (NCBI): domain Eukaryota; kingdom Viridiplantae; phylum Streptophyta; class Magnoliopsida; order Myrtales; family Combretaceae; genus Lumnitzera; species Lumnitzera littorea. The sequence goes on from JAMXBB010000002.1 coordinate 29,966,018, forward strand.
TTTAACGGTTCAAATTTAATAAATTGTAAATGAGTTAACAGATGATGGGAAAAAAGAAAAAAAAAAAGAAAGGAGAAGAAGAAGAAGAACGTGGCAGATGAATTTTTAGCAAATTAAGCAGCTTCAAGTGGGACATGGCAGCCCATCGAATTATAATCCACAGTCCAGTGCCCTATACACTGGTCCACGGGGAGCAGCAAATTCCAGCATTCAGGTAAACGTGAACAACATATATGCTTCATCAGATTTTTTTACTGACCCATTCTTATTTTTTACGAAAATAGTTTCATTTTCCATCTTTCTCTTAATTTGCATTTATTTAAATTTCAACTATTGAATAAATTTTAATTTGAATGGTTCAAATTTAAAATAATGTGAATGAATGGATTCTCTTTTCGAATTTAAGAGAAGATAAGATATGAAGGAGATTTAAATGGGATTACACATCCAAAATAAGTTGAATACTTGATGTGAAGTTTTAGCATATAACCTTAGGATTTTTCTATCGTCCTATTATATTTTTTAAAAATTGATGTTGCCATCTATCTTACCCTTAATTTGATCATCTTTAAATCTAAACCATTTAATAAATTGTGAATTCAATTATTTGAATTTAAAAACATAGAAATGAATAATGAAATAATAGGTGAGATCGGTTCTGTCAAAATAAATGACGTTATTGTAAAATCTCCCATAACCTTGAGGATTTGGTAGAGATTATCAAGAAAAAATTCAACTAATATATTTTGACGAATTTTTCTAGAATTATTTTGAATTTCAAAAGTTGAAGATAAAAGAAAGCCATTTCATCCTTCTCCAATTGGCTATTATAACAAGATAAGTACAATGTTAGTTCAAAAATTTGAGATACATAGTAATATGCAATTCTACTACTATCATAATACATATTAGAGAGTATTTAGAAGTAAAATTAGATTATACTGCTGTAATAATACGCATTTATTTTCAAGCTTATACTTGGAGGATTCATTTGTATTATTTCCTCAATTATTTTTTCAATTCTACGTGAGCTAGAAATAGGTGTTAGTGAGAGAACTACACAGTATTATCTGTAGATTCATGTTTAGTCAAATGGTAGGTTAAGAAGATAGAGTAGAGTGATTAGTGACCATAATCTCTCAATTGACTTGATTTATTTGGATAAGCGAAACAAGAATAGTGTAAAATAACAAGTTCCTAGGAATAGTACAATTATAATTTCCTTGCTTGATTTTCTCAACCTTCTCTCTCTATTTCTTTGCATACTTATATTTGTTTATCGAACATTGTTTTTTCATGCTAATTTAGTTAAGCAAGCAAAGAGCAACTTTAATTTGTAAAAGTTTTAACCTTTATAAGTAACTAATTAACCCTTCCTTTCTTGATTACTTAAATCGGGACCTACAATCACTATCAGACTAAAGTTTATTATGTACTTTTTGGTTGACACGAGACCCAAAACAAATCTTCTTCTTCTTGGCTATGACCATAATAATTCGAGATTAGTAATTCATGAACCAATTATCCTAGGCTAATGTGGATTGAATAGTTAGGATGAAGTGGCTTATATTTAAGCAAGATATCGCTTATAAGTGGATAAAGGGGTTGCCAAAATGATGTAACTTTAGGTCTTTAGCTAATATAGGCTATGAAAAACAAAGTAAACTGTCAATAGGATATAGTGATGATTATAGGGATAGTGGATGGAACTGCTTGTGATATAAGCAAAAAAAGTCGAGATGAGACGATTTTTCAATGTTGGTTTTAGTTTTGGCACTGCTATGCTAGTGGATTTGTCTACGATCTATTGCCTAGATATTAGGAGCTCCTTATGATGGGTGTTGGTTTGTTTTATAAGATATAACACTATCATATGGCACGTGTGTTTCATTTGGTTACACTTTATACGTGGGGTTTCATAGCTCACGCATCGTGGGATTCGTCTCAAAAGTTTCAAATACAAAGAGCCCCTGAATAAAGAAGATAAAAAAAGGGTGCGCATTTCTTTAGCCCTATGTGTTCTTAGTAGAAGATAAAGGAGATGAGGTGAAATTAGACTGCCTCACCTGATTTGGATGTAATATTACTTTTACTTATGATATGCTATATTGCTGATATAATATATTCTTTTTTATTGGTTAATGTTACAACGTACCTGAATTTATATATTTATACAATTTCATACCTAAGGTTTGACATTGTTTAACATGAATATTCAAATGAAATTATATTTATTGCCATTACTACATGAGATTTAATTATACTAAATATCATACTTAATTCAATTTCTTTTTTTCTTTTTTGGGTGAAGGAAACATTCAATTAACCATCATCCCAAAATAGCAAAGTCAACCACATAAACCCAAAAACTATAAACAAAAACAAAATAACAACAAACAATTAGCACAATTCAAAGAACCCCTCGGCTAAAGTTTGTATGAAATAACCATCACATTACAACATACTAAATAAAAAAACTAGGACAAAAGAGCCAAAATCCAATCTCAATGCCTTCAATCTTTTCTTCGCAAGGGCATCAACAACCTTATTTTGCTCACAATTTACCCTGCATGAATTAAAAGTCTCAAAGTAAGGTAACAATTGGATACATCCTAATAACGCTAGATGGCAAATATCTATGTTTGCATTTTGTTTTAGGATCCAGTCCACAACTAATTGTGAGTCAAATTCTATAACTATGTTCTTGTATCCATGCCATTTGGCCCAACTCAGCCTTCTCAAACAAGACCCATAATTTTGCTTCTAACCGAAAGCAATTAGGAATCCTCCATGTTAGACCTCCAAGTACTTGTCCCTTTGTGGTTTCAAGCAATGACATTTACCCCTCCCAAAAGCCTTACTTAATTCAATGTCAACATCATTAAATGATGTGTTTAATTAAACTTTAAAATTGTCTTTTTCTTAGGCTAAAAAGCATGAAAATTACTATTCATCATTTGTTAATTTTTTTATTCGAACCATTTGCCTTTTAACCTTTTTTTTTTTTTGTTTTCAGGGGGGGTGGTGGTGGTGGAGGTGGTTAGAAATCTTCCACCTTTAGTGCTTTTCATTTGCATCATCCACTGTTATAAATTAGATGTAAAAGCTTAAGATAATTACTTACAAAGGAAAAGGAGATCAAAGAAAGAAGCAACATACAAGGACTTTAATGGAGGACCAAATATGAACTTAGGGTGAAAACCTAGCAAAATAGCAAATTCATAATGTCGTATTTAGGTACGGACATGGACTCTCTTATATCCATAAAACCTTACTACAAGTCTAAAAACATGCGTAAAATATCCTTATGTTGAATATATATTCGAATAAGCAAACGAGGAAACAAAACATGATAGATTGTGACTCCTAGGTTGAATACAACTAAGTGTGTGATCAATAGTAGGTTGACCCTTGCTAATTAGCTTCCTTATTGGGTCGACGATCGATTAGTTACACATCTCTCCCATTGAATAGCCCTTGGGCCCAATGTAGCGACTCATGTACTAAAGTTGTACAATTTTTTTAAAGAAAACTTTTATTAGAGAATGTTCTGGATCTTAGTGTAAGAGAATAAAACCTCGTGAGATATGGAATTAAATTGTACAAATTAAGATAAGGCTCATAAACACTAAATAAAAAAATAAATTATCACCATGAAGAGGGAGTCAAATACCAAGCCTCGAGCTATCTTAAGGGGGAGTGTCAAAATCATCAATTACGCTTGATTTTCTCTAAACCATGCATATACGAGCCTACACCTCACTATGACTATTTAAAAAGCAAAACAAAACCGTATAATATAAGGAGTGAAAGGACATGGGACTTAACTTTTGAAATGCGTTCAATCTATTAACAAACCCTTATACGTATTATAATTTAGAAAAAAATTTAGTGAGATGGCTTCTTGAGTTAAAATATTCAAATGTAAAACATTGAGTTAGTATTGTTTAGAGTGTAAAATATACTTAAAATTAACAAGATATAATTTATAAGAATTAATAAAGTATTTGAATTATATAAACTTGAACCCTCTTTTTTTATTTTCAATCAAGATATAGTTCTTGTCAATATTGACTTCATACTTTCTCAATTTTCTTATTCTATGAGATTGTGCATAAATAAGCCATGCGCCCGTCTAGTGTTTCACATATACTCTAGTGACATCTTTTTTGCCACTTATCACCTAGGAGTGCCCACTCACATTTGTATTGCTAATTTCATCAAGTGCATCTTACAATTAATACACCACCAATAAGGATATGAAAATCATCAGGAACTTATGACTAATGCTCCCTTTATTCATAGAATAACATTAGTCTCGCATCATGAAAAGGAACTATATTAACTCTTAATACTAGCAAGGCTAGACTAAGAAATGACATGTCATTAACCATATGAACCTACTCTATGGGATTTCCAATAACTTTATTCCTTGAATGCTCTATTAATCTCACATCTTTTCCCCTTTCACAATTTAATTTTCTCCTCAATTGTTCCATCATGGGCCAAATTCACTCATGATTTTATATAATTGATCAATATAACACCATCTCTAGGCAATTGCTTTACTATATCATATCTAAACCTTATGGGTGTATTTTTACCATTAAATAACTTACTCTTTACAATGGTGTTGTAACTTAGTAGTCATAGTGCATAGACATAGAGGGGGTAAGATTTATTCTTAATGAAATTTCTTCTAAGAACTTTCTTAATCATTGAACCTCGATGCCAGTCGATTTTAAAGCCATAAATTCTAATGATATGGTAAACATGGTTGTTATAATTTATTTAGTTGATTTCCAACATCTCGGATCAACTCCAAAGATGAACACACAACCACTAGTTAATTTTGTTATGTCTATAGTGAGAATTAGTTAACTTCACTGACCCTTTCAATACAGGGGAAAATCTACTATACATAACGTTATAATCTTAGTCACATATGGTGTATGATATATCAAGTCAAGCAAATTCATAGCATCATTGAATTCTCGTTAATCTATTCATGTTTAGTTTGTACAACTAAATCCCCAAAGTTTACCTTTAATCGAGAGTTCACACCATAAAAAATACCTACTAATGTTACCTCAAAATTAACACATTTCTTAAGATGTTTCCCTCCATAATGTTCTTGCAATAATATGATGACCATCATCACTTCTTATATTTTGACACCATGGATCACATTTGCTTTACCCAAATCTTTTGTCACAACTTGGAACTGTAGCACGTGATTAACCCATTGCATATTCCTGCCTCACTAGGAACATGAAATGCTTAAAACAAACTATTACATGTACAAGTTCATAAATTTTCTTCATATATTCACTTCATCACTTCACTTATCAAAAACATATAATCTTTAAGCATACTTTTAAAAGTATAAAAACTTATCAATCTAAAGCTATTCAAATTCACTCATAAAACGTTAGCTATACTATCGTCATTTCATTCATATTGTGTATAAAATATATGAAATATAAGAAATCCTAATAGGATAAGTCATGAAACCCAATAGATAACTTCAGCCCAAACATATGCATATGCTTTAATTGCATACGTGCCTATATCTTACCAAATGTAACAAGCTAACTCATCAAGATATACTTAATTTTAGTTAAAACACACAACATAGCCCTAATAGTTCAAGGTTTGAAATGACTTAAGTTGCGTTTTCATGTGAGCTAGAATTGCAACTTAGCACTTGCAAACAAAAAAATATAGGCCCACAAACACATCACTATAAAACATTTATAGCAATTGACTTTATTCATCTATCGAAACTCTAATTGTTTCATACTAAGTTTGTCACTTGTTATCATGTTGTTAAGAACATGATTAATCTAAAATGTTCTAGTTAGTGCCCTACTCCACCAATTACCACACTATTATAACATCCTTCTTGCTAAAGAATGATTTCTATCAAACATGACACCCTCATATCAATAACCCATTAAGTTAACATAATAACCTTAGCGCCTAATCTAACCAATTCATTCAAGAGTTTAGCACCATAACTCTTTTGCCCATGGTAACCACATGTAGGTCTTAATTGCTGTAAGCCTCACAACCAACTACTCGAGGTTTAGTTTGTAACATTTAAGATGATCAAATAAATTATCCAATCTAACTCAAATTTTACAATGAAGCTAGTATTATTAATAGAAGTGATCCCGTAAGTTTAAGTTTAGGAAAATAAGTAATGAAATGATTAATTAATATAATATTGAATTTTATGAAAATTATCCATTATTTATCGGAAACGTTTAGAATGAATTTTGATAACTAACGAATCAATATAAATAAATTATATGCACACTAAAAATCATGAAATAATATAAATAATATTTAGAAATATTTTTTTTGTATCATATATGAATTTACACGTAGGTAAAAATATGCGAAATTTCTGAAAATACGTAAAATATGCTAACATAATACTAAATAATTAAACAAAATTCATGATAATTAAAGAAAAATCATGAAAAATATAGAAATATGAGAAATGTCTGGAATTAGGGTGTGGTAAGCAAAAAATCAAAGAAGAAAAATCAACCAATAAAATTTAGCCAAAGAAAAAGGCAAAATGGAAGTGGATATAGCAATTATCTTATCTAATTAATGCACTAAAATTTCTTTATAGCTCTATAAATAACCCGATTTTTACAGAAGCTCATTTATTCTATTAGGAGTTGTATAAAATTAGGGAACACCGAAAATTTGAGGGAAATTAGGGTTTTACAAAAATTTTAAAGAAATCTGTATAGTAGGAGCAATTAATTTGAACCCACACACCCCTACCACCTAGCTACGAACCACCACTACCACTCCACTCCAAATTGACTGTCTAGATTAGCCGACACACCCTAGACCTGCTGGAAGTCTAAGAAACCAGTGAGTCTAATTTTTTGACTGATTTTGCAAAAATTATTAATTATATCCAAAAAATTATGAATTTTATTATTATGATGTTTTATTATATTTAGATTTAGGGGGAAATAGTGATTATGTTAACTACATCTGTAAATATATAGTTCTTAAGAAATCTATCAAAACTAAGCATGTTTCATTTTAGAATTAAATAGGCTTAAGAGTATAATTTTGAGTTTGAATTTTTTTTGTAAATTACTTAAGTGATATAAAATAATGCTATAAAGCCATTTTTTTTAAATTAATTTTCAAAAATTTTAAGTAATTTTTAAGCCCTAAAATGATGGATAAAATGAGTAATTTTGGACTAATTACTAATTTAGAGGGTAATTAGATGTTTAGAGATGTTAATTTTTAATGTAGTAACATAATCATAGTACTTGGAGTATTAAATGCAATTATCATGGGAATTATGCAATAAATATAGGTTATTTGATAATATATGCAATTGAAATTATGGGAAATATAAAATATTGGGTTAAATTGGATAATATAATAATAATAATATTAATATGTCTTAAATCTGGTATAAAACTTAATTTTAGGAAATTATACGAAAAATATAACATTTTCTCACATCGAGAATAAATCCAATACATAAATAAGTATTAGAACGTACCAAGTGCTAATTAAGGACCTAAAAGTGATACTTAGAATACTCGAGCTTGATGTGATTAATTTTACATTAGGGTTCGAATCCTATTTTTAGGATTTATGTATAATACTCGTAGTTAAAACCAATTTAGAAAACCTAAATTGAAACCAGAGTCGGAAATCAAATCCTAAACTAACCTAGAATGAATCGATAATACATAATAATATATAAATTGAAATCTTAGTTAAATTTTAATCTAAAGTAGATATATAACATAAGGATGTAAATATTAAAACAGTATTTATATTATATGAGATGTGGAGACAAGTTGACTTGTGACAAGTTAAGTGAGCAATCTAAGGATTTCAGGTAAGTTGGAATTGATACATTAGTGTATTTCAGAGTACTAATTTGTAGTACTTAAAGGCTTGGAATTGTACTTGATTGTATTTGTTAAATAGTCTATTGTGTACATGTGTTTGTTTCTGAGTTGATAATGTGATTTAATATACTACTCTGGCTTGTATTGTATGATTTGTATGAAAAGATTGATCACCCTAAACTGGATCTAATTAAACATATGACTTGTAAACATGAATCGGACTTGTATCGCAACCCATTAGTGGAAAACTGGGATTTTTCAACCAAATACCAATCCCTTCGAAAGGGATAGCGCAAGATGACATAATTGGTTTCTTCTTCATCTTTAGTCAAGCTAAGTGATAGGTGAGGAGGTTGCAGCAAAGGTAAAGACAATGGTTCGAAGGTAGTTACTGGAGAAGTGGTGTCTCCATTGTACAAGCTTGAGTTTAGTAGTAAGTTGTTGCATTAACGGAAACTCCTCAACCTGGATTAGAACGGGTGTAAATTCTCTAATCTCATGATAAGCCGAACAACGTCATATAATAGCATTTGATTGAACATGCATTCCACCTAATAATTTGGTTGATAACCTTATTTGTATTTATTGTATGGTTTTAAGTCTTCGTCTCAACTTATTGAGCTGTGGTCGCTTACATTCCTATAGACGTTGTTGTAGGTGCTAGCGAGGAAGTGGCCTAAAAAATTATCCTAAAGCTAGCAACTACTGGATCCTAAGAGAGTGAGGATATAAACTGAAGACCAAATACACTCTCAAGTTTGGATTTATCTTTTAAGCTTTTAGTATTAATTTACGAATTACTTAAGTAAATTACGTTAGGTTGTTAAATCTTGTAAATATACTTCAATTATGTTAATGTAAGTATATATTTTTCTTAAGTTTAATGGTAAATAACATATTTAATTTATGAACTGTTTACTTCAAAGTGGGTTAGTCGTGGACGCCTTGTGTAGATCAAGTATAGGATAGCGGCTGTAAAGCTAACTTCTATCCTAGAATGGTTTGCACGAAAAGACTGTTACGACTCTATCATTTCAGGGATGATAATGGCCATGCACAAACAAGCAATGTATTTAATAAGCGAGGCATTATTAGTCAAATTCAATAGTCTAAGAAGTACACATAACATACAACTATAACTGTGTACCCAAATTTTGTTCAAACTCCTAGTAGAACTAAAAACCATAATCAACACCTAAAATTCAATATAAAGGGATTAATACTTGATATTATTTAAAAATTAGAAATGTTAAGGTTAATCCTAGATTGTCTACTCATTTCCATCGTTAGAAGCTTATTAAATTCATCTAGAGATCCTAAACAAACATTTGACAAAAAAAGGAAAAGAGCTTAATCAATCGCGAATTAAGGGGTTGAGGATCTAGCCGACCATGATCAAGGGAGGTTGATTGACCATAGTTTAGGGTTAGTTCTTTTGGGGTTTTAGATTAATATTCAAGTCTTGATCGATCTTAATCAACTAAAAATAATAGATCTAGTACGAATAAACATCAAATTATAACCTTAATCATTAAAAATAAAATATTATTATATGCTTATATTCTCTTTAGGTTCTTCTAAACTCACAGTTTCTCAATCTCTAGAGAATTTGGGGTAAAAAGAGAGAGAGAGAGAAATAGAGATTAATAACCTTGAATTTCTAAGAGATCAAATAATCCTTGAGTGAATTCTTTAAATTTGACACCTTAAGCTCAAATCCTTTCCTAAGATTATAATAATACTAGGTCTTACAAGATTATGAGAAATCTTTTAATAGTGCAATGGACCGCTTACCTTTTATCATATGTCCTTACAACAGTTCTTGAATTATTAATTTCTACTACATTCATATGAACTTAATAGATTAAATTTCCTAATTCCTTATTCTTATATCAATCTTGAAAAGATTAACCTAAAATCTTGAAAAGATAATTGGTAAATCCTTTACAAAATCTTACCTTTTTGTTAGAAGAAACCCTTGCGCATACTAAAAAATTAAACACTTAATTAAAATAGAAACACAAGTCAATCCTTTTGCTTTAGGAAGTTGGCAACTAAAAAGAGAGACATATTAAAGAGAAATCTTTTTCCTTTAGCTTAGATAAGGTCTGGATGAGAGACATTAGGTTAAACTTAATGGAACAATGAGATCTAACTTAATTACTTTTCTTACCCTTAGTTATGAATGCATTTATTTGGGTCATTTCATCTTTCATGTCCAATTTCAAAGCCAAAAAGATCTGTAAAAATATAAATAATCCTCCTAAACTTTATGACTTTAGTGTAGATTCATCCTCCTAAACTTTGACATTAATATAGAAATACCTATTGAACTTATCAAAATGTACTTTAATTTTCTCTAAATTTTGGCTATAATTTGACTTTTTAACTAATAGTAAAAATGATTGTTTATATTATCGATTTATCAAATTTTAAGATGACAACTTGCAACATTTGAAAGTTTCAAGGGTATATTTGCACCTATGCCCAAAATTTAGGAAGTTATTTGCAATTTCTCTTAAAGATTTTGCATTTTCAACTACAACAAGGCCAACAAACTAAAAGCATATCATCTAAATATCGAGTGATAATTATATAATCATCATTTACGACTTCTATATATATACATATTATCTACTTCTATAAAAGAAAATTTTTACTATCATGACCTTATTAAAATTTTTATATCACTATTTAGGTGCTTACTTCAAATCCTACAAGGATCTTTGCAATTTATAATTTCTATTTTCAAGGTGAAACAACACATCCTTCAAATAGAATTGTATGAAGTTCTTCCTTTTAATCACTATGTGACAAGGCAACTTCAACTTCTATTTGATAAAATAATAGTTTATGAATAGATGCTAAAGCAAACAAGACTTGAATAGAGGAGGTTACAATAGCAAAATATCAAAACAATCATTATGTTTTTTTTTTAACAAAATCCTCTGCAACTACTCTTGCTTTATACACGATCCATCATGATTAGTTATTTTCTCTATTTTTTTGGAAAATCCACTTATAACCAATAAGTTTAACTTCTACTGGTAAGTCTATGAAATTCCAAATATTATTTTGCAAAATTAAAATTTAACCATAGTCATTTTTTTTTCCTAAAGACACTTGACAAGATTAATTATACTTTAGAATACATTTAGAGAACCGAGATAAAATATATAAGTATAAAAATCATCTCTAACAAAAATTCTTTTCACGATCGTTTACTTTTTTTCAAATTATCATTATCATTATCTATACCACTCAGTCTTAGTGTAGGAGGTGTTTTATTTAGAAATGGAAAAAGTGTTCAAAAGTTCATTGTTTGAACTATAACTTTGCAATCTGATACATCAATTTGTAAAACAAGGAACTTATATGCAACATTATTCTCCAATTACCCAAAGATACGCAATTATATACATATCTTTCCTTTTCATTGGATCATTTGGCACGACTTATGCTAAGGATCCCAAGCTTTTAAATATTGTAAATTAGGTATACAACTTTTCCATAATTCACAAGAAGTTATTCAAGCTTTCTTAAAGGATTTTTTTTTTTATTTATGTGACATGCAGATAAAATTGCTTCTCCCATAAGTTATCAACTGTAAGTACCACAAGATTCATCATTTCTTTTAGTGTTTTACTTTCCTCTTCGCTACACTATTTGATTTAGGTGGATAAGAGGAGATAATTTCATGAATCTTTCATTTTTTTTTACTTGTAGTAATTATTAGATAATTCATTAATTGTATATCATCAAAATATTTTAACTAATTTATTAAATCAATCATTTACTTTAGCTTTATATATTAAAAATAAATTAAGCCTCATCTTGAGTTCTCAAAAAATGTATTTTTATGCATCTTGAATTGTGATATAAGGATGTCACACAATACCTACTCATAGTACAAACTCAAAGCTATAAAATAAAAACTATCTAAGCTTGTTCTTGACATTGTGCCTAAGGAAAATTTCCATGATGCCTCTTCTATTAGTTCATAAGGCCTCTGATAGCTATTGTCCCAAATAGCCACAAACTTCTCTGCTTTGCATGTATTGACATAACACAAAAATAAAAGCGAAGAAAAAACTAAAAGTTTAAACTAAAAAGTAAAAAAGAAATGAAAGAAGAGAGATATTTTTTTCCTAATTGTTTGTTGTAGTATTAGGAGAGGAGGCATTTATAGGTTGTAAGTTATGACCTATAGCGAGAGTAGTGGTAATAAATAACAATGAGAAGGTAATTATATTTGTTTATGTAGATTTTAGTTACCATCAAACGTAATTAATGAAAACATATAAAAATAATATCATTTAATGGAAGTTTTAGTTATCATCATATGTAATTGATAGGAACATGTAATAATACAAGAATGATAACTTAGTGGTTTTTCTAATGAATTTTTTTTTATATTTAAGTTGCATATGTTTATGGCAAATCGGGTTACTTTGATACCACCATTGCACTTAGTATAGTTCACATAGCAAAGTGAATATTGTGCAAGTTAAAGAGCTAAAAGACTCAAATTCTTAACAATTTAGAGCTTAACTTTTGAAATGAACAAAGTTTGACAATAATATTTTACTCAAACATTAGCCCCTTAGATTTATGAAATGTGCCACACGCTTATATTTACCCTTTTAAGTCTTTAGCTTGGGTCATCTACCTTTCAAAATGATTAGGAAATGTCCTTTTGATATGTTTATTGATGATTATATTTATATTTCATTGACTATATCATTTCAATAAGTATCTATTGTTAATAAAAGAAATCTCTACAAAAAAATTTGAATGAAACTGCTATAGAACTCAGAACACGATTAAGAAACTTTTCTAATTATTTTTAAAATATGGGAAAGTAAAACAAAGAGGTTTATAAAGTGATATGATAGACTTTAAAAAATTGGCAAAGCTAGATGATTCGAACAAAACAATTAGGATTAATCAATTATGAAGAACTATTTTTGTCATTCTCTATATTTTTTTTTTCTTTTTTCATTATTTTTCCCTTGTAGTTACCTTGTGTGAGTGCCTAGATGTTCTTTTCTTTTCTTACATGTTGCAACTTTGTTGGTCTACATATAGGGATAATAGCAAGTACATTCCATAAACTATTGTTTGAAGTGCAAGTAGACCTCCTAAATTTTAAGTATAGTTTATCTCTTCATAACTTTCAAAAATAAGTAAATATCACTTCAACCATTGCTAAACCCCCAATATTATGGAGTTTTTAAAAACGGTAAAGGATAAATCCACATTTTGGAAACCATAAAGAAGTAAAAGCACGGTTAAAATTTTAATATTTATTGACATCTAATCAATAGTTTACCTGGCATATTTGCAATTTGTGTCCGTATATAAATGTAAGATGACAAAAGTAGAGAAAGTTGATGGAGATAGCATCATCTACATGAAAAGTCCAGTTGAATATATACGATAAATACCAACAAATTCCGGTATAAAACTAATAAGAACCTAAAGTTAGTTTTCCCCATACAGTCATTTGGTCGATACATAGGTTCACGGCATGTTAACGTGCAAACTATTCAAATTAGAATCACACTGCCATGCATTTCTACTTTAGATTTTTCCACCGGAATGAAACAGATTAATTGTATCTCTTTCATCTTTCCTATCACTTCAAGATTCATAATGGGTTTAAAACAAAAAAAACCCATCAAATTGTGCTGATTGTCCAGGCCTCATAGGATCTGACTACCAAGCCCTAGGTCCTACCCACTCCTACTCTGCAATAGGGTTAAGCTATATCTACTTTACGAGCTTCAATCAAGGCAGACAATATGGTATTGTATTGGCCAATAAAAGAAGAACCAAGACAGACAAAGCCGTCAAGATTTCGATGATATCCCACTTGTGCATGTTGGTGCAGGACAGAGAGGGACCAGTACAAGCCCCAGTACTATAAGCTAGGTTCAACGAACATTATCGACACTGTTTCCTTTCAGTCCTATAATTTCGCCCCAGAAAATCATAAGAACTTGCTCCAATCAATGATATTCCTCTTTCTTGCTTATTATACATTAACCACTTGCAGTTTCTTTTCTTTTCTTTCTCTTCACTTGTAGAAATATCGACCCTCCTATCATCATTCATCGTGGGCTAGTTTAACTTTAACAGGCCATGCACCTCTTGCCCTAGTTTGGCATGAATTTGATTTATGTGATCGAGACAGATTTTTCGTAATCTGTATATTCTATGTATTAGCATGGCAAGTGGGTGATTTTATATTATATTATGGATGTCGTTTGGAAATTTTAATATAATAACTAGTGGAGTAAGCTAAGCTGAAATCGTGGTCGGGCTTGTAACGTCAGATGTATTAAGAAATCTCCATAGTAAAGACAAATGATAGTGAAGTGGTATAAGGAATTTAGGTGAGAAAGAATAACGTGGTTATCAAATCAAATCATCAATCCAAGTACCAGAAATTAGGCTGAGCCAATGGACACTGATTGGGAGGGTGCAAGTAACTTTCATAATCTACATGATATGATTATTCTAGCAAGTATTTCAAAAAATTTCCTAACTTCATGATTTTCGCAAATGCAATGGATAATATTATATAACTTTCTTCGTAGCACGGATGTTGTATCTTTTCATGAATCCAAAGAGTGAAAAATACTTTAACTTTTCAGTACACTTCATCCTTCTGGTCCATGATTTCTAATCATACTTAGCCCCTGTAATTTTTTGGTGTATTTTGTAATAATGAAAGTTAAAAGTAAACTCTATTCTTTATAGTCTTTACTTATATTTATAAAAAAAAATAGTAGGAAGAGAACTATACGACTTCATAAAACCATAAAAGATCTCTGCCATCAGGACATCAAATTTGGAAAACTCACAGCACTTCATTAAAGGTCACAACTCTCCGCACCAAAAATCACATAATATTGGGCTATAATTCCTTATATTCTCCTACGTGGCCTATATACTCCCTTTAAAAACTTAGATTAAATATAATATGCATGATAGGATTATTAAAAAGTTTTCATTATTTCATCCATACCGTCATATTATATTATGATTAAGCTGAAAATTAAATTAGAATCATAGGATTGTACGTCATCAGCATGACGTGGTCCATAATTTCCATAGACTACAAAAAATTTCTAACTTAATGAATAAATAAAGGTTTAACTTTAATATTCTTACAAAAGACGATTCTTGATAGCATATATAATTCTAATTAATCATGTATCCCATGCAGAAAACATAAAATTATTTCAGTAATGCTTTAGATTGAGCTCAAAAGTATCATGTAAATAAAGTATAACATTATCATATTAAGACGTCCCAAAATGGCCATTATTTCAAACTGTTCTCTAAAAATACTGGCAATAATCCTTTTGTTAATGGATTTACAACCATTAAATTTGTGCTAAAATGTTCAATCGATACCATTTGTTGCTCAATTTTTTTTTCTAATGGTATAATTATTTGATTTCCATGTCTTTAGCACTTGATGTTATTAAAATTTCTTTGGGGTAGCTAAGGTTGAAGGTAATCTACAAAATGAGTACATGTAAGTTGAAGAATGGTCACCAGAGATGGTTTTGACGTGATTAGTTTAATGCTTAAGTCAGTAAAATATTAAAGAAACAAGTGTATAATGGTAAGGGTTGGAATCCTTTGCTCATAATCTTTACCTAGTATTTATAGGAATATTGGGCAAGCTGTTTGAGGAAAGAAATCATGATCCTAAGATCGTTTCCTTGACTCTAGATATTGTAAAAAGGATCTTAAGGATAGGTATGTGCTAGTTATGGATTTTCCTTATCTAGTTAAGTTGTTCTCACCCAGTCCTCTTTTGAACCTATTGACTAGGCCTGAGTGTCATGGGCTCAAGGGCCTAGGTTCCATGGAACTAGATAGAGATGAAAGCCCGATAGATGTCTTTTGTTGAGGTTGGCCAAGCTCTTAGGAGTTTAGTTTGAGCTTTAGCATAGTCATCTTTGAAGTTGGAGGCTTCCCTAGAACATAAAGAGGTTAATTAAGCTCTAAAAAGCTTGGCTTGAACTCTAAAGAGATCAGTCTAGGCATTATGGGGTTGGTTTGAGTTTAGAGGCCTACGTCTAAAATAGCCTGTCAACAATTACTGCCACTCTTAATGGTAATCGGTAAATAAGGAGAATAAGCTCTTGGTAAGGTTTTGAAGGTCTTAGGACAAGCTGCCAGATGAGCTAGGATCCATAGGCTAGTTGTTTTTGCGTATTGTTGACCTTACCCTTAGTGTTAATGAGTTAGAGCTTCAACTAAAGCAAAGTAACTAAGCACATAGGTTATCCAAGCTGCATTGGACCTTGTGCTTTTGATGGCTGTGAAGCGAAAACAACGTGGGGTCCTTGCCGAGCCTATGCATTAAAGGTCATCTCATGTAGTGAGATTTCTAAGTTGCTTTAGGCTTTTGCCCCCAAGATCAAACTACAGAACTTTAATTTTAGAGTTGATTGGGTAAGCAATCTAAACTTCTTGTTGAAGTGCTAGGGCTTTTTTAAGAAGCCTTAATTTGATCCATCTTTGTGCATTTTATTCTTAGTGTATTTAATGTAGAGCATACATGTCAAGGAGCCATTGATTGTGCTAATGCAATGAAGATATTACTTGGGAGATTTAAGCTGTTTATTCTAACTGTAGGATACATAGAAAGATCTAACCAAGGTTTGTCATGTTAGTTGACTTTCCAAGAGCTACCATTTGATTCTTATGCATGCTTATAAATAGGTCAAACCTTAGTCAAACTCCACTTTTGAAACATCACAAAATTTAGAGCCTCTTCAAGAATTCAAATTCTTCTTTGAATAATTCTCAAATCCTTAACATTCTTAATCAAGTTTCAACCTTTTTCATAAGTCCTCGATTCTTTGGACACTCAACAGGTATGGAAGTATTAGGTTTTCTAGATCAAAAAGAATGTAGCAGAAATAAAAAAAAAATACTATAAAACCTATCATAGGATCTATATATGACATGCAATAAAATATATATGTTAATAAAAAATTATAAAACTATTTTTTCTTTGATGAGAAATATCATCTCCTCTTGAGAATGGAGTTCAATTGAAATCTGAATCTGATTTGTGTTTCAAAATATTCTTACCACATAGACTCCAAATGTAGTCCCTCTAATGGTATATCAACATACGTTAATAAGAATAAATTCTAATCCTTTATATTACTAGATAACTGAGATTAAAATTAGAAACTAGGTAGAAAAATATTATATCTCTTTTCTCTTACCTTTTCTTTAGGTGTTTCTCTAAATAGAAAATCATTATTCAACTCTTTCTCCTGCCTTTATCTCTTTTAAACATTAACTAAAAATTAATGAAAAAGACATTTTATTCCATAAACTTTTCAATTGCTACAACCTTTCAATTGCATAACAATTAAACATGGAATTAATGACAAACAACCTTTTAATTGTCATGAACTTTTCAATTGCAATTGAATATAGAATTAATAAATTCCATATCCTTTCAATTGCCATGAACATTTCAATAGCAATTAACTATGGAATTCACAAATTCCATCTACTTTTACACGAAAAGGTAATAATAAAATACATAACCTTTAAAAGATACTTAACCATAAATATATACTATGCAATAAAATAAATTACTTCCAATTTATTATTTTGGGATCAATATATTCTAGCTTCGAAATAAATATTGAATTTCTTGTCAAAACTTTATTTCTATTAATTGTACTATAGTATGTGACTCTCTAGGTTTCTATACACAAAGATAATGTCTATATAAACATAAACTAAGGTAACAGTTTAGCAACTATTGGTTATTTAATGTAATAGAAAAAGTGTGAGCAATAAATTACTATGAATTGATTACTGCATAATTAAATCTCTTCATCAAATGATATCTTAATTAAACCATTGCATGTCATGTTATCAATGTTTAATCATTTTACTTGATTTCCAAGATAAAATAAACTTGACAATATTAGTCATGGTTATGAGCTTACAAGTCATTATTATCTTAATCAAGTGGCTTAGAATATTGACTTTATAATTTAAGTAAGTAATGAATTTTATCTTGACTCATCACTATCTTCTCTATATTTCATACCGTACTTAATAATCGTATTATTTACAATCTAAATAAAGATTGTGTTTAATAGTATTAAAGTGCAACATTTTACATATATGATATATGAAGGTCTTAAGTCTAGGGATTGTTTATGCTCGTTTATATAGAGGAGAGACCAATGACATTAAACATGTAGTGTCCTCTATTAGTGAGTCATGTCTAATACCTACTTATATAAATTGAATATCTTTCCCTTAGTCCAGTGATAATGACATTTAGTTATACAACATATTGGTCTAAATATCTATGTCCCTTCTAGATATTTATTTGACCAACGACAACTTATAGATAATACAATATAATGGAATCTCACTAATAATACACTTTTATTATAATTCCATACATATTCTAATTATCTATGGGACTTTATTATAAAATAAATACCGAGAAAAAAATATATAAATACAATAAATACTTACCTTTTATAAATAATATCCATAAATACATCAAAAATATCTTGATACATTGGACACAAATTATAATAGGAAGGTATAGATATAGTATCTTCTATCTCTCTCCATACACTCTTAGGTAACGAAGTGGAGTATACCCTTAAGGCTACCCTTATAAAACGTTTGGTACAATAATGTCAAAGAGCAATGATATCAATAAGGTTGGTAACAAATTGGCAAAAATTGATAAATTGCCATAAGACTCTATGGAGATCACGGAGAAAATGGGAAGCCTGTAGTACTATTGTTTAGCTAAGTGGAGATGAGCAATGTGCATAATGGTATCTGTGGTGTTGTTGGAGTTTGATATATTTACATGTATTTTAATCCATTGCCCAATAGTTCAGTTTTGAAGAGGCTTAAGAAAAACATACGGGTTGCTTTAACTAAGGGAAGGCAATTTTGTTTGATGAGTTTGGTTCTTTAATTATCATAGAGTGAGCCTAAATTAGCTCACTCCAGATGAGTACTACATTCTAGTCTCGTTTGAGGCTCTATGTTGGATGTTTACGAAAAAGTGACTCCTTAACTATTTAGATATTTTTATAGGTTAAAGCACTCAAATGGCAATTGATACAATCTTACAAATCGACTTCATAGAAAACTATTAGAAGGGTTGGCTTTGTCCATCCATAGGTGAAAGGAGAAGTTGTAGTGAATTAGAGGCTTAGATTCCTCAACAAATTAGGTAGAGCCGATTAAGGTAAACATAACAAAGTCGATGCCCAACAATAATGAGGCAAACAACCACCTTTAAGGCAAGCTAAAGAAAAGAGGTTAGCCTTTAATGTTGAACAGAGGTGTACCATTTTGTAAGCATTTCATGAGGAGGAAGAAAGTAAAGGACATGAAGGTGCTATTAAATGTGACTTTCACCATGCTAAGGTGGTATTATAGTGGGGAGATGTTCATAAGTGACCTTAGGGAATGAGGTTCCTAAGGGCTCATGCTCAATACAATGCCTTGTTTGGTTTCTTTTCATTGTTTGGCTTTTAACTCACATCCATTGATTTTACATAGATGAAGAATTTTGGAATTTCTACTCTTAAGGTAGCTAGTATCAAGGTTATAAGGTCCAAGGGAAGTAAAAACGCCCTAACTGAGAAGAAAGTTCAATAGGCTCTAAAAGAGAAACCTGTTGTGATTAATGAGGCTAAAGGGACTAAGGATGCCCGGTTTGGTGAAGATTCTATTTGGAAACTGAAGCTGAAGCTAAAGCTAAAGCTAGTGGTGCAATAGGACGTCTAACAGTTGAAGAAGCATCCCTGGGAGCAAGCTGTTGAGTAAAGCTCCAAATTGACTCAAAAGGAGGATGTTGTGAACATAACTGATTGTCAGCCTTATAAACTTGAGGCTTATATGCAACTTATGAATAAGAAGAAGAGCGAGCTAAAGGGTGAAAGCTTAGAGAACCCACTACTTTGAAGTTTTTGCCTTGTGCAAAATACCCTTGAAGCTTAAGGTTTGGTATTTTGTCCCAAGTAGGACATTTATGTCTTGACAAACTTGTAAGGGGGCTTGTCTTCCCTAAGGATAAGCACATCCTTAAAGATAGCTTAAAGAACTTGACTCCACAAAAGGTTCAAAGATCTAATCTATTTGAAGCTCTATGACGTAAATGTCCTTATGTTATGGACTTGATGATTTGGTCTTAATATTATAGTTTTGTTGATTTTGTCATTATTGTTTCAAGCGAACTTGCATATTATTGAGATGTTCGATACATAGAGAGCCTAAAGGAAGAAGGTAGCTTGGGTTGGCTCTAAACATGATGCTATAATTAGAAAGAATGGCCATTTGCATTCTAGGGTTAACACTTTGTTGTAAAAGGCATTGGTTACAGAGGATGAGTGTTTGAGGATGCAGGAGGACACTCGATGAAGGGTATTTGAGGCTAATGATCTTTTCAAGAAAGCTAGCAACGAGCTGACATATTTGCAAGAATAAGTCGACTTAAGGGCAAAAATTCCACTAATCTTGTAAACTAATACTTGGCTATCGTACATTGTAGCAAGGAATTAGAGGAGAAGATAAAAGAGCTTTAGTTTGAGTTGTTGAGCACAAACATTGAGCTAACGAATGCGAGGGGCAAAATCATTGTGATAGAAGTAGTAATAAATTACTATAAGAGGGATGAGGTACCAATAAGCATAGACAAATAACCTCAAGTGGCAATGCTAGTACAACGTTGAAGGACCTCTATAAGAAGGTCCTTAAATATATTATGGATAGTTTGAAATGGTTTAAACTCCAATAAGATGTCTTTATGGAGTCCACAAGGGAGGTTAGGAAGGAAGTGAGGAAGCGCTACCCCGAACTTGACATGAGCTTCTAACATGATCTCAATGTTATACTTGTTGCCTACTGGTGATAAAAACCCTCAGATAACTCGACAAGAAGGCATTAGTATAGTACTTGAGGTTAGGCATGTAGACAAGGAAGACTGTGTCCAAATTGATCCGATTGAAGAGGTTTTGCTGATGATGAGTTCTACTCTCTTCAAGGTGCTTAAGCCCCAGTAGAGGCTACACTAAAGGGATCTAAAGTAATGCCAAATATGGATGGGGACCTGAACATGACGTATATTAGATTCCAAACAAAAAGTGTTTTGGTGATAAAAAATTTGTGTGAATATTATGATCAAGTTACTAAGCGTACAGTATAAGAACTATAATCTTAAAGGAAATGTGAGTTGATGGGAAACGAAAGATGAAGAAGAAAAACTTCTAGATAAGGAAAAGATAAGATCAGAATTGATAGAAAGAAACTATGAACTCGGAACTTAAGAAATTAATATCAGTTGAGGACATAAATCGGAATTGTTGATAGATAGAAGCTGATGAACAAAACAAAACAATACATGTTTACAACATAGGACGTCATTGTATTCATCAATAGAAGCTAATGAAGACATGGCTACATCATTCTACAGATGAAGGAAGAAAAGAACAGTTTGAAGAGAACATATGATATGATTAGAAACAAAATTCAAGAATACTTAATCAAAAGTACAAAACAGATCATAAACACAAAGATAAAACATAAATGTATGATAGATATCAGAAAAGAAATGGAAAATAACATTTTATATGTTAAGACCTAGGATTATGGAGATTATTTGGATAATATATTTGATCAAGCTAAGGGATACTTTATCATAAAGCCAAGGATTATAGATATATTTGGAAAGGAGAACTTTCTATAAATACAAGATGAAAATAAAAGGAAAGAACTACTTATACACACAAATGACAAACAAGCAAATATAAGAAGATAGCAAGTAAAAGATCACAAAGATTTTAAGGATGATGGCTATTACCAAAGATAGAAGAATTGAACATTGAAGTTACAGCTATTTAAAGGGATAACAAGAATAAAGAGAAAGAAAAGAAACGAAGTTTTGAAAGAAGAATATATGCGAAACACAATTTTTCTAAATATAATGAAAATCGAGCTATTACATGTTTTTGTGATCTAGAATTAATAAAAAGTTTGTGAGAAATTTGAGTGAAAGAGTACTATCTACTCCCTATAGAGAATTTAGTAAAAGTGTGAGGAAATCTGTTGTAATCATCGAGAGGAGTTACATGTCTCTTTCAAAATTAGAGAGACTATTTGAGAGAACTTATTAGGGAGACTTTATAGACTTACAATTACTTTTGTAGATAGGAATTTAGAAGGCAAGACAAAGTTGTGGGAACTATTGATCTCATTGTAAAGTTTCTTTCAAATAGTGGAACAATGATGTAGAATACTATATCCTTAGCCACAAGCTAAAAGAGTTAGATTGATACACAAGGCGGAACCACTATATATCAACGCCTAAACTTTCGATTCCTATGCTTTTTATTTATTTTCATTTTATTTATTATTTATACGATTGCATGAATGATTGAACTTAATTGATTTGGCATAACATATTCAGAAGCATAATATGTGAATTGATATTTGATCAGAAGCTTGGCAAATTTAGAGGAAATATTTGATAGATCAAAACCTAACTAGATTAGATTAGAAGAAGTAATTAATAAGCTTTTGCATGCATATCTCTTATGTAAATTTTTTAGTATTTCTAATACATCAAAAGTAAAACAAACAAGTTTAGTATTAAGTAGCTAATCTCGAGCATTAAGAAGTAAGAATTGGATACGATTTAGATTTTGATTAATAATCAATCAATCGGCCCTTCTTGACTGTTTACTCAGGCCAACATTTGGTATTAGAGCTTGATTTAGATAAAAGGATCGAAACATATATATCTTTTTTGATATTGCATTTAGTATCAAAGCAAGTTAAGAAAAAGAGAAAGTCCACCAAAGCGAGTTAAGAAAAAGAAAGGTTTATTTATAATGGTACTTCTTTAAATATCTTAAAGTCTGGCTAGAATTTTTTATTCTATTACAATGTTAAAAATCTTTGGACTAACAATGTTTAAAGAGAATGTTGATACAGAGCACAAAATTACAAAACAAACTAGTTCAAAAGAAAAGATGTCAAAAGGAAGTTTCTACGATGATGGCTTAGATTATGATGATGAGGACAATCAAATTGATGTATATGTAGAGATAAAAAAGCTTCTAAATGCATTATCTAGAGCTAGAAATAAAACATCTAGATTAGGAGGGAAACAAACTCTTCAAGGAAGAAAAAGAGAAGCAAGATGAAATGGTACAAATAAACATAAATGAAAAGGAAGCACTGAAGAAAGAATGACAAGAGATAACTCGCAACAATGGAGAATTGAGATAAGAAAATGAAAAACTAAAGGTTGATACAAATGTGGTCAAGGAATAAGCAAAAAAAATATCTATAGATGTATAGGAAAAGACTTATAAACCAGAAAGGTACTGTCAAGCTGAAAATTTAGTTTCTCTCTTTTCTTAACCCAATTTATATTAAGGCTAGCTTACTCAATATAAACCTCTCAATTGGACTATGAAAAGGTTTTATAAAAAAAATAAAAACTTTTGATGGAGTCGCCACCCAATCGAAATTACGGAAAAAAAGTGAAATTAATGCTTATGGGTTAATGGACCCTAATTTTAGCTACTAACCCAAGCAATTTAAAAAAAAAAAACCAAAAAAGAAACCAAAGATCTTTTAGGCTCATAGGATAATTCATTTAAAACTTAAAAAGGTTACATAAAAGAGGTCCATTGAAACAATTAAATGGGCTTTTGATGAATTTTTTTTTTTTAAAACAAAAGGGGAATTCTTTTTTTTTTTTTTTGTATTTTTTTAGGGTTGCTGAAGTGGCTATGTACCTACCAACCAGGATTAAGTCCATATAGTTCTAAAGGTATTTTATAAAACTTTAGTGGGTTAGTCTATTTTATTTATAAAATATTTTACTTTAAGTATTTACATGTTAATTAATTTGTAAAACATACTTTTTGTCCAAATTTTATAAAAAACTAGTAACTTTTAATTTTGAAAACAAGTCGGTTTAGATTTCTTTTATTGTTAAAAAACATTTTTCTAAAATGACTATCGAGCCTGATTTTTTCCCAATTTTTATAAGTTTCCCCTAAACTAATCAATACCAAATGTTATCCATTTAATATTGATAATCGACTAAGGTTTAAAGAAAACCAATCATTAGTTAATAAATTAGACTAAATCAAATAATTTAAACTATAATGGAAAAAAAGAAAGTTTTTCATTTTTCATGTTGCCCTAGAGGTGCTTATATACTTACTATTTAAGATCAGATGTATGTAGTTTTTTTATGAAAATTTTAGGTGAGTTAGTTAATTTTACTTTAAGAAAGTAGTCAGGTTTATGTTTTTAATTTGATTTGATTATTTCAAGAATTTTTTCTAAAAAAAAAGCACTAAATCGGGATTTTATTTTTGGAAAATTCTAAATATAACCCTACTTTTGGAAAATGATTAATTGCTTTTACTTATTTGAGACATAGTTCTTCTAAGTGATGCAAATGTTCTTTTTATTATTATTTTTCTTTATTTTACTTTACTTGTTTGTTTATATATATATATATATATATATATATATTA
Source organism: Lumnitzera littorea (assembly GCA_024138015.1). Taxonomy (NCBI): domain Eukaryota; kingdom Viridiplantae; phylum Streptophyta; class Magnoliopsida; order Myrtales; family Combretaceae; genus Lumnitzera; species Lumnitzera littorea. The sequence goes on from JAMXBB010000002.1 coordinate 29,990,526, forward strand.
TATTTTGTTATGTTTCACCAAGGAAAATAAATTAAATTTACCTTTTCTTTTTCTTTTTTTACATTTACAACATGGCTTATGCTCAGTAAATAAAACAAATAAATAAACAAACCAACAAAAACAAAAGAAAGAAAAAAAAATACAACTAAAAAAAAAACAAAGTAATCAGATCAAAAAGCAATAAGCATGGGTTGACTTTGGTCTTCGAGTCGAACGAGTTGATTCGCTTGGATCCAAGTTAGGTCGATCAGATTTGAGTTAGGTTGCAGTTGGAGAGGAGCAGCAACGCGTAGCTGAGGAGCTCTAGGCGTTTCCAATCACTAAACAATGGGGGAAGAGTGTTTTGATGAGAGTTTTATTGGACTTAGGGGGGGTAGGGAAGATGCCGAGGTTATTAGTGGTGGTTTAGTAGGTGTTCGAAGTTTAGCCGATGGTGGGTGGTTATGGCTGTCGTACACGGTAGCTACCAAGAATGTAGGAGTATTGTGGTTAGGGGTTTTAAGGCATGACGAGTTTGGCCATGTGGTTAGGTAGTGCCGAAAGTAACTAAGTGTGGTGGTTTGATAGTGGGGTATGGCGACTTAAGGTTTCATGCTGGGTAGTTCAACAGGGTTATAGGAAGTCATGGCAGTGGTTGGTTTTGGCTAAGTTCGGAAGCTAGTAGTTAAGGAGGTTCAACTATGGTAGTAAGGTGGCTTGAAAGTGGCTCAAGAGAGAGCTATGGATAGAGAGAGAGAGAGGTACGATAATAGAGAGAGATTGTGGAGATAGAGTTTAAGAGAATGTTCAATAGGAGTTTTTTATGATTATCTGTGTGTTCCAAGATTCCCCGACCTCTTTTTATACCAATTGAACATTCGATTTCACTTGGAAAGTGAGAAATCGAAGCAAACTTGAAGGATAGGTTTTGAAAAACTGAATTCAAATTCAATGGAATTGACTGCAAATCTCAAGAATTCAGTTGTCAAAGGGCTTAATGAGGTTTTGTATTACTAAATAAAAATAAATGAAGCTACGAAGCTCGAATCAAGCTCAACCAAACCGAGTCTTCAAGTTGTGTATCTACTTGCCTGCCATTTCCAACTTCAATTTTAACCAAGCAAATGAGTGAATTGAGATGAGTTTTTGGGTTTAAATTGCAGTACTCCATGTCTAGTTCGCAATTTCACCATTAATTTAGCGAAGTTGCAACAATAAGGGTCATGAAATTAATGTTGAAGTCAACTGCTTAGAAAGGGAAATGTGGGATATTTGGAGAAGATGAAGGGAAATGGAGGAAAGTGGGGGAAAGGACGTTGACGTTGTAAACCTTGCAAATTTAGCCATTTGAGTGTAGGGTTAAGTTCGAATACTATAAATAACTTTAGGAGTCAATAAGGTCAAGTAAGATAAAAATTTTATTAAATTATAAATTTCAATATATTATAAGTAATAAAAACCCTAAAATTTTGATCGAAACCTAAATCCCGTACAAAAAATCTTAAATTCAATGTACGTGAAAATACTTAAAATTGAACCTGAACTTAACTAAAACCCTAAAACTATAACTTTAAAATTATAAAACGAATAAATATCACTCAACAGTGATATAACTATAGTTGAACACAATTATTGACTAAATCGCATAATCGTATACAAACCCTAACGAAAACGTCAAAATAACTCATAAATATTATAATCATGGATAAACACATGAACCCAGTATCACACGAAAACCAAGGGGTGAGTTCGAGTTTGCAGAAAGCTCGAAGAAGTAAATGGAAGTCGATGGTTTAGCAAATCCTGTGCATTAACTCTACAGAAATGACATACCGTATAACTACACGCGGACCTAAGATTCGCTAGATGTGACGCACCAATCTGAGTGATAAGGTTACTCAACACAATCCTTACTAAAGGGATCGATAAAAGCGGATAGAGGAAAGTTTTCCAAGAGAAAAGTCTCAAGGGTTTTTCATTAAAATATTAAGTCTACCTAAACACCCATACAAGTTTTCTATTTATACAAAAGGGGTAAAACTGTAAATAAATGACTAAAGGATGCCCTAGTAGCATTCCAGTAATTACAAATGGAAAATGAATGGGAACTAAGGAAAATACAAGAAAAAGGGAAATCTAAATAACATAAATAAAATGGGTAGCTGCATAAGATCTTCGGGTGAAGGGTGGATGCTGGATTTTGAGGAGCTATTAGAGACATTGGAGCCCTGATTTAGGTAGATTTGAGCTTCAAGTGATACGAATTCGTGGATGAACACACGAACCCAGTATCATACGAAAACCAAGGGGTGAGTTCGAGCTTACAGAAAGCTCGAAGAAGTAAATGGTTTAGCAAATCTTGTGCACTAACTCTATGAATATGATGCATTATAGAACCACACGTAGACCTAAGACTCGCCGATGTGACACACCGGTCATAGGTAGCTGCATAAGATCTTCGGGTGAAGGGCTGATGCTAGATTCTGAGGAGCTATTGGAGACCTTGGAGTCTTGGTTTTGGGTGGATTTAAGCTTCTGGATGGTCTATCTTGTCATGGGCTGATCTGATATGTCCATGGTCGACTTGATGTTGCTGAGGACAACCCCCAAATAGCCAAACCGAATTGGTATGGCATTGACCGACCTACCATAATAGTAGCCAACCTCGCATAACCGTGCCAAACTAACATAGACATGCCCGACCTATTTAGAGCTAACCAACCGACTCAAGTAGAACTGGTCGAGCCAAGCTAAAAAGGCAGGATAGACTTGGTATAGTAAGGAAGGCTTAATGAAACAGAGCACTAGTCAGCCAGGACAAAACTTTCCAAGTAAGGTAAGTCTTCTTATATGGATAAAGCTCATAAACAAATCTCTCTGGGGGCTCGGTTAGGGTAGAGCAAAGCACATTCAACATTACAGGGCAGACCCAATAGAGTAAGGCAAGCCGTTCAATACTGACGGAGCTCATAAATAAGTCAACCATTTGAGCAAAGCTCGTAAACAAGCGTCTCATATAGTTCGAAACAAGGCATGTCATTGGATCGATACTTGGAATCCTGTCATCCCCTCCCTCTTGGAAGAGTTTTGACTCGAAATTTAGTAGTTAGTGGTTCTAAATCCTGCCAAGGTCAAATACTAATAGACAAAATTGAAATTTAAACATAAGAATACACTCTAGTTCTTACGACAAGGGCATCACCAGTCAATGCTTCCTCCACTCATCATGGATCTAATCAACTACACCTTGGTAATCTTAACAACTATCAATTACAGGAACTAATATGATCTTAAGGTCATACAAAAGATTGGGGGCTCATAGATCCAATGTCGGTGGGACGTAAAATGGCTCATCAATTGCTAATGCTCCCACCTCTTCAAGCTTGACTAGCTCGGACATCATGATCTCCTCATAAGTTGTAATCAGTATTCCCTCTACTTCTTCGTAAATCGATTCTTCCTTCTCCTTCCATCTATACACCTCAAATCTTTCCAACACGAAAGTCTTAAGGGTTAACGTGATATATCCTCAATACGTATATCCATCACCTCGACCTTGATAAACTCTAATTGATAGTTGATAATAGCTTACAGGTACGATTTTGTAATTGCTCATATTAGTTCCATATAAACTTGTCAGATGATTAGGATGTAAGATCCTAATATGAGGGAGGCAAACGTAATAATTCCTGGAGCTACCATTTATGGCATTCATAGCAAGTAATGGAACCACTTCCGAAACATGGGGGTTTAACTGCAATTTAGCTTGGTCTTCCTCAGCTCTACTGATCATCTCTCCAGCAACCTTCACCCCTCTTTCTCTTACTTCCTCTCCTCGGTCTTCTTTCTTGTTGGCTGTCTCTATACGAGTATCCCTTTGATGTCTCATTTCCTCTTAGAGCTTCTCAAGCTGATCAAGTATAACCTCTAATTGTTCTTGCACATCATAATGGTCGGTACCAATGGCGGATTCTTCTCTTAAGGCTAATTGGATAACTTCATTTAAGCTCCTTACTCCTGAGGGGTTAACACATTGGGCAATCTCTGGCCTCAATCCTCTTATGAATCGCGAGATAGTGTATAAAGGAGATTCATACAATTCACATTGCTGTAAGAGTACCTTGTACTCTTGGGCAAATTCTTGGACACTCATTTGTCCTTGCCTTAAGGTAGATAGCTCCTCATACAACTCATCTTAATATGATACGGGTATAAATTTTTCTCCCATTGCATGTCTCATTGAGCTCCATGTAGTACTTGCCCCTCTTAGGATCCTTTGCCTTAATACATTCTTCCACTAAATCTTAGCAAAGCCTTGAAGTTGGTCTTCAATGATATATTCCTTGTTACATTCAGGGCACGGATACTTTTCAAAAACTTTAATGACCCGAAATTCCCAATCCAAGTATTCGTCTGGGGGTCTATAGCCTCCAAACATGGGTATTCTTGACTTTATATCTTCATAGTCATAGTCATAGCCATAGCTATAGCCATATCTTCCTCGATTGTCGTAAGCCATGTTAAATGGGGGTAGCACTTTAGCAAACTAGCTCAGCTCATAAAAGTCTTGTCAGCAATGATTAAAACACGTAGTAACTCGAATGCTTGCACAACTTAGATCTTCTACTTTACTTCGACACTTCGACTTAGCTTGAATACTAGAATTAGCTCGACAAGTTGAATAGGCAAACAGCTCAGCTCGAATAGCTTCCCTTAAATTCAACAGGTTGGCACCCAATGGTTTCACTTTATCAACTCGGTTTAGACATTTACACTTCAAGCACTACGTACTATACCAATCCCCAAGACAATAGCACAACCTATTAGCACAATCGTAACCACCACTAGCACCAAATTGTCCAATGTAACACTTAAGAAAATCTACCACTTGTTACTATGATAACAACAAAGCTTCCGCAGCTAACAACCACTAAACACCACAAATTAATGTCAAAAACTCTGATTTCAACTCGAGTAGCCACAACACATTCCATTAATGGTTGTTGTGATAACATGAAAGATTCTTATTAAACGTCCTTTAGTCTAAGTTCAATGACCCAAACCACAAAATTTGACCACTATTGTTAGAAAATCGAACGCCCACCTTCAATTTAAGGCACCCAATTCAAATCCATTGTAATTCCCGTAGCTATGGTTACGTGACTCAAAAACCCTACACAATCTCTATCTAAACACATGTAACCCAGTCTCGCTCTTCACCAATATAGTAACAAACTCGCACAAGTCTAATTTCCAAACATCACCACTACAATAGTATAACATCACTCCAACCCACGGCCAATACAACTCGAACTTACATGTATACTTCCAACTTAAACACTCAGGTGTACACAAAAATGAACCTCCTCTATTTTCACAATAGAAAACAAAGTATAACAGAGCACAACAGCAACCACTCTTATCGACCTACAAATCTCCACTTCGTAGCTCAAGATCTCCAAACCTACTTCAATCGAACCAACTCAATATCTATGAAAGGAACACAACCATTAATCAGCAAACACGAACAAATCTTTACAGCAACTTTACACATTCCCTTTCGGAACCGTACTCTGATACCAAGATGATACAAATTTGTAGATGAACACATGAACCCAGTATCACACGAAAACCAAGAGGTAAGTTCGAGCTTGCAAAAAGCTCAAAGAAGTAAATGGAAGTCGATGGTTTAGCAAATCCTACTTATTAACTCTACGGATATGACGCACCATAGAACTACATATAGACCTAAGATTCGCCGGATGTGACGCATCGATCCGAGTGATAGGGTTGCTCACCACAATCCTTGCTAAAGGGATTGATAAGAGCAAATAGAGGGAAGTTTTCTAAGAGAAAAGTCTCAAGGGTTTTTCATTAAAATGTCAAGTCCACCTAAAACCCTATACAAATGTTCAATATATACAAAAGGGGTAAAGCTATAAATAAATGAGTAAAGGATGCCCTAGTAGCATTCCAGTAATAACAAATGGAATATGAACGGCAACTAAGGAAAATACAAGAAAAAGGGAAATCCAAATAACATAAGGAAAATGGGTAATTGCATAAGATCTTTGTGTGAAGGGCTGATGTTGGATTTCGAGGAACTATTAAAGACCTTGGAGCCTTAATCTAGGTGGATTTAAGTTTCTGAATGGTCTGTCTTGTCCAGGGCCGATATGATATGTCCTTGGTCGACCTGATGTTGCCGAAGCTGACCTCCGAATGGCCAAACTAAATTGGTATGGCAGTGACCGACTCGAGGTCGACCTGCTATGATAGTAGCTGACCTCGCATAACCGTGCCGATTTAACATAGACATGGCTAACCCATTTGGAGCTGACTAATCAACCCAAGTAAAATTGGCCAAGCCAAGCTAGAAGGGCAAGACAAAACTTTTCGAGTTGGGCAAGTCTTTTTATATGGATGAAGCTCATAGACAGATCTCTCTGGGGGCTTGATCAGGGTAAAGTAAGGTACATTTAACATTACAAGGCAGACCCAACAGAACAAGGCAAGCCATTCGGTATTGATGAAGCTCATAAATAAGTCAATCATTCGGATGGAGCTCGTAAATAAGAACAGGCCTTTCATATAGTCTAAAACAAGGCATGTCATCAGATTGGTACTTAGAATCCTATTGAGTCAAGAGCTGAGTGTTGAGTACTAACATTGAGATGCATAAAAGTTAGAATCTAAAGGTAAATTGTGTAAGTGGTTTAAATTATTACATATAATTATTGATATTATATTTAGATTTTATAACCTCTCTAAGTTTAAGATTTAGATCTTTACTACCTTATCTTATCATTTGGTAAAGGATACCAATTCTCTACGATTCTGGTAAACTATGGAATATCGGATATCTATAATCACCTATAGGTTATAGTAAGTTCATTAAATTAAAAATCGAATAAAAAACTTTAGTAACTAATTGTTTAGAGTCTTCTAATCTTTGACTTTCAAGATAGTTTTCATATTACTAGTATATACATATTATGAAAATTTTAGACAATTCTATTAGGCTTCCTTTAAGGTCATGATAGAGATGGCACTACGTCATCCAATGATATCACGTGTCTTGACGTGATACATGATAGCTGACATAATGTGAGCAGGTAACGTGTCAAGGACATGTGTCATATCACATAGCTTGACACATGGATGACAATGCTGACATGGCGTGCATGTGGCACTACGTTAACTTGTAATCCAATCACTAAGTGCCACGTGTCCTAACATGTGGCACAATAAATTTTTGACACATGGTGATAGATGTTGTGAAGGAGAAAAAACAAAAGCCATTTTTATGTTTTTAGTAAAACTTGAACCCAAAACCTTAAGCTAGTTCCAATGTAATATCTAAGTGTATTATTATTAAGCCGTTGGCTTGTACCTTATTTATATGTGCAATTAAATTACACATATAAATAAGGTCAGCTTGGGCTAAGTTTGAATCTAAGCTCATGCTCAACGCCTCTCTCCTATTTAAGACCCTAAAAACACTAAAGCTAATAAAAAAAAAAAACCTTAAACTATCTAAAAATTTATTATTTATAAATTTATCATTATTTTCTAAATTTTCATAAATCCTCTACTTTTTATAATTTTTTTATTTTTGTGATTTTTCCAAATTTTCTATTTTTTGTATTTTTCTTAATTCTTTTTATTGTGACTTTTTTTTTAAAATTAAGACCCCTTACCTTATTTTAAAAATTTTCAAATAAAAATGGGGCAAAAATGGGTTATTTACAATGACAAAACATCATTTTTTAAAAGAAAAAAACCCCTTTTTTTATTTTTGAAAGAACTCATCAAAAACAATCACATAGAATAGATCACAACCAAATAAATCATGTAAGGTACGAATTAATCGTGCAAGAATATCTTATAACACCATAATGCAATATCGTAGACTAATAATTTTTTTATGAGAAAACTAAGGGTCACTCATATAAATTTTCATGGCATGCTTAGCAATTTTCATATTATTAATTTACAATGATCATACAATTAAAAAAAAATAGCAACTTTGTTTTGTTTTTGCTTTTAGGCAAACTCTTGGATCAAATCCTCATATGGGTTGTTTTTTTAATTTTTATTTTTTTTTCAAGCCCTTTATTTCAAAATTCCATAACCATGAATAAACACTTGCTTATACATGTTCATCATCAAACAAACATCAATCCATATTATATAAACACAAATTATGACAAACATATTATAGTTTACTAGTCAAAATACTTAATTTAACAAAATTTAACAAGAACAAACACCTATTTCATGTGCATCTAATACAAAAAAAAAAAAATCAAAGTTAATGATTTTACAAATTTTGTATTAAACCAACTATTTCAATACATAAAACAAGATTTCAAAGATCATTAGTACATATCATGCATCAAAATCCATTAAGAACATAAGAACAGTAAAGGATTTAGAAACCTACCTTGCATAGTAACGAACCAATGGCCAGTTTAGGAAATTTTTAGGCAGTTTAAGGTAAGGTAGTAATGATTCTCGACTCTTAACTTCCTAATCTACAAAACCCCTCTACCAATTTCAAGAAAACTTAAGCTTCACTCCTTTAATTTGCCTAAAGGAATTTGAATTTTCTAGTAAAAACCTTTAAACCGAATTTTAGAGTGAGAGGTTAAGAATTCTCTCTATTTGGTCTATAATGCTTACAATTGTTTGTTTGAATGAGGAAAGTAAGGTCTTATTTATTGTATGGAGTCGGGCTTGGTGGTTAAGAAACTTCCTTTTTGTGTAGGGAATTCAAATCTTTTTGTTTCGTGCAAATCTATCTCGTTTTTATTTTTTTCCCTTTTTTTCATATGATTTTGGCATGTTTTGGATGTTATCTAGGCTAAATAAGTTATCAAAATCCTTTCTTAATGTCTTGTTGCCACTTCTATATACTTATTTCATGATGAGTTAACTTTAGAAGATTCAAAGTTTCCTTTATTCCAAGATATGTTGCACTTAATGAATAAAAGGAATCCTTTTTTTTTTCTTTGTTGGGGTTATTTTCCCTTATTATTTTTTAAGATTTTTGGATGGAAATGCCTTGCTTGAGTTGCCCTTTATATATAATATTTTCCCTAATTTTTAGATATAAAAAAGGAGATCTAATTGGGTAGAACATATAAGCTACTTAAAAGGGGAAACTACCTTATTTAAATGTAAATCTGTTCGTAGAAACTAAAAACAAGAAAAAAGAAGAAAAGGAAAAGGGGGAAAGAGAAAGAGGAGGGTCAAAGTTGACCCTCCATGCACTATATGGTGCACAATAAGTGGCATCACATGTTGGCTGATAGTTGTACTATGGAGCGACACGTGTCGCCCTCTTCTCTTCTTTTTTTCCTTTTTTCCTTTTTTTTTTTTATTTTGACGTTGTTTGAATTCAATTTTTTTTAAACAACTCAAGACATGACCTGATTAATTATTTCATTCTAAAAGTACACCACCCCTTTCTTATAAAATTTGGAGCCTAATAAACAAACACTTAAAGTATTTTTAAAATTTTTATAATTTGATCGAATTAGGATCTTATTTTTTACCCACGTTCAACTCTTATTGAAAAATTTCAAATAGCTATAAAATATTCATTTTAACTTTGACTATGGTGTTGTTTGAGACAATGAACTTCTAAAAATATGAATTTTCAAAATATTTTCAAGTAAGTTGCCAAACCTAAGCTAGAAAAATTGATTTTAAAAAAAAAATGTCCATTTTTGTCTAAGATTTCTAATCAATCAAATTGCATATATTTATTTTGACTTTAATAGCAATTTTGCACTCAAAAAATTATTTCCACCCCAAACCCTCCTAAATGGAGCATTATGCGACACTTTGCGATTTTTCAATTTTTTTATTTTTAAAATTTTTTTTGTTTTCTTTTTTATTTTGGTTTTTTATTTTTTATTTTGAATTTTTATACGATTTTTTAAATATTTTTTTCCTTTTCCAAAAAAAAAAAGAAGGGATTTCTAAACTAAAGATGGATCTAAGGTAAAAATGGGGTGTTTATAGGTACTATAAGCACACATATATCTAAATATTGAGACAAAAGCTTGCATTTGAGAAAACAAATAAACACCACCAAAGGAAAAGGAAGGAATGATTAGAAACACTTCAACATAAGCTCCTCATATAGACTTGATGTGACACAAAATGGTAGAAGATCAAGAAACAATTATCATCATGAACAATTAAGAAGCAGACATTAAATGTGTAACAAAATCTACTGATGCTTTTACTACAATAGAATCAGTCATATAGAAATAAACTACTATTTTAAATGGAAATATCTAAATAAAGAAATTTCTAAGAAGTCAAAATGAATGATTTTTCTTTACCGATATGCCACGCTGATTAACGAAATTACAAAATTTCTTTATCGTTATAACTATCATTTTATCTAAACACATTGGGAATCAAATGTTCTCAATCATTTTCTAAAGTAAAAAGAAACCTATTCTTGAACCCTGAAAATCTTCATGTTACCAACATCACTCCTAGGAGAAGATGATTTGGTTCGAAACTTTTGGAAGTCAATCGAAAAGAGTTAAAAGTTCAGAAAAAAGGTTGGATCGAAGAAAGAATTATTTGCTAAATTAAGGAGTTATGTAATGAAAGGGCTTGTTAAGGTAAACTATGTCAATTTTGATTTCTTTAAGTTACATGGTATTAATGTTCAAACTTAATTTGAAGTTCTTGGCTAAGAAAGTTTGTATATCTAAGAAACCCTATATAAAGAGAAGTGATAGCAGAATTCTAAGTGAGGTTGAATTCAGATAAAAGGGGTGTATTAGATTCTTGGGTAATAAACAAAAAGGCAAAGATTGCAAAGGAAGATATATGGTATTGTTTTAGAATAAAGAGAGTTGGGACTTATAATGTTTTGAAAATGTGAGATAAGGAACAATTTCTAATAGAAATGAATGATGAAATTCCATTTCGGCATACAGCAAAGAAACCATACATTAAGGATTTTCCAATTGAGATGAGAATATTTCATAAAATAGTTTTTAAATGCTTTTTACTAAAATCTGGAGGAACTACAACAGTAACCTTAAAGCAAGCAAAAGTTTTGTTAGCATGCTATCATAGCTATGCTTTTAACTTACCAAAGTTCTCAATCAACCACATATGTACTATAAGAGAAAATGGTAACATAGTCCTTAGAAATGTTATCATGGAACTATTAGAGTTCCAAGGATTAAGGTTTGAACAAGTATCCTTTACATTGAATTATCTAAATGTTGTTAGTAAAGATAACTTCATGAACATGAAATGGAATATCAGTGTTTTATGATGGAAACCAAATGACTTTAAGGATAAGTTTGATGTAAAAGTACTCAAGGAAAGGATATAGGAGAAAGGAGAAGTCTTAGACAAAGGAGTAAACCTAGTTAGTAAATGGGAAGAAATAGATTTTGGAGAAGAGTCTAATGCAAGAGAAAAACCTATAAGATTAGTTGAAATTCAAAGAGAAATAAGTACTTAGAAGTAAAAATTCATTGAAGAAGAAAATAGAAGGAGAAATGAATCTTTGACTGGAAAGTTAAACAAAGTCCATTACTATGACAAAGAAATGGAAAGAGCTAAGAATCGCCCATCTTTTTCTGTAGATGGACAAAACTTTGGTAAGAGATAAATGGAGAGGTTCAATATTATCAAACTTTAAAGATGATCTTATAGAGGAAATCATAAGAGTAGCTACGTACAGAGAACTTGTAAAGCCTTGGAAAAAACCACCTAAAGTAGGAAAGGATACACGAGACTTTAAGACCTTTCTACCTCATCCTAACCAGAATCTCACAAAACAAGATTTGATAAAATTATAATTGTTGGATTGAATAAGGGAAAGAGAAGGAGACAAACGAGAGGGGGTGATGTAACTTCATGGAGATATATGGTATAGCTAATATATGGGAGGTTTATGCCATAACATCATCGAGAGGAGATAATTATGAAACTATAAACTTTGAGATAGGGTGGTATGAGAATTAAAGATTGAAGGGAAGTTTTAGATATTGACTATCATGAGTAATTTAACTGAACCTTTGGAGCAAACAGTTGTAAATTTTATGACATAGGTTAGATTTGAAGTGGTTAGTGTGGTAAAACTTCAAAGTTTGCATGATATAGAAAGCAATGCAATTGGCTATATAGGTAGAGTGACAAAGAAGGAGAAATGCTTACATGGTATAGGTATCTTCTAAACTAACTAATTATGCTGAAGCTATTAGTCATGATGAGAGTGGAGATGATAGGACAATTTTGTGAAAGAAGAGTAAAGTGGGTAATGCAAAATGGTGAAAGACGAGTTGATATGATTAAAGAAAAGTGTAAATCTACTATTATTGTTCATTAGAGGATGTAAGATTTATAGGATCTTTGGAGGATAATACACAAGTTAAGTGGTTTTGATGCTTCAGATTTGGGCATCTTGTTAGTTAATGTCCTAATTGTAAGGCGACTGTTACTAGAGGTGATGACGTAGATTATGAGGAGGAGGAAAATGACACTATTAGTGGTAATAAGGGTATTGACTGTCTTGATGATGTAGTGGAGAACTGTAGGTGATGTAGTAAGTTTGGCTTTACCTATGAACGGGGTTGACGAATGAAAACTACTCCATTTTTTGAGAATGAATAGCATGAGAATATCCTTCTTATTAAGTGTTATGTGAATGGTGCAATGAGTGTTTTGTCATTAACAATGGCGGTTGTACAAATGTGGCAATGTCAACTATGGTGGAAAATTTTAATGCCAACGATTATGTATCCTAATCTTTATCGTTTGTAGTGGCTCAATGACGAAGGAGAGGTCAGAGTTGAGAAGAAGGTTAAGGTATCTTTTTCTATCCTTAACAGATCTGTAGATGAGATTATATGTGATAATGAGGTCACATGAGCATCTTGCATCTTTTTGGTAAGCCTTGGTTGTTTGATCACGGGGTTATATAAGAGGGATATCATAATACATTGTTTAGAAATGATGGAAAAGTTGTAAAGTTATGCTCTAAGAGACTTATAAAGATTAGAGATGAATACAAGGTATGCATGAGAAAGAAGAGCTTACTAAGGCCACAAGATGTGTGATATGATGTTGTTAAGAGTATCTACGCAAGTTCAGGTACTTCAACGATTGATGAGAGAGTCGATGATTGGAGAGTTGACAATTTGGTGCTCTGGGAATTGTTGGTTTAGAAGGAATTTATGAGGCACTTAAGAAGTATGATGTTGATGGTAGTGCTTAAAATTGGGATGGCTATGCCATTTTTACTTAACCTTATTTGAGTTTTTATTTTGTAAGTATCCTCGACGATATCTCATGCATTATAATAAACTAGGGCTACTGTAGTGAATTCTTATGATAAACTTCGTTTACCACTTAGTTGTTATGCCCTGAAATCGTAGAGTTGTAATAGTCTTACCATGTAAATCAACTGATGATAGTAATTAAGCTTCCAGTCCCTATCATAGATTTAATCTATACAAGGCGTCCTTGACTCCTTATGATGTAAATTGTGACCAAAAACAGACAAGGTCGACCGCTGGATGGGTCCAAGCTTGCAGAAAACCCGAAAGAAATAATGGGGAATAGTGTGAAATAGGACGAATGTGAATGAAGAAGTAAGTAAAACCCACGAACAGCTCCAAAAGATATGATGCACTAATGGAACTTCCAAGGACTCAAGGTACAATTCGATATGACGCATGAATCGGTCCAATGAGGTTACTTGCCACTTAGCCTTGCTCAAAGGTTAAGATAAGAGTTAATCGGATTTCAAGTACCGACCCGACGCTGCACCAGGTTTCGGACCACATAGGAGACTTGCTTACGAGCTCCACATAAGTGAGTAACTTATTTATAAGATGTATCATCATTGGACGACCTACCCTATCCTATTGGGTCTGCCTTGTTATGCTGAATACACCCCGTTCTACCCTAACTGAGCTCTCTCATAGACCTATCTATGAACTATGGCAATATTGGAACCCGATGTACTCTACAAGTTTCATCCCAGCCCACTATTTATGCCTTGCTTTGTCAAGTCTTCCTTACTATACTCGATCCATTCTGCACTATTGTAATCGGCTCTATTCTATTTTGTTCGGTCTATTCAGATTAGCCATACAAGATTATCTTATCCTGCCCATTTGCCTTACTTTATCGAGGTTGATTTGCTCGACCGAGTTTATTCAGCCCAAGTCTGCTCTGTTACAATGAGAGTGCTCGGTTATTCCATATTAGCTTGGCCATACCAGATCATATCAAACAAGTCAACCACATCTATGTCAAGTCAGCCTGGCCATAGGAGGTCGACCACTGCCATATCAGATCGGTCCAGCCATGAGAGGTTAGCCTTAGTCATGTCAGGTTAGCTACGGATATATTAAATTGGCCCGAATAAGACAGGTCGTCTAGAATCAGGTCCGCCCAAATCAAAGCTCCAAGTCTTTAATATCCCTTTAGAATCAAACATCAGCCCCTTCACCCAAGAATCTTATGCAGCTACCCATTGTACTTATGTTATTTGGATTTCCCTTCTTCTTATATTTTCCTTTAGTTGTCGTTCATATTTCATTTGTAATTACTAAAATGCCATTAAGGCATCCTTTAGTCATTTTATTTACAACTTTACCCCTCTTGTATAAATAGAACACTTGTATAGGGTTTAAGGGAAATTTTGAACATTAATGAAAAACCCTTAAGTCTTTTCTCTTGGAAAGCTCTCTTTAATAGCTCTTATCAATCCCTTTAGCAAGGATCATGGTGAGCAACCTTCTCACTTGAACCGGTGCATCACATCCAGCAAGTCTTAGGCTGTGTTGGATCTTGTTGATACACCATATCCAACTAGATAGCTTATGGATTTACTAAACCATTGACTTCTATTTACTTTTCAAGCCATCTCGCGATTCGGACCTACCTATTGGTTTTCGTGTGATACTAGGTTCCACTGTTCACCTACGGCGATCCGTATCAAGAGTGATGTAGAGTAAAACAAAATGTTTATGCAAGGAAGGAAACACAAAAGTATATTAATGGTAATCTGAATTCTTGAACATAATCGTCAACAATCCAGCCTCCTTGTCACAGCTCCTAAAGCCAAGTGAAAGTATCTTGAAGATAAGTGTCGCGCAAGAATCTGTTTATAAGTATTCTCTTCATTTCAGGCCAAGTATTAATCTCTCAGTAGCCTTCTCGTCTCCTTATGGCCTAGAAATTCTTTCACTATATAACGGCATATCTGGAGAACTCAACAATAGCAATTCTCACTTTCTCGTAATCTTCGTAATGATAATAATAAAAAACACACTTCACCTTCTCTTGCCATTCCAAATATTCATCAGCATTCCTAGATCCATTGAAGCTTGGAATCTAAAGCTTCACGTGGTCAGATGCTTTGGAGACTCGTATGCGCTCTTCTTCAAAATACTCTTCCTAGTCCTCCTCGATTAGCTCTTTCTCGGCAAGGAACTCCTCTTCTTCCGGTTCCTCGTTTGTACTGTCTACTTCTAGCTTCGAGACATTTCCCTTAATGACCATTGTCCTGTGGTTTGGGCATTGAACAGCCATATATCCAAACCCTTGGCACTTAAAGCACTTGATGTGGCTTGTCTTCCTACCAGACCCTTGCCCCTTCTCATAAGTTCGGGTCAGCACTTCAGTGTTAGGTCAGCCCTTCAGTTCAACTTGGGCATCTATCTTTTAACTCGGTTCGGTACTCGACTGAGCTCAATAGCTTGCTTGTCTAAGTCGGCTAGTCAGCATCTTGGTCATTTGTTGGCTCCTCCTTTGCCTTTCTACTCACTACGCAATATTAACAGTTGCATCCATTGTGTCAAATTGTTAAAGCTCCATAATGTCTTGAATGTCTCCTATCAACCCAGTAATGAATCTTAAGACTATTCGAGCTTGTGGTTCCTCTACTTTGCAACGGATCATAAGCATATGAAATTCTTGAACATAATCGTCAACAATCCAGCCTCCTTATCTCAACTCTTGAAGCCGAGCGAAAGTATCTTGAAGATAAGTTTCTGACATGAATCTGTTTTTAAGTATTCTCTTCATCTCGGGCCAAGTATTAATCTCTCGGTAGCTCTCTCGTCTCCATATGGCCTAGAAATTCTTCTACGTAGTAGCATATCTAAATAACTCAATAGCAGTAGTTCTTACTTTCTTGTAATCCTCGTAATGATAATAATAAAAAATATGCTCCACCTTCTCTTCTTACTCCAAATATTCATCAACATTCTCAGATCCATTGAAGCTTAGAATCTAAAGCTTCACATGATCAGATGCTCTAAGGACTTATACATGTTCTTCTTCGTGACAAGAAGTACTAAATTGTAGTTCAATCCCCATCCGATGCTACAAGGTCCTTTAGAAATGGTTCAAGAACTTCGGGTCTCTATCAAATACTACACTTCTCGATACGCCATGTATCTACACAATCTCCTGCAAGAAAAGAGAAGCAATAGCTAAAACATCGTTAGTTTTGAAGTAGAGCATGAAGTGTGTCATTTTGCTGAACTAATCTACGACAACCATTATAGAATCTTTGCCTCGAGTAGTTCGTGGTAGTCCAAGAACAAAGTCCATGCTTAATTTAGTCCATGATTTTGTCGTGATAGGTAAAAGCATTGCTTTCCTTTGCTCAACTCGACACTTAGCCCTCTTGCATACGGCATAGCTTTTGATAATTCGATGCACATCTCTCCTCGTTCTCGACCAAAAGAATCGACCATTCAACAGTTCACAAGTCCTTCTTTCTCCAAAATGTCCAGAGAGTCCTTTATTGTGGGCTTCCCTGATTAATAGTTCTTACAAGGAACAGGTCGGTACGCATAATTTTCCACCTTAGAACAAGTAACCATCCTCTACATGATACTCATCCATCGTTCCTCCATCAATGCATCGCATAATTATGGGTCCAAAGTGTAAATCCCTAGAATACTGTTCTTTGATACTTACAAATCTAAATAGCCTGGTCTGCAATTCAGTTAAAAGCGTATGTCTCCTTAAAAGAGCATCTGCAACTATATTGCTCTTTCCCTACTTGTATTTTATTACAAAATCGAATTATTTAAGGAATTTAACCCACCTTGCTTGCCACTTTAATAACTTCGTTTGACTTTGGAGGTGTCTCAAAGATTCATAGTTAGTATAGATGACAAATTCTTTCAATAGTAAATAATGATGCCATACTTGTAGTACTCGAATCAGCACTAAGTGTCATAACCCAAAGGGGGGTCAAGTCATGGCAGTACCACCATGTAATACGTGAAGATCCGAGATCAAGTACCATCCTTAATCAGGGGCCTTTAGTGTACTATATGAGGTATTCGCAACTACAACCTCCTCCTAATAACTAACATTAAGTAATAATAAAACACATAAATTAAAGTTAAGCTATCTAAACGATCACTAACAAAATATAGATAAGCAGGAATATCAGGTTTCCCCTAAATTAGTTATATGGTACCGGGATAAATCACCATAAGTAGTATATGTTACTCAACAAACTAAAGATACTTAATAATTAGAAATTAAAGAGAATTCATAAGTATATAAACGAATGGTTCACTTGAGCTCTCAACTTCTTCACATCCCAATTCCAACTAGTGTTATTGACCTTGAGCATCCTGCAGCCTAACTCCAGCCACAAGTCTTGCTGCAACAATAAACTATAAGGGAGGTAAGCTCAATTGCTTAGTAAGTAACCTACCTATTCTACAATAAGTAATATCTAACAAGTTATTTAATAGGTGTATGAATGCATGGTCAAACATATGCAATGCAACAATATATACAATTTATCGGTAACTATATATAGCACGGTTTTAATGCCTACCGTTGACCGAGTTAAGAAGTATTTCGGCACGTCAAGATCCAGGTATCCATGTCCAATTTGAAGTCTCTTGTCATCAATATCACCCTCAACAGTAGACACGGAACGACTTCAAGCAGAACGCGGTACTCCCTGAGCCAAGTAGTTCCCAAAGGTCGAGGTAGGAATATGTCACACGAAGTACGTCATATGATAACAACTTTCAATACCCAAAATACAATATGAATCCTCTAGGCATGATCCTTCGTTCTACCGTGTGATGTTGATGCCCATATTATTATGTTATAAGATGCAATACAGGTCTGGTTTAATTAGGAGTTAAGTATTCATTAATCCGGTTCATGGGTGACCAATCATAATATACAGACACTCTAAGACCATAAGTTCTAACGCAGCAAGCATATAATATTCATATCAACTTAAGATATTTTTGCATACCAGGTCAATCATATCAAACACACACAATTTCCCATTTGCCCCAACATGCAACAATTTCAGTTATTGGATATAATTAAGTATTCCGCTGACTATAAGTACAAACAAGTAAAGTAGGGGGCAATGCACTCACTTTGCTATGATGCTCAGTAGTCCAAATAATCCTCTACAGTGTCTAAGTCAAACTCCTCGCACCCTAAAGAAGATAATTAAGTTTTATGAGTATTCCATTTGTATCAATTAACTAGGCTTACCGTTCACTATCCCGGAGTTAGTTGTTTTCATAATTTAGACATATCTTCTTTGTTTTAACTCCGTTTTTGGTGATTTTATAGTCATTTTCATCATTTTCGAATGTTCTTTCATTTGATGAAGTTATTTTTTAAGTTTCTGAATTAGTAAGTTTACAGTTTGGGCCTCACAAGGTCATGGGCCTTAGTGGTAAGTTGGGTCACTTTAAGGTTTAGGCCTAGTTTTAGGTCTTGGGCTTGGTTTTTGAATTTGGGCTTTATATTTAATAATTTTGGGCTTCTTTTAAGTATTTTAAATGAGCCTTTTCTACCCAACACTTCAAAGTTTTAAAGTGAGCCTTGGTGTTGCTCTTATAAGTCCAAATGTAACCTTTTTACTAAGTTTAGGGCCTTAAATCACTAAAGGGGGCTATGGTGGGTGTTTTGGATAAGCTTTCTAAATAACTCTTCCTAAGTCTTTTATCCTAGGGTTCAAATTTGGTCATCTAGTTACATGGGCTCTTAGATTGGTTCTTTTAGGCTTTTTGCGTCTAGTTCACTATTTAGGGCCATAGGCTTAAGATCAAGCCCACTTATCTTTTTGGACTTAAGCCTAACATTAGACCAAAGTTTAGCCCATTTTTAATATGGTTACAGATTTGTCAACTATGGTTCTTTGGGTTATTAACACCATTCTTAAGCCTATAATCACTAACTAAGCTAGTTTAGGGCCTTAAGCAAACTTGAGCCTACTTAACTTGATTAATTAAGCCCTAAATCATACTTAACACTAAATAAATATGTCATTAAGCTATTAAACAAAAAGTTCCAGATCTGGTGGGTCAAAGAAAGTGGTGGCCAAGAGTAGTTTTTAGGGTTAAAACCTTTATTTTCATGCAATACTTGATTTTTATGGTGTTTTGGCTTATGTAACCTATGTTTCTACTAAACTAAAACCATAATCACTTCATAAAAGTATGTGAAAGTGTTGTGGGGGAACATATATGGGGCAACATGTATGGAAAACAAGAGTCTCATAAACCTACTTGAAGATTCTTTACTAACAATTACACTACTCTACATAACTTAACCTATTTGTGTTATAACTTCTACTAAAGGTGGTTTTTCTTGTACTTATCTTTGTAGACCTTCTTGAAATACCTTAAAAATTCTAAGGAGTTTCTATAAAAAAAGTTTTAAGAAATAAAACATTAGTATCTATCATCATTTTGCAAGAAATCTAAGGAAAAACCTAACCTATGTTCTTACCAGGGTAAAGTGTGGAAGGCTTCCCTTTTTGGTTATGTACCGTGAGCCTTAGTGTGTGTAAGGTGGTGTAAGTGTGTCAAAAAACAAGGGGAATGTGTGTATGAGGTGTAGGACTTGGTTTGGAGTGATTTGGAGTAGTGGTGGTGAAGTTATGAGGGTTGGTGCTAAGGTAATCAGTGCTAAGGTGGTCGGTGGTGGCCGAGAAGAGGAAGAAGGAGTTTAGGCTTGATCTTTGAGAGGAAGTTTGAGGGAGTTTTTAGATGTGTTTTAAGGTTTGAGAAAATGAGAAATGAGGGAGGGGCAAGGGGATAGCAGGTCGTGGAAGTGAGGAGAGGTGAGGGGACAAGTGATGAGCAATTTGGGAAAACAAGAATAAGTACCAAATGGGGACCATATACTTCATGTGCCTTTTGCCAATTTGGGTATGATCTTGTCTCCTAAGAGTACAAGATATTTTAAAAAGGGATAAGAGTTTATCTTTTGGTCATTAATCATGTTTGACTTATAGCTAATCAAGATGTAATGGGTTTGGTTAAGGATTAGGGTTTGATTAGGGCAATTAGTAGTGATTAGGCATGGTTAGGCTAATTAGGTGCAATTAGGTTGTGTCTAAGGTTTAGTTGGACTTTGACACTATAATTTAGCTATTCTAAATGCCTTACACGTGTACTTAGGGTTGGTTGCTTGTTTATGGTAATTTGACCCGCATACGAGCTCGAAGGTTAGGGTTCGAATCGCTTAGTACTATCGATCGCTTGTATTGATCAATTCTACATTACTATTAGTATTTAATTATGACATTAAGGTATTTGATCACTTAATTAGGGTTAGATGATCATTTTAGGGTTTCAATAACATTCTAGGGTTTTTTTAAAGTATTAGGGTTCTTACTCGTTTAGTTAGGTTTTTAGGGCCTACTTTAATTAGGGTTTTGGTTGAACACTTAGGATTTGATTCCTTTACTTAGGTATTATTATCATGTTTGGGGTGATTCTAGGGACTATCCAGGGACTCCTTTATTTGATTCCACTTTTGAGTTATCGAAATTTCTTAGGATTTATATTCTACCCCCCTTCTTGAAGTAAGTTTTGTCCCGAAAACTTAAAGAAAACTTACCTGTTGTCCCAAACAACTTTAGGTATCTATACCTTATTTCCTCTTCAGCTTGCCAAGTAGCCTCTTCCTCCTTTTCGTGATTCTTCCATAGCACCCTTGACATCTTTGATCTCCTTGGTCCGAAACTTTTGAGTCTTGCTTGTAGACACCTAATTTTTGCTCCTCCATAGTCTTAATTTTTATTTTTACAAAAAGGGTACTAATTCAAAATAATAACAAAAAAATAATGAAAAATAACAAATAATGAAAATACCAAAAAAAATAAGAAAAGGAAAAATCATAAAGATTTCATAGATTTTTTGGAAGTAATTTATATTAAGAATAATTAGTTTTAATGTTAGTTTTTGTTTTTGTTTAGTTAAAATTTTTAGTTTAGGGAATCGAATAGTTTAAATATAATTTAATAGTAATGAATGTCAAGATACAGGCCAACGGCCTAATGGATAAGTAACGGAATATTTGCGGTGATTTAGTTGGAGGTCATGGGTTTGAGTCTTAACAAGTATTTATATTGTTATTTTTCTGTCTTTGCAGAAGCAAGATTTAAAATCGGATTCATATCTAATCAAATCATAGGAATGTTAGTTGAATCAGATTTGAATTAAATTTGAATCTAATTTAATTAACGAATCAGATAAAATTACATATGATATGATATGATTTGGTTAGACTATATAAGCACTTCACGTAGTTAGAAAAAAGAAACAGAACAGAAAAGAACAGGAGCCCCTATAGAAACTAGCAACATACTACCTATGCCAAGCCGACCCTTTAACAGAAGACAGCAGCACAGCGGACATCAACAAAAAGAACAGCAGCGTAGCGGACGACAGCAAAGACAGTTGCGCAGCGCATGGTAGCGAAAACAGTAGCACAGCAGACAGTAGCAAACAAAACAGCAGCACAGCGGACAGCAGCAAAACAGCAGCACAGCGGATGGCAATGAAGACAACAGCAAAAACAGCAGCGCAGCGGACGGTAGCAAACAAAACAACAGCACAGCGGGCAGTAGCGCAACAGATGGTAGCGAAGACAGCAGCGAAAATAGTAGTGCAGCGGACAGTAGCGAAAACAACAGTGCAGTAAACATCAGCAAACAGAACACTGGCACCAGATGGACAGCAACGACACCAGACGGGCAGCAGCAACACCACGCGGACAGCAACGCCAGGCAAACAGCAGTACATTCTGTACAACAGCTTCACAGCATACGATTCAATACTGATCATCACGTCTTCAGGCTCGACGAACCAATACCAACACTTCACCGATCAACCTAAGTCAGGTTCGGTTTTGATTATTTTATTTTATTTATTTATTTGTCTCTTTATTTATCATTATAATTCCATTAGTTATTTAGTTAAGTTTATGCATGATAGGTAAATAAATATATGTGTATGTATTTATATGCTTAGGTATATTTTTAGCATTATGACTTTAGGACTTTCTCACTTAGAAAAATTTATTTTGTAAATAAATAAAAATAAAAAATAGAAATCCCATTTTAAAAAATAGGACTTTTAGAGAGTTTTTATAAAATAAGAATAAAAGACTTAGTGAATTAGGGCTCTTTTAGAGTTTTCTTTGAAAAACTAAATTGATAATAATGTGAACTCGGTCGGTTTTCAAAATTAAAATCAATCAACACAGCAAAAGATTTTTTTGAAGGAACTACGATCGTCTGATCCCGGCTAGCGGGTACGTAGGCACCTTCAAGGCAACGATAAAATTTGTAGAAACTTAGATTCTTTTTTTTCTTTTGATTTTTATTTATTTTTTAAATATTATTATTAGAAAAATGATCCTAATTTCAGCAAATAAATAGTGGTACCCGTTAGGATTTAATAGGTTAGCCCCCGAATTCGAAACCCTCTGGTTCTTTGTTAAAATTGAAATCAAAGACCGATAGCTAAATCGCAATCAATCCACCCAACTGATTATGATTTCTTTTTTTTTTTTTCCGACTTTGGTCGGGTGGCGACTCCAAAAATTATTTTCAATAAAAAAAACTAGAATTTCTCAATTTCTTTAGTCAAGGATTAATATTAAATGGGTTAGGGTTTAGTATTAATCAAGAAATGGGGAAATTAATTTTAAATAGAAAGCCGAAAAATCAGGCTCGACATTGCTATCTAGAATGCGGATGGGGTGCTCCTCATAGGTGAGGTTTTCTTTTAACTGCACTGGCTCTAACTCTACTACTTTGTTTGGATTCAGAATGTACTTCCGTAGCACTGACACATGGAAGACATTATGTAACCTTGACAAGTTTAGTGGCAGGGCCAGATAGTGAGCCAAGCTTCCTACTTGATCCAACACCTTAAATGGTCCAATATACCTTAAGCTCAGTTTTCCTTGCATCCTTACCCTATGTACACTTTTTATCGATTTCACCTTAAGGTATAAATGATCGCCTACTTGAAATTTTACCTCTTGTCTTTTCAAATCGACCAAACTTTTTCAGTGGTCCTAAGCTTCTTTCATCTTCTACTTAATGATAGCTACTTTCTTTGCAGCCTTTTATATCAAGTTGGGTCGTCACAAAATAAGGGAGATCTTCACTTCTATCCATACAGGGCTTCATAAGGTGGTATCTGTATGCTCGAATGGAAGTTATAGTTGTAGGCAAATTCAACTAAGGGTAAGTGCACATCCTAACTTCCTTTGAACTCTATTACGCAAGCTCTCAACATATCTTCCAAGGTTTGAATGGTCCTTTCAGATTATCTATCTGACTGGGGGTGGTAAGTAGTGCTGAAGTTTAAATGAGTACCTAAGTGCTTTTGTAGACTTCCTTAGAACTTCAATACAAATATTAGATCTCAACCTGAGACTATGTTTATAGGAACTATAAGCCCCACAACCAATCACTTAAGGTTTCGATCGGCTGAAAGATTTGATCGAGCCTGAATTATAAACCATTGAGAGGAATATTAGTAAAAATGATCCCGTAAACATGAATTTAAGAAAATAAGTAATAAAATAGGAGACTATAAAATTTTCAAATTTTAAGCATAATCATTGCTAATTACTGAAAAGGCAAAAAGTGTAATCTAACAACTGAAAAATTACTAGAAATAAATTATATGTATACTAAAAATTTTAGAATGATCAAAATAATATTTAGGAATGTTCACGTGTACCCCACATGTATTTACGTGTAGATAAAAATACGCATAATTACTTAAAATACGCGAAATGTGCTAAAATAATACTAAATGCTTAAAGAAAATTCATAATTAATTCAGGAAAAATCATGAATCATCCAGAATTGGGTCATGGCAACTGGGAAAAATAAGAAAAAATTTGGCCAATTAGAATAAGCCAACATAAAAGCTAAAAATCAAGGGATAAGGCAATTGTCTTATCCCATTTAATGCACAATAAATTCCACAAAGCCCTATAAATAGTAGGAAAAATTACAGAGCTCATTTGGACAGATACAAATCAGAGAAAATTAGAGAGAGTTGAAAATTCGAGAGAAAATCTAGAAAATAAAAAAAATAAGAAAAATTGTGCAGTTAAGGATTTTAAAGAGAACCCATACCAGACGAGGAGCTGGGAGTGGACGGCTACCACCACCACACGGTGGTGGCAGCGCCTAGGCCGGCCGACAAGGCCACGGCAGCCCGAGGTGGCCGGAGCCACCCAAACCGGTGAGTCCAAATTCCAGCCCGATTCTTGTAAAATTTTGTAAAAATAGTAAATATAATTAGAAAATTATGAATTTTGTTATTCTGGGATATTTTTGTATGTAGTTTGTAGGAAAAATATTATTTTGATGAAATTATGTCCTGTAATATATGGTCCCTAAAAAATCATGCAAAACCGAGCACATTTCAGTTTAGAAATAAATGACCTTAGGAGTGTAGTTTCAAGCCCAAAATTTTTGTGTAGATTACTTAGATGATATAGAACAGTGCTATGAAGCCCATTTTCAAAAATTAATTTTCAAAATTTTTAGATAATTTTTAGGCCCTAAAATGAGGCATAAAATGGGTAATTTGGAGTTAATTAGGTGATTAGGATATTAATTACTGACTTAGTGAATAAGTAGATGTTTTAGGATGTTTAAATCTGATGGTGTATGATACTTGTAGGATTCAGGGTGTTAGATGTAATTATTAGGTTAATTATGTAGTGAATGAGTAATGGGAAAAATAGTTAATTTTGTAAATTAGGGAAATTTGGAGTAAAATCTGATTTAGGATGGATTTAGACATTTTGGAATAATAATTGCTGTTTAGAGATGGTAATTAGGGTAGTAGAAATATTAGAAATGCATTATATGCATATATGCAATAATGCATAATGTGTAATTTTTGAAAATGTAATAAATAGAAAATATTATAATAAAAATTGATATTATGATAATAATAAAAATATACAATAAATCTGATGGGAAACTTGAATTTATATAATTATATGAAAAATGTAAAAAATTTCTCACATTAGGAGTAAATTCGGTACACAAATAGGGATTTAAGTGTACCAGATGGAATAAAATACTAATTAGAGGTAATAATCGTATTTAGGAGATCGGGAAGTAATGTGATTAATATCACCTTATGAGTTGGAACGGAATTCTAGGGTTGGGATCTAAAACATTACTTAGAAATCGAACTAAAAACCTAATTTAGAAATCGATGCGAAAACCGAACCTGAACCTAACCCCAAACCTAGAATAATGGTAAAAGACTTAATACCTAGATAATTAGGCATATTAAACCTTAAACAAAACCTAACAATAAGCGTTATAGAATAAAATGAACTTGTAATATTTATATGAAAAGCTGAAACCACGTTCGTGTTATAGGGATGATCGGCGATGGCCTGAGCAAATCGAACCTCAAGTAAGTAAGCGAGGAGTCGAGATAAGTTGGGATTAATACGATGCTGTATTTTGGAGGCTTAAGATTATGTTTGGTTGTGCTTGTTAGATAGTTGGATGTGTACATGTGCTTGATTATGGGTGATGCTATGAGTCTATTTGTTGTTCTGGCATATATTGTGTGAATTGTATGAAAGAATTGATCACCCTAAACTGGACTTAATTAAATATCCAACCAGTAATCATAATCGGACATGCATAGCAATCCATTAGGGGAACTTAGGACTCTCCAGCCAAATACTGACCCCTTCGGAAGGGATAGCGCAGGATTGCAAAATGGTCCCTTCTTCATCCTTAATCGAACTAAGTGACAGGAGAGGAGGTCGCGGCGAGGGTGAAGGCAGTGGTTCGAAGGTAGTCACGGGAGGAGCAAGGTCTCCATTACACAAGCCTGGGTTTGGTCGTGAGTTGTTGCATTAACGGCAACTCCTCAACCCGGATTAGAGCGGGCGCAATTTCTCTAATCTCACGATGGGCCGGATAACGTCGTGCGATGGTATTTGCTTACACATGCATTGCATTTAATAAGTGATTGAAAACCTTATTGTGTTTCTGGTATAGTTTTAAGTCCTCCGTCCCTACTTACTGAGCTGTGGTTGCTTACATCCCTATAGACGTCGTGCAGGTGCTGGCTAAGAAGCGGGAAACAATGACTCTGAAGCTAGCAACTGCTAGATCTTGTGGAGTGAGGAAAAACATGTGAAGAATAAACACATATTTTAAGGTCTAAGTTTTTATTTTAGAATTACCTTTCATTTTGAATAATGTAACAACTAGGAAATATATTACGGAGAAATATTGTAAACCTTAATTACAATAGCTGAATTATAGCATATATATATTTCCTTACTTTCTTAGATTAATGATTTATTTAAATTACAAATTGTCTACTTCAAAGCGGGTTAGTCGTGGACGCCTTGTGTGGATCAGGTCTAAGATAGCGGTTGTAAGGCCAACTTCTATCTTAGGATGATTTACACGGCGGGGGCTGTTACGACTCTGCCGCTTCGGGGCGTGATAGGAACACCATGGAGTCTCACAATTTCCCTTGCATAGATCCACGTTAACTTTTCTAAAGAGTATGTCATGCTGATGGGGAGAAAATGTGCTGACTTAGTAAGTTTGTCCACAATCACCCATATGGCTTCAAATCCTGCTTAGGTCCAAGGTAACCCATTGATAGAGTCCATAGTAATATGCTCCTACCTCCATTCGAGGATTGGTAGCGGTTGCAGCAATCCTCCTAGCCTTTGATGTTCTACCTCCACGCTTTGGCATATCTTACATTTTTGTATATAATCGGTCATGTCTTGTTTCATGTTGTTCCACCAAAAACTCTTCTTAAGATCTTGATACATTTTTGTTCCTCTAGGGTGTACTGAATAACCTGAGTGGTGAGCTTTACTCATGATCTCTTTCCGAAGGGAAGTATCTTCCGATACACATAACCTTCCTTTTAAGCGTACAGTTCCCTTCTCATCAATGCTAAAATCGAGGTTCTTACCATCTGCCATCTCCTCCTTCACCTTCATTAAAGCTAAATCTATCTGCTAAGCTTCTCGAATTGCTTCTATCGATGTTAGTTCAATGACCAGATTTGAAAAGTCTACTTCTCTTCCAACCTAAGTGAATTCAATATTAAGCCTTTCAAATTCTTTAACCAACTATTGCTGTTCAGTGAGGAATGAAGCAACTTCTACATGATTTTTCCGGCTCAATACATTTACAATGGCATTCACCTGTCCAAGGCAGTAATTGACTCCAAGATCATAATTCTTAATCAGTTCAAGCCATCTTCTTTGCCTCATATTCAATTCTTTCTGGGTGAAAAGGTACTTGAGGCTCTTGTGATCTGTGTAAATCTCACTCCTTTGGCCATACAAGTAATGTCTCCAAATCTTGAGAGCAAAGACCACTATAGCCAACTCCAAGTCGTGTATAAGGTAATTCTGTTAATGTGGCCTCAGTTGTCGTGAGGCATAGGCTATAACCTTTCCATTTTGCATTAGCACACAACCTAAACTATTTCTTAAGGCATCACTATACACTGTAAAAGGCTCATCAAAATTGGGTAGGACTAGAATGGGTGCGAACACCAGTTTGCGCTTTAACTCCTGAAAGCTCTACTCCCTCTTATCGATCTACTCATATTTCACATTCTTTTGTGTCAACTGGGTGAGCAATCGAGCTAGAGTGGAGAAGTCTTTGACAAATTTCCGATAGTACCCAGTTAATCCGAGGAAACTACACACTTCAGTGACTATCTCTAGCCTTTTCCATTCAACTATGGCCTTTACCTTCTCGAGATTGACTATTATTCCATCACTAATATTATGTGTCTAAGAAAAGAGATTTCTTTTAGCCAAAAATCGCACTTGGACAGCTTGGCATATAACTTATGCTCTCTCAAACTTGCAATACCATTCTCAGATGTTCTTCGTGCTGATCAAGAGAGGAAGAATATACTAGAATGTCATCATTGAAGACAATTATGAACTTATCTAGCGATGCTTGAAATACATGATTCATCAAAACCATAAAGGTAGCAAAGGTATTAGTCAAATCAAAAGGCATTACTAAAAACTTGTAATGCCCATACTTCGTTCTAAATGCAGTCTTAAAAATGTCATCCGGCTTGATTCTCAACTGCTGGTATTCGGACCTTAAATCAATCTATGAAAAGACTTTAGCATCCTTCAGCTGATCAAACAAGTTGTCTATCTTTGGTAGGGGGTACTAATTCTTGATATTTACCTTGTTCAAATCTTGATAATCTATGTACAGTCTCATTAACCCATCTTTCTTCTTTATAAACAACACAGGTACTCCCTAAGGCGACACACTGGGTCAGATGAATCCTTGGTCAAGTAATTCCTACAACTGCTTTTTCAACTCCTTTAATTCTACTGGTGCCATTCTGTAAAGGGCTTTAGATATAGGCTCGGTGCCTAGTAGTAAGTTGATAACAAAGTCGACTTCTCTCTTAGGTAGTAACCTTAGAAGTTCATTTGGAAAAACATTAGGGAATTCATTAACCAATCGAATTTCTTCCAATTAGGGCTTCTCTTTATCAACCTCAGTTGTGTTTAAACTAACTTCTACCCAAGCTCGGAAATCTTCATCTGGTATTAACTCAAGTGAATATACTTCGCCCGGCTTACTGGTCACCGACTGTCCCCTAAAAGTAGCCTTCGTCCCATCCATAGTTTCAAATTCTACTTCTTTGCTTTGGCAATCTACCTTGGCTCTTATTGTTGAAATCCAGTTCATGCTTAAGATGACTTCATACTTACTCAACTCAAGCACTATCATGTCAGTACAAGTTTCTTCGCCTTGAATTTTTAAAGGAAATTTTCTCACTATTTCTCGAGTTACCATCACACTCCTAATAGGAGTCTTGATCTCAAAGCATAACTCTGCAACCATAACTTGTAATCTTGCTTACTCGGAAACTTTAGGTACGATAAAGGAGTGAGTCACTCCCATGTCAAACAAAGCATATACAGGCAAGTTGAAGACATAGATATTCCTTGAACTATCATAGTTTTCATTATTGTAGCTAGTTAGTTTAAAAAAAAAAACATCTTTTGATTCTCCTAATTTCTTTATTTTCCACTTTCCACATTTCTCATACTTATATCTACTTATTGATATAAAAAAAAGAAAGTATGAGTTAAGTTATATACTTGCAACAAGTCCAGTATCTGCGGTGTCTCCCTCCTCATAGACAGCAGCATCCTCATCTAGTCCATCATCCACATAGTTCCACTCACCCTCTAAGTTGTAAATCTAGCATGTGCAGGTATTCCTGGTCTAGTCTGCATAAGTCCTAAACCTCCTGCCTATTTGTATGCTACTGGGCGACCAGGAAAGGCCATAGGGTGAGCTAGCTAGGTAACTGGTGTGGCTCACTCTTATTTTAACCTTTAAGCAAGGTTAAGTGATAAGTAACCTCACCGGACTAATTCATGCGTCATATTGAATTATACTGTGAGTCCTCAGAAGTTCCATTGGTGCATCATATCCTTTGGAGCTATTCATGGGTTTTGCTTACTTCTGCATTTGCATTCATCATATTTTACACCATTCCCCATTATTTCTGTCGGGCTTTCTGTAAGCTCGAACCCATCCAACGACTAGCCTTGTCTGTTCTTGGCCATGGTCCGCAACACCTCGCTTTAAAGTAAACAGTTCAATTATAGTTTAAGCTAAAATTTACATAAAAAGTTAAAACTATCACTCATATATATATAATTACATTCATATTATCTCAAAATCCCAGGAAATTACACAATCTACAATAGTCGCTAACTTAGATCTCACACCTCAATTCATATACCTACAAGTACTATCAAGACATTAAAAGACTCAATTGTGTGGCCATTTTATCATTACTGACCTTAAGATAGTTGTAACATGACATATTAGTCAGAAGTCAAAACTTGCAAAAGAATCTATATGAGTACAAGCAACCACAATTTAGTAAGTATAGTTAGAGACTTATGAAAGTATCACAAGCACAAACAAGGTTATCGAGTAATTAATTATATGTAATGCAGCAAGCAAGTGTCATCACATAATGTGATCTGGTCCATTTTGAAATCAAAGTAATTTCACCCACTCTAATCCGGGTTGAGAAGTTTTCGTTAATGCAATAACTTACAACCAAACCCAGGTTTGTGTAATGGAGACATCACTTCCCCTAAGACTATCCTTTGAACCAATGCCCTCATCCTTACTGCGACCTCCTCTTCTGTCATTTAGTTTAGCTAAGGATGAGGAAAAGACCAATATACTATCCAACGCTATCTTTTTCGAAGGTGTGATTGTTTAGTTGGAGAATCCTAATGATCTCCTAAAGGGTTGCAATACAAGTTAAATTAGGGTATTTAAGCGGTTTTGGTTACGTATTATTTAAGGTGATCAACCAATTTCACACCAGTCCATACACATTAATCACTAAACGCAACATGGAATTTAGCATGAAATCAGATACTCAAGCACATGCATACATAACTACTTACAATCACAATCAAATATAATCCTAAGTCTATGAATACTTTGAAATAGTACTCCAAAATACGACGAAATATTAAACCCAACTTACTTAGAATCCTTAGTCGCTCACTTAACTAGTCGCAAGTCGACTCATTTTCGTGTGTCTTATAATATAAATACATTTTTAGTATTTATATCTTGATGATATATTTATATACTCTAGGTTATGATTTAACTTACTTTTCATATATATACCTATTATTCATTACTGATTCATCCTAGGTTAGTTTAGGATTTGGTTTCTAAATTTGATTTCGCTTCAGGTTCTAAATCAGTTCCAATTATCAGTAATCCTAAAAATACGTTCCGAACCCCAATGTGAAATTAATCACACCAGGCTTGAGTATTCTAAATATCACGTTTAGTCTTAAATCAATATTTTAACCGACTCGATATACTCAAATCCTCATTAGTATACCGAATTTACTTCCGATATGAGAAAATTTTATATTTTCCATATAATTACTTAAAATTAAGTTTCATACCAAATTTAATACATATTGATATTATATTGAATTATCCAATTTAACCTATTATTTTATTTTTTATTATAATTACAACTTCACATATTATTGAATTACTTACATTTATTACATAATTCCCATGGTAATTACATTTAATACTCCAAGTACTATAATTATGTTACCACATTAGAGATTAACATTCCCAATCATCTAGTTACATACTAAATTAGTAATTAGTCATTTAATTACTTAATTAGTCCAAAATTACTCATTTTATTCATCATTTTAAGGCTTAGAAATTTCAAAAATTAATTTCTAAAAAAGGGCTTCATAGTACTGTTCTATTTCACTTAAGTAGTTTATAGAAAAAAATTTGAGCTTAAAACTACACTCCTAAGGCTATTTAATTCTAAATCGAAATATGTTCGATTTTACTTAATTTCTTAAGCACCCTATATTTACAGATGTAATTAAACCTAATCAATATTTTTCCCTAAATTTACATATAATAAAACATCAAAAATAATAAAAATTCATAATTTTCTGGATAAAATTAATAATTTTAATAAATTATACAAAATCGGCAGGAAATTTAGACCTACCTATGTCTTGGACTTCTGGCCACTAACGATAGTCTAAAGTGTATCAGCCAGTCTAGACAATTGATTTGGAGTGTGGTGGTGGTGGCAGTTCGTGGGTTCAATTTAATTGCTCTTACTGTATAAAATTTTTGCAATATTTTATAAAACCTTAATTCTTTCTCAATTTCGGTGCTCTCTAATTTTCTAAGATTGCAAACTAACTAAATTAACTTCTGGTGAGATTTGGCTATTTATAGGGCTCTTGTGAATTTTTTGTGCATTAATTAGACTAGACGTTTGCTTTATCCTTTCCATTTTGCCTTTATAAATAGATGAATTTAATTAGCTATTTTTCTTCTTTCTTTCCCTAGTTTTTACAACCCAAATCTAGATTATTTCTCACCTCTTTGATTTTTTTTCTAATTTTTCCTTGATTTTTTTGTAATTTTATTTAATTATTTAGCAATTTTCTAGTAATTTTCAAGCATTTTAAGTAATTTCGTGTTTTTTTACCTATGCATAAATACATATGGAATACAAGTAAATACTCTTAAATATTATTTATGTTATTCTATGATTTTTAGTGTGCATATAATTTATCTCTAATGTCTCGTTAATTAGTGGAATTCATTTTACGCATTTCCAATAAATAACAGATAATATACTTAAAATTTGAAATTTTCATATTATATCATTTTATTACTCTTTTTTCTTAAATTCAAACTTACGAGATCACTTTTACTAATATTTTAAGTTTTGTTTTATAATTTAAGCTTAATCGAATCCTTTAGCCAATCACTCTAAACTTTACGCATTAAGTCTGATCCTATAATTACAGAGTTTACATTTTTGGCTTATATTAGTGAAAAGTGTCAAGGACAAACTTTATTGACGACTTAGTGAAAAATGTTTCTACTAGTGCCATATGATATTGGATGCAAAGTTGCTTGCCTAAATATTGGTAAACAGCGAACTTTAACTAGCTTTGCGGTAAAAAAAAAAAAAAAAATCACAGTAATCTAAAACCTCTACCCTACTACTCATTATATACTTAAAAAAAAATTCAAATTCACATCAACCAAAACTTGAGAAGAGGGGGGAAAAAACAAAGGAAAGTGTTAACTAAAAATTATGACAAGTCATTTCTTCATGAAATTTGACCTACAAGACAATGAATGTGTATTATATATTTTCAAAGAGAAAAAGTCATGCCTAAAGAAAAAGGGTATGAGAAAAGTATACAGCATATCCATTATAATATGAATTTTTCTACGGTCCCATCCTTATGTTTTACAAAATTGCTATTGCCCTCTACCCCACCCTTTATTTGTATTATTTTGAATCTGAATTATTGAACAAATTGTGAATTCGATGATCCTAATTTAAAGGAATATAAATTAATAGTAAGATGGAGGGTATGATCAATCCCGTTAAAATGGGAAATGGGACTATAGAATTTCCCTTATAATATATATCAAAAGAAAAGACATGCTTCTTTATGCATTTCTCAAATAGTTGCAACTTGTATTAAATTTAATATGAAGGAAAAAAAATTCACTTTATTAAAAAGACATGTCCTCTTATGGATTTTTGTATAGTTACAAAATTTAATACGAGATAACATAACTTTTCACTTAATATATAATTTCGAAAGTCTTTTTTATTTTAATACAGTACATATTCAATATTATCCTTTTTTATATATTGCCTCTTTGATATTACTATTTTTGTTTTTATACCTTTTCATTATTAATTCTTCTTGTTCGTATCTCTTTGATATTAACATTTGCTTATAAGTATTTTTATAAAAGAAGGATTGTTATTTTTCTTTTTCTTGGTGCAATCACCATTATTTTGCTTTAGTTTAATTTAAAATAGGAAATAATGGTATTGTTTTCTTAGGGATTTAGTAGTTATAAATGCAAATTAAGTTTACAATGTTGCTTACAAATGCAAATTAAAATTTGACATCTCTTCAATTTTCTAAGCCATAAATCCTGGTTCTTTGTTTTTGTTTTGTATAAAGTTTTATATATGTCTTTCTTTTTTGCATATAAAGTTTTACTAGTAGACATTACACATTCGATATGTGAAATAGTAAAGAAACTTTATATTATGATTATTACTTATAAAGATTTTACATAAACATGAAGGATGTTATGATGGTGATTGAGGGCTCCTATAGTCATAAACTAAAGTTGATATTAATAAATTATAAGTGAGGTATAGAGGTAGAGATGGAGATTACATTGAAGAAATAATTTTCAAAAGTTAAGTTAAGCTAAAGCTACTCAAATAGTTTATTGAGTTACACTTAAACTTTATAATGTTCAACTTAACTAGCTCATAGTTTAATTAAGCTCGAGAGAAATTTATATGTAAGTGATTGAGTTGAGTTATAGGTTCAGATTGAATATTCATATTATTTTTATTATGGACTATGCTCGATTGACTTGGGCCTAAAAGCCTAAGCTTTAAGGGGGTTAACAACTCTTGTAAAGAATGGCAAGGAGAGTAAAGTGGTAAGATCTCTAAGGTCCTACGATGAGCTACTACATGCCATGGATGAGCCTGGGTTACAGGGTGAGCTTTTTTCTTTTTATTGGCCGAATCATCGTAGATTTGTTTAATTTAATATAAAATAGGAAATAATGGTGCTACTTTGATGGGGATTTAGTACTTACAAGTGCAAATTGAGTTTATACAATTATTTATAAATATAAGTCAGAATTTGACGTCTCTTCATTGTTCAAAGCCATAAATCCTAGTTATTTGTTTTCTTTAATTTGACATTAATTGAGTTGAGGTTGAACTCAAGCTACCAGAGCAGTTTATCAAGTTAAGCTTAGGCTTTATGATATTTAACTTAACTAACTCTTGACCTTGAAGGGAATTTATAGATAAGTTGAGTTATAGCTTAAGTTTGAATATTGATATTATTTTTATTGTAGGTTGAACTTGACTTACCTGGGCTTAGAGGCCCGATCTTTAATGAGGTTGGTAATCCTTGTAGGTTAGTAAGGAGAGTAAATTCTAGTAAGGTCTACGAGGTCCTAGGACGAGGTACTACATGTCATAGATGAGCTCAATTTGAAGAGTCACTTGTTTTCTTCTTGGCCTAATCACTATTTATTTATTTTAATTTAATTTATTTGAAAAATAATAGATTTAATTGTCTTATATTCGTATGTTATTATTTTATGTCAATAGCAATTTATATTAATATGTTATCAATTTATTTGATTTTATATAATGGAATTTCATTTTTTTGACGAAAAATGTCTTAACATAAGCAAGAGATTATCAATTTTCATGACTAATTACATTATAGAATCACAATGAAATATATAAAAAAGTGTACTATAAGTAACATAAGTAAACACAACAAAAGAAAAAAAGAATATATTTAGCCAAATTGCCCTAATCTTAAATATACATGTTATTTATTACCTACAAAACCATAGACTTTGCTTTCTTGAATTTTACAAATAATGATTATTGTTATTTTATTCATTGTTTTTTTTATTATTTAAATTCTTGCAAAACAGAAGCATAATATGAAAATAAATCTTATGAATGAATTAATATTCATTTCATTATCTTCTACATAATTGATACATGAAACATATGATATAATATATGGACAATCCTTGCTTAGAAAATTAGAAAAAATTAAATATATGATCTGTAAATTTTAAGAATTAGAAAAAAAAAAAGTTTCTATATTGGTTTATTTTCATTTAACTGCAAGTTATATCCACTAGAAAATTAGATAGATTAATATTGCTTGGTCCATTCTAAACAAAACCCTAACTTTAATCCTCAATATATATATCTCTCAGTAGTGTCTTTACTACCTCTCTCTTTCCCCCCCTTTCTCTCTCACACATCTCACTCCCTCCTCTCTTCTTTGAAAAAAAAAATTCTTACCATCTCACTTACAAGCCAAGAAAAAAAACCAAAAAAACAAGAGGAAAAAAAAAAAAAGCAAAACAACTACAAGAAGAGAAGATATTGAACAAGTTAAAGAAATAGAATCCCATGTCTCCCTATTCTCTCTCCATCGACTATGCTCTCCAACATCCATTTCATTCCTCTAATCTTTCTCCTCTCCTTGATCACATCCCTAAACTCTTCCTTGCAAGTATCATTGCAACACTACTATTATGTAAAGATCGAAGCTTTAGTTTACATGTTCCTATTTGTTTAATTCTATGATATGATTATACCCATATTGATTTTGCTTTTGGTTTGCATCTAAGTGGTTTTTTATATTTACTTCACCTGCCAACACAGTGTTGGTTGTTCGGTAGTGATTTTAGGGTTACTGGGTGGTGGTTTGATAATGGTTTAGTGTTGGCGAGGGAGAGAAGGGGTGATGTGGTTTGGAAGAGTAAGGTATCCATTGTACACTTAGTTTATAATGTATATTTTATGGGTGGTGGTTCAATCGAATTTGTGATTGTAATCTTAGGTAGAATGTATAGTTATTATTATTATTATTATTTTTTATTTTGGATTGAGTTGTAATGTTTTCTATAAACATCTATTCTTTTAGTCTGAAAGATGTTTTATAGACATTTATATGTAAACATTGCACTAGGATTATATGCCCCAAAAATAAATACGAATATTTTTCATATAATTTTTGAATTTTTATATTTTATGCATTTTTTTCTAGCAATATTTTTTAATGGTAGTATTTTTCGATAAAACATTATTTATTGTAGGTAAATTTGAGTTTCAATTCTTTTGGGTGTAAGAAAATTAAAATACAAATTTAATTCAAATTTCCAATTGTGTAAGAATTTCAATTGGAAATTCAAATTTCAAATTTTTTAATTGAATTCATACTCAAGCAATAAAATAAAATTCGATTACTGTTATTTTATTGTTTTTAACTGTGGCAACTTTAGTTTGTCGCTTGCAAGTTGATAGGATGCCTAACATAACAAGTAAGTGGCAAACTAAGTTTGCTATTATGACGTATTTAGTAAATAAAGATTACTAGTACGGTCCAATGGCAACACTTTAAGCAGTGATTATTTCTAACTAACTTTTTTTTGCCAATAGGGCATTTTTCAAGTGAAAAAATTTATTTTGTTATCCTACAATTAGTTATTTTATTATTCCATATTTAAAGATTTTTAATAGTCTCCCATTGAGATATATTAAGATTCTAATCCCCTTTCCCTTATAGTTGGTTGAAAAAAG
This sequence comes from Lumnitzera littorea, assembly GCA_024138015.1. Lineage (NCBI taxonomy): Eukaryota > Viridiplantae > Streptophyta > Magnoliopsida > Myrtales > Combretaceae > Lumnitzera > Lumnitzera littorea. The sequence goes on from JAMXBB010000002.1 coordinate 30,027,632, forward strand.
AAAAAGATATCTAGATGTCTTTTATTATTATGAATTATTTATATTTATGCCCTTATGGCTTAGGGTTCCATAGAGCTAACTTTATATTCTTTGTTTTGTAGACATTATTATTCAGTTTTTCTATTGAAGGCATAGAACCTTAGAGTTATCTCTAAGACCCTCTCTCGCCAATTCCTACAAATTGTGGTAACAAAATCCTTGATTCAATAATTGTGCTTGATGTAAATTATTTCATTTAAAACTCGTTTAGTTATAATTGTATGCCATATCGATTATAATTAAACACAATTCAAATTAGTTACTAGTGAGTAATATCCAATTGTTAATTCATTCATATCCAAATTTGATATTGGATTATTTCATTCCAACTAAAATAGTAACAATAAAAACGCGAAAATTCAAAAACACCATTAATTCTTGTTCTTTTATTTATTTCTATGAACATACTTGTATAAGGATTTCCATCTATGTGAGCTCCTCTAGAAGATGTCGTAGAGATCAATTACTATAGCACATAATGTTCTAGAGGTGATAGAGCTAATATATAAGTTGTTGTAAGTGATCATATTGGCTCTCCACAAGTGAGAATGGGCATGAACACAAAAGAGAGCGTGTGAAATAGTGGAAACATTATGTTTAAAGAGATCTTTGTTTTGGTCAGCAAAAAGGACCCAAAAAATAAAATAAAATAACAGTTGTTAAATTAAATTTCTCTTTTATACTGAAGACCCGTCTTGATATTGCAAACAAATGAGAGATTACATACCCAGCAAATGACCTAAACTTAATAAAAATTGAGTTTAAATCTTAAAAAAAAAAAATTGATAAATACGCAAGCTAAGGAAAAAAGGGATAAGCGTGCATCTTTGGGTGTAAAATCCTCTATCTCCTTTATTTAATTTGCCTTTTGGCACGCAATACTATTAGGCCTCCAAAGAGAGTTTTTCTGTAAAGACTTTATTATCCTTTATATGAAATATAACATCCCTAATGAGGAAAATAAAAAAAAATTTTTTTGATAAGGATCAAGACCTAGAGTTGAACTAAGGCAATTGACTTCTTCTAGTCAATAGTTTGGACACCATGAAGTCTACCATCCAGATGCTAAGAGAGCGACACGTAGTGTCAAAAAGCAAAGATTACTTAGCATCTTGATACTAGCCCATAATTAAGATTGCAATTTTTTTTAATTTAATTATATTTATCTTTTTATTGTTAGGTTTACTTTATTTACAAAAATGCCATTGGTTTGAGGCTTTTGGCTTTTCTCTTACTAGTATTTAAGGGTCTTACACAGCCAAGTTGTTTCAATATTTCTTTTTTTCATGGTTTGTATAGTCTTGGTTATCCTTATGAGTAAATTTAAGGAGATGGATTTCTCTTGAGTTCTCTTTATATAATCAATCAATCATTTGGATTGCTTTCATTTTTATGATTAGATTGATTTATGAGTGATATTGGCTAATTTAATTATATTTTATTGATTTCTATTCTCTTAAGTAATATCGAAATAAAATTCAATATGAACTTGTTCATTTATTGATTGAATATTTAATTGTTAAACGTCCATCTCTTTTTTTTTTCATTGTTTTCTTCATATTGAAAATTTCAAAACCATAAAAGATCGTTCTTTTCTTTAGATTGATCACAAAAATCCTAAAAAAAATATTATATCCTTATTTTCTTTATTTAAACTATAAAACCTAAATAGATTCAATCTTCATGTTGTTGATGTGAGGCCTAATAAAATTAACATTTAGGATCTAATATCTAAATTCGGTATAATCACGATAGTTATTCGTTTGAGCAAAAAATGCAAGCACAAAGGTGGCAATTCAGGGTTAATAAATAAAATTTAGGATAAACATAGAAGTCCGATTAGACGTAGATTTACAATAAGAGCATAAAAATTAGTAGCAATTGCCCTGCAAGCTTAGAATTAGAAATGAAATATTAGAATAATAAAGTAGCTAAAAAGTTAATTATAGATATATTAACCATTATTTATAGAAACGTACAAGATATAAGCCCCAACAATTAACAATCTTTAAGAGATAAATTACATATAAAATGACATGAAATAGGATTTACAAGTATGTATGTATGCCAAATGTTTAATACGTATGTAAATATATATTCATAATTACCTAAAAACCTAATTATATATTAAAATATGTTAAATAAATAGGAAAAATAATAAAAAATTTTAAAAAAGGTGGTGTTAAGGATCAGTGTAAATGGCGTAGCAATTGGTAACTCTTTAGTTAGGCATAGGAACATACAATCTCAAGTTAGGAGATTATACGAACCTAAAATAAAGCTATATTTGGACACTTGTTGGGAAAAAAAAAAAACTAATTCCAATCTAATTAGATGTTCTATTCAACCCAACCACCATCTTCATAATTTATTTTAGCTAGTTGGGAGTATAGGAAAATTATAGAAGCTCTAAAAAAGCTTGAGAGGGATTTGAGGATAAATTATCTAAAAATTAGTGCAACTTTAGGATATAGTGAATTCATGGGTTCAAGTAGCATCTAAAAGCAAACAAATGATTGGAATTGAAGGGAAATCAACCGTTAAGGAGGGTTAACAACCTCATCGATCGAAGATTTGTCTGCCAGTAAGTCATCTTCGTATGATTTTTAATAAATTCTTAAAAACACTAAGTTAAGTAATAAGACTATGAGAAAATTTATTCTTATGTTATTTTGTATGTAAAATTTAGGAAAAGTATTATTTTGTTTGAATTAAGTAACTATATACATCACCCGTAAAAAATTACTAAAACTGAACAGATTTTAAAGTGATTCTCTAAAACCTAGGATGTTGTTTCTACTTCAAAAATTTTCTTGAACTTATTTAGATATATATATATATATATAGTGTTCCTATGTACAGATTTTTGTTAAAGCTATTTTCTAAAAATTTTTACTAATTTTTGAGTTTCTTAATCATGGTAAAATTAGATTTTTAAGGCTTTAATTGCTTTTTTTTTTTTTAAATTCCACTTCAAATTTGACCTCAATTGACTTTGTATATAATACGATGATGGATGGTGACGTGAGATTGATTTTTAAGTGATTTTTTTATTGAACTTAGAGTATTTTTTTTTTTTTGAATTAAGAAAACAAGTGTCCTTTATGCTAATAATAGATCAAAGTTTGGAAAGTTCCTTCGCAACGTTTGAAAGTTTAGGGAATATATTCACGTTTAATTCAAAGTTTAAGGACGTTACTTACAATTTTCACTAAAACTAATTATAGGATATCGATTTATAATAAATCAATAAGAAATTTCACTCAAGGAGATGTTTAACATTACAATAAAGTTCATGACTATCATTTATTTAATTATTATATAATAATTTTTTGGTGAAAATTATTATACAATAATGAATATATAAGCATATTTTACAAAACAGTAAATTGTGTTGATTCCCCTACATACTTTTATAATTGTATAGATACTAAGGACTTTGCAATTGAGCACTTTTCCCTCCTCTAACATATATTAGACTCATATTCTGTGCACACATAGATGTACACCTGGCATAAATGTTTATGTGGTATTACTACGTCATAAAAGGAAAAAAAAAAAGAGATAAAGGAAGAATTGTAAAACAAAACAAAATGAAATTAAGATAAAAAAAAAAGAAGAATTATAAACAGCATGTCTTGTTTTAGATTTAGTAGGTTGGAATAAAGATATAAAAGTTGATTTGAAAAACACATGACTACTAGCCCATCTCGATGCTTAATGGTATGAAAAGCTCAATGCGAATTATGGTATTAGATATTCTAGTAACCTTATGCAAACCATTATTGAAGATGATGAGAAGTTCTATTGTTGTAAAATAATCTTTCATTCAGTCATTATGGATAATCAAACTATAAAATTCTTGACTAGCATTTTTTTCCTCCATATTTCTTAGAACTATTTCTACATGGAGCATAGATTTTTTTTGGATTGAGCAGACGAAGCGAGATCATGGTTCATTATAAAAGCTTTATGCATAAGGTATTGTTAAATATAGCAACACATGTCCTAATTGCTCTGTGTTAAAGTAGCTTAATTGTATTTATATTCCTTATTTTTATATATCCTTAAATAGTTAAAATCTTTGTCATCATGGTTATTGACTATTGTAGGAGAAGAAAGAGATGTCAATCCATTTCCTCCATTTTTTAATTTTTTATTTTCTCTTTATTATTGATTTTGTTTTGTTATATTTTATAATTGCTTTACTTTCTATTATTTGTCTTTTCCACTTCCTTTGATATGGCGATATCGTATAAACTTTTGTGTTACGTGTGTATTTATGTATGTGTAGAGGGTTGAAAATTTATCATATTATTATATTAGGTGAAACCCAATATTTAACTAGCTTGACTCTTTAAATTTGGTGACAGGGCTTAAAAAGTCTAGTCTAGAATTGGGATGATTCAAGGGGATTTAGTTTGGTAGGCTTGAAACAGGGATTATTAGACAGGTCCATTCGCTTCCAACCTTTTCTAGGCAAGCTCATGCACCGTGAGGAAGGTTATTGGCCTTCAACCCTTACAAACTCATTCTAGATAATTATGAAATGAACAAAACTCCATCTCGTTAGTCAATCGTCAAGACGATCTAACAAATGTCATTAAGCCCAAAAGCTCATAAATAGTTAGCCATTGCTCCTCATTTAACACAACTCTAGAGATTGGAGAAACGATGTTCCACTGTGAAACCTTTGCTCTTTAAGATCAAATAATGTTCAAGCAAATGAATAATCTTAGTTTGCTTAAGCACTGCAAAGTTGACATCCTAGGTCCCTTAGGCTCCCTTATCTATCACTTGTGCATTTAAAACTCTAGGATTGCCCATTCCTCCTCTCTGTCATTCTCTCTCCAATCATCTCATTGAATGTTATCTCCACATCACTACTCCGATGCTAAGTGTGATACAATTCTCACATGACTTGTATGCGATCACTCTAATTAGAACCCTTCATCTACATTTTGGTGACTTCATTAGGGAATGAGTATGATATTGGAGTGCTAGCACCTCCTGTGAAGAGAATGGCTATAATGAGTGAAGCTATCTCTCAAGAGCAAAGTATTAATGTTAAACAAGTTAAGCAAAACACACCTCCATCACCTCAAGGTACTATGGAGGTGATGTAGGCTATGCAAGAGGCAACAAAAGCCTTGGATCATTTCATGGCTATGTTTGCTTCACTTATGATAAGGTTAGTTGCCTTTATTACTATGTAACTTAAAGTTGTTCTACTAGACTCTACTATTGTTACGCAAACAGGTGCTACCCCTTCTACTTAACCAACTTACCCTCCTATATTGAGGAAGACATACCTTATAGAGGGCATGAGTGAACCCCCCTACCATGGGTTGAAGCTTTGATAAAATCTAGTAGCTGAAACTAAGAATGTAAGGGTCTAAATCAGTAGCTCTTCATCCTCACGCATGCCTACTCCTTCATCCAATCTTACTATCCCAATCTTAGGTAAATCTACTTCCTATCTTACTCTACCATCTGCATCTACAGCCTCTGCTATAAGGACTTCCTTTATAATAAGAGAAGACTTAGACATTTATATGAAGGAAATACAAGCTAAGTCATCTATAGAAGTACCAAAGTGAAAGCTCCCATATCATTAATGCTACAGCAACTCAACTCTTAAGTTTTAATTCCAAGCAATACCTTGACACATTGGCTTCTACGCCTTAAAACCAAGCAATGCCCTGATATCTTGGCTTCTACACCTTAAGCTTAGGCAACGTCCTAGTATATTAACTTCCATGCCTCAAGATTATGCAATGCCCAAACATCCACATCTTACATTAATGCAGCTTTAAAGAGTAGGATGTCTTTGATTAAGTGACTTTTTCGATTAACTAAACATCGTTGTTGATTGATAAGAGCATAGACTCCTAAGCGCGCGATGAAAGGACAAGCTTATATGATGCAAATTAGTAAGAGTATTGCCTCCCAAGCGTGTTACAAGTTATCGCAACTAAGTAAAACAATTCTAAGTAACCAAGTAATGGGAAATACCCCCTCAACTAATGAAAGAGAATTATCGATCTTAGACAATGAATGCTATTATTGCTACTTTAGCATGATTGAATACCTTCTAGAAAGGTATCACTTAAATATTATTACTGCAAGTAAGTGCTTTTGCGCCGATGTGCAAGATGACTCTAGAAGCTTCTTAAATCATAATAATCTAAATAGTCTTATGTTCATGACAACCCTCTAAGTGGCTCCTTAGATCATTGAGTCTAAGTAGCCTTAAATGTTATGAGCTTAATGACCTATGAGAATGCTAATTATAATGATGTTAGTTGTTACTGCTAAGTGAAGGGATCACCTCCTAAGCACAAGATGATTTGCACATGTTCAATGAGTTCTGCTTCTAAGAGTACTTTAAGTGGCATCATGAAACGAGACAGCGTAACAAGTTCATCAAAGCACAAAGTTCCCTCTAATGAAGTAACAATCACTCAAGTTGCTACCAAGTCTCAACGATACATGTTAGCAACTAGGGGAAGAGGGATATCAATAGGTGCAGTGCATTGCTCACCTCCATATGCACTTAAGTGGGTAGCACATTAGCATGAATACTAATCTCATCCTCCTTTTCCTGATTGGGGATTCCTTATACTCCACTAACTCTAAATCATCATCGTCAACCTCAAGAGGCATTTAGGTTACCTTCTATATCAAATAGGGAAAGCAAACTCCCTAGAATGCACCATAAAGGTACTTTATTTGTGCCTACCACACTTTCATCTCGCTTATTACAAGAACTGCAATTAAGCGGAAGTAATAATGGCATGAAGGATCCTAGCCTTCTTCAAGAGAGCCACATGTTAAGGCTTCATAGTAATATACTTCACCTAATAACTCCATCTTAATGGAAGCAATTTCTTGAAAAAAGAAAATTAAGTATGTCAAAGAGATAACTCCCCCCTTTCTCAATCTTGGAATGGAATAAGTCTTCTTTAATAGTGAAACAAGAGTATATTAGAAGCTCTCCGCAAAGGAAACTCTTCATATGCAAGGCTTGCTAGGGCTTATTGCTCACGAGGCTTATTATATGCAAGTCATGCTGCTATCGAGGCTCATTATACTTTAAGCCTGCTTACTTAAGGCTTACATAGCATAAGGCCTACTAAGTCTTCTTTAAAGCTGCTCCTAAAGTCCACTCAAGTCTAATTGTGGGAGAGGATTGCTGCATACAAGCCTTACGCCACTTAAGGCTTGTTGGGGTCTTCTACATTTAGAGCTTGTTATACGAGATGCTTATTGCGCTTGAGGCTTTCTTGCTCGAGGCTTCTTCATGTAAAGTTTGTTATGATTAAGGCTTGCTTGCTCAAGGCTTGTTGCGTTCGAAGCTTACTTACTGGAAGTCAGTTCCTTATGAAGGAACTGCTTTGCCTCTTAAAGTGGATATTGAGATTGATTAGGGGCAATTAATTATGATACTACACCTTGAAGAATTACTGAAGAAGTTAGTAAGACAATATTCAGAAAAAAAAAAAAAAAAAACGAACAAAATTGAGGTAGAAATCTAAATAATGGGAGAAGGCCCACCATGCTTGTAATGATGTTAGATATTGAATATCTTTCGATGATATCTCTAGAAACTCTAGATACTCCATTGCAAAATAATAGCCTGACATACTTCCATTTCACTCATATGTGGGAATCACAATCGAGTAAAAGTCGTAATAGTATGGAGGACTTTAGTCTTCTTCAAAAGAATTGCATATTCCAACTTCTCTACACTATACTTCACCTAATCATCTCATCCGGAGGCTAACTCCTTCAAAAATCCAAATTGGGTGTCAAACATAAAGGCAACTCTCTCCTTTCATTGAAGTATAATACTAAACCTCCATTAGTGGCATCTTTAGAATTAGTACGAGGTTTATGCTTGATAAACTAGAGCTCACCATCAGTATGAGCAGTTGTACATAATTCTCAACACTTGATCCTCTTCCATATTGGGTCTTCAAAGATGGTTACATTTAATCACTATCTTAAGGACGTAGGGCTAATAGAGGACATCCATTTGAATGTACCAACAAGTTACTCTATTTGATTACTTCCATGCTTAACTTGGATTGGCCGTCATCTCTTTTTCTAGTAGAATGTAATATCACTCTATTCTATAAATGGAGAGTTTGAGCTCACAAATTGCAAAAGGCACATCGATGTGGTCAACACCAGTCAAATTCACTATTGAGCAATGGAGGACTTTATACTATTCAAAGAGCTACTATTTCAATGATGGTACCGCTATCTTCTACTCCCAATAAAATTAAAGGAAAAGGAAAAAGAGAGGAACAGGAAAAAAAAAAAAAACAGTTTATGAATTTTGTTGGCTTTTAAGTCCACATGTACGAAGAAACAATGGTTGGAGAAGATGTGAGTGGAAGCTTTTGCAATCATACAAAGGATGATCTAGTTAGCCAACAAAGATTAGAAAAAAAAAACGAAGATTACATATATATAGAAACACATTGATTCAACCAAGTGACTTTACCAAAGGAAATAAAAAAGAAAAGAGTCAGCACGATACCTAAAGAGGAAGTACTTATGCCTAGTAGTTTGATGAAGCTACGATCGCTAGATACAACTTGATGAGTATTGAAATTGCTCAATGCTTCCTCCAAAGGAGTATCGCAACTTGAGCATTAATCCATTCAAACTTGTGAGTTGAAGACTAGAATTCAAATGATGCAAGTATGGAACACAAAGAAAAAAAAATAGCGATTATTGTGTGTGTATATATATAGTAACTACAAGCATGTAGTGAAAAGATATGGAGATGACTTAATCTTGGAAGTTGATAGATTTGAAAGATATGTTGATATCTAAATTGAGATATGACATTGATCAAATTTTTTTTTTTGGAGAAAGAAAATATTATAGGTGAAGTTTTTTGAGAAAGGCAATATTTGACGAAGAGATTTAAAAGATTTGAAGACATATTATTTGTTGCTGTGTTTTAAATAATAATAAAGAAAAAAAAAGGATTTGAGAAGATCTGTTTTGATATGATGAGCATAAGGAGAGGTGAAGAAAATCAAACACATGTCCAAATATTTATAGCTAGCTAGTACAATTAGAGAAAAGCTTAAAGATTAAAGATTTAGATAAAAGATTTAGTGGATTTGATTGAATGGGATAGTATTTAGTCAATTAAGTTTGATTTTGAAAAAAGGATATAGATGGTTGTTAAAGAATACGAGAGAAGTAGAAGAAGATTTAGAGTGAATTCTTTTGGCCGATATTTACACAAGGAAAGAGAAAGTACTAGGATCTAGACGTGTTATATCTTCGCTACATGTTGATTCAACATTTCATCTTGGCATAGATAAAAGGTGTAAACATTATTGAATGCTTGAAGGCTTTGGATCCTTGAAATTGCCAGAGAAGAGATTGCAACAGCTAAGTTGCTTAAAAAAAAAAGAGGCAATAAAAAAATCAAGATAGCATTGCAATATGGGAGTCAACCCAATGAGACATATAATATACATATTAAAGTAGAGTTAGCTTGTGAAAAATTATATAGCATTAAAGATTTATTTATTATTGTTACCGTGGGGGCAACATCTCCCCAACATGCCAAAAAGCGATGCATGCAGTTAAACAATGTTGTAAGTTTACACACTAGGCTATATAATAAATAAATTTGCAACGTTAGTGCTAGACTAAATAAAGTCTTCGATTATGTGAGCACACTTGGCAACAACAAGACTCATGGTATATGTGTCAAGTAGTGACTTAACTATTTAAAGTAAATAATTAATGCCTAAAATACTTGCATACTGTCCAAGAATTTTGGTCAAGGGGCAAAATATAAAGGGCTAAAAATTTATTATATTATTGTATTAGGTAAAACCCAATATTTATCTGGATCGACTCTTTAGGCTAGGTAATAGGGCTTAGAGAGTTTAGTTTATAATTGGGATGATTCAAGAAGATTTGGCTTGGTGAGCTTGAAATAGGAATCGTTGGACCCATCCGTTCGTCTCTAACCTTTCCTATGTAAGCTTACGTACCGTAAAGAAGGTTATTAGCTTTAGACCCTTATAAACTCATTCTAGATAATTATGGAATGAATAAAACTATTCGTCAATCGTTAAGACTATTTAACAGATGTCATTAACCCTGAGATCCTATAAATACATAGAAATTCCTCCTCATTTCACACAGCTCCATAGATCAGAGAAACGATATTCCACTGTGAAATCTCTGCTTTTTAAAATTAAACAATGTTCAGGAAAAAGAACAATCTTAGTTTGTATCATACCTCAAAGTGGCAGAGTTATAATAGTCTTACTGTACAAACCATTCTAAGATAAATGTTGACCATACAACCACTACCTTAGACCTAATTTATACAGGACGTCTACGACTAATCCGCTTCAAAGTAAACTGTTCATAAATTAAATAAATTATTTACCTAAGAAAGTATACACGACTTATCCACTTTGAAGTAAATTATTCATAAATTAAATAAATTATTTACCTAAGAAAGTATTAAAATACACACACACATGTATAATAGGATTCAAATATTACAAATCATGTTTGCAAAGTTTCATCGTACTATATTTCTTAAGTAATACATTATTTGAAAATGGAAGATTCTAAAATAAGAACTAAGACCTTAAAAATATATCTATTCTTCGGATGTATTTCCTCACTCTTTAAGATTTAGCAGTTGCTAGCTTCAAAGTAAACATAGGCCACTTCCCAGTTAGTACCTACAACAACTTCTATAGGGATATGAGCAACTGACAATTTAGTAAGTTAGGACAAAGACTTAAAACTATACAATAAACACAAACAGAGTTATCAACTAAATTAATTATATGAAATGCATATTTAAGCAAATGCCATTGCACGATATTGTCCGACCTATCATGAGATTAGAGAAATTACACATACTCAAATTTGGATTGAAGGGTTTCTGTTTAATGCAACAGCTCACAACTAAAAGTAGGCTTGTGTAATAGAGACATCGCTTCTCTTGCAACTGCCTTCAAACCATTGACTTCACCCTTGTCGTGACCTCCTTACCTATCACTTAGTTCAACTAAGGATGAAGGAGGGACTAATTATGTTATCTAGTGCTATCTCTTTCAAAGGGGTCAACATTTAGCTAGAGAACTCTAATGTTTCCCTTAATAGGTTGCTATGCAAGTCCGATTTAGATTTTTGAGTCATATATTTAGCTAAATTTGGTTTAGGGTGTTTAATCATTTCAAACAAATCACACAAATATAAGCTAGAGCAATAAACTAAATTTACATCATTAACTCAAAACAAGCATATATGCACAATCAATTACCTAACATGCACAATCAATTACCTAACAAGCACAATCAACTACAATTTCAAGTCTCTGAGTATTACAAATTAGTACTCTGAAATGCAATAATGTATTAATCACAGCTTATCTAGACTCCCTACTTGCTTACTCAAGGTGCGACTCATACAGGCTATTATCGATTATTTCTATAATATAAACGTTATTTTAGTTTCTACATAACTGCTATAGATTGGTTTTATTCTATAACGCTTATTGATAATTCTGATTTTAAACATATTTCACATGGTGATTTTATAGTATTTCCCTTATATTTTTTGTTTTCTTTAAAGAAATTGATACTTAATTGAGTAAAATTTTGATTTCAAGGTTTGAACGTGTTCTAGAATTGAAAACGAAGAAAAGGAATCAAGTTTCACTCAAATCGGAGTTCAAATGAAGAAGTTATGAAGTTACACAGTCTGGGACATGGCCATGTCCCCAGGCTGTGTCAATCTAGAAAAATTTGCCAGGTGCAGAAAGTTATACAACCTGAGGATACGGCCATGTCCCAGGCCATGTCTGGTGACGAAAACAGAATCCTTATAATACATATATAAAAGGATATCTGAAGGTTTAGACAAAGAGAGACATTAGAGAAAACAAACGAGACATTAGAGAAAAGAAGAGACTTGAAGAGAAGGAGAAGAAAAAGGCGAAAGCAACATCAACTTCAAGATTGGAGAGATTTTTCATCAATCAAAGGAGTTTTTCATGTTTTATTTTATGTTTTTTATGGAACTCGTTTTTAGATTCATTATGATAGCTTAGAATTCGTGTATTTAAAATTATGGAACCTAGGGTTTCATGTGACTCTTGGGTTGATTTATAAATTTCAATAAAGTTTTTATCTTTTCTTGATTCAATTATGTTGTTTAATTATTGATTGATAATTCTAGAGTATCAATTTATGATATTATGCATGATGATTAAGAAATTGCATATGTAATTAAATCTAGGCATAATTGGAGAGTTACATGTATACTTAGAGATAAGATACATGTTTCTTCCGGAAAGTTAATTATTTGTGTGGAAATTCATTATACATTAATGCAATTCTAAGTTATATTACTAAGTGAAGAGATTTCGGTAAATAATTTAGGATTAGGGTTAATATGCTTAAGAAAGGTATTAGCTTTAATTGTGAATCCCTCCGGTCAAAAATAATAGAAACTGAATTAAATATATTTTAAGCGATCACATGTTAAACACTAGGAGAAATAATTCCTAAATACGTTATTGCATACTTGAAGTCGTTCTTAGTTTTATTGTTTTCTAATTTGCTTAATCAAGTCTCATAATTAGTTTAGTTTGTTAATTTCATTATTTTTAATTTATTCAACTTATCACAATTTTCCAGTTAGATAATAGAGTTAAGGTTAATATTAGTACTTGAAATCTCTGAGGGATTGACTCGGACTCACATCCGCTATATTAAAATTGATAGGTGCACTTGCCTGATATCACTTATTATTATCTTTAATTTAGGGTATTGAATTATTTAGGTTTTTAAGTCTCTTACAATTATTCCTAATTTAGGTTAGGTTTTGATTCGGTTTTGAAGTTTATTTCTAAATTAGATTTTAAATCAGTTTCTAATTATAGGTTAAATACGAACCTTAAAAACTTGTTGCGAATCATAATATGAAATTATTCATATTATAATTGGGTATCCTAAATATTGTATTCGGTCTTTAATTAGTATTCTAGTCTGTATGGTGCACCATAGTCCTCATTTAACTATCGAATTTACTTCTAGTATGAGAAAAATTTCAATTTTTCATATAATTATATAAATTTATATTTAATATCAGATTTATTTTATATTAATATTATTATAGTATTATCACTTTTGATGTAATATTTTCTACTCATTAATATCATATATTTACATATTATATATTATTACATAATTCACTCCTAAATCACCTATTTAGCACTTCTGACACTATATATATCATCCTTCATCCCCTAATAGCATATCAAATGTTTAATCACATCCTAAATTAGAAATTATATTTAATTAATCATAAATTACAAAATAAACTTAAAATATACTATTTATCTATATATTTAGCACATATTATGCATAATACATATAACTAATGCCTCAAACTCCAATAAAGCTATGTAAAATATATTATAATCAGTAAATTATGGTTATTATATTACGATCATGAAAAGTACTAAGATAGTTATATATATTACTCTTCGGTATATCGATTTTAGGTCCAATTTTGTTAAAAATTAGCTTAAATTAGGTAAATGACCAAATAAAATTATAAGATTCAAACTAAATATTTTCAAAATCATAACTAAGCTTTAGAAGTAATTACAAATAAGATTCATTAAGGAATTTAATTAAAAATCTATTATTTCTTTCATATGAAAAATTGGGAAAATTCAACAAAATAATTTTAATAAATACTAAATTTATAGTTTATAAAAAATTATTTTTATGTAATTTAAATATATCATATAAGGAATATGTACACTAAAAATTAGCTCAAAATAACATTGTTTACTATTTTTGAAAATTCATATGAAATTCGTTGGAATCAAGCCTATTCTTAACAAACCTATATAAGCACTTCTATTTTAAAAAAATGGTTTGATATTCTAATTCTACATGCAAAAATACCTAAGGAAACCAAATTTCATAATTTTCCATGTATATTTGATATTTTTATTAAATTAAACAAATTCAAAAGAAAAATTAGAACTCACCAATCGACAAGTTTTTAGTCACCGATAGTGGCTCCACCATTGTCTACAACTCTAGATGTGGGGTCTACTACCTGTTGGTGGTGGCTGTTCCTTTCCACGTAATCAATGGATGTGAGTTCCCTTTATAAGCCCTAAATACACACCATTTTGTCTAATTTTACTAAAATTAGTTTTTTCTCTCTTCTTTTTTAATGTGCCTGAGAGCTTAGTTATCACTAAAGCTTCCTGCAGGAGGTGAGGAACCAATGGGTCCTTTGAAATATCGAAGGAAATAGAGTGAGTAGGTCGATAAATGGAATATAGTAACCAACGTAAAGCTGCTTGGAGGATGTAACCCACCAATGAGCATAATATGACTTAACACTTTACTTAATATGATACACAAGCTAATGTCAAGATCCACTTGTCACTAATCCTGAGTTACTCGGCAAGATTAGATAAGAGTATATAGAAATGAACTTAGAGAGGGTGGTCTCGTAAGAACAAGTATATTCAATTGTCAGGAATCAATGTAATAATTAATTCCGGCTATAAAGTGAATGAACTATTTATAGTAAATCCATAAGGCAACATTGCAATTAAGAAAAATTACAAAAGGGCATACATAAAAAGAATTCCTAGTATATACGAAAAAAGGGTAAATAGGACAAATAACAAAAAGAGAAAAATAGTACAGTGTCAGATGAGTTGGATAAGTAGCAACGTAATATTGGTTCCATACAAAAGATTCTTTGGTTATAGCAGTCGAGTAGAAATAAGATGTTGCGGTGATAAGGAGGCCAAAATGATAAAGGGATGCCATGAGAATTAGAAGGAGGCCGAGAGAGAAGTACTAGGCTAATAAGAGGCTATCTTTCGTTATTCGACTGGAAACTCTCAGCAGTTAAAGGTCTGATCACTCAGCATAGGGCCTTCGGCTAAAGAATAGTCAGCATCAATACAAGAGAAAGAATAGAGCCTAATATAATAACCCAAAGCTCTCAAGGAATTCAACCATCCACCTTCTATGTATAGTTTTTTGTCATCGATAGGTTGATGAGAGAGAATTCTTTGGGTGAAGGACTGGAGGCCTTTAAGGTATACGCAAGTAAGTGGGCCAGTGGTCAGTAACACATTTGCTCCTTAGGGTTGTAAGAGATTTGCCCTCAAATCATGATCTTTGTTGTCATTTGGCACATAAGGAGTTAGGTTAGCGACATCGAATGTGGTAGACACGCCGTATCCCTCGGGTAGATCAACTTCATAAGTGTTGTCATTAATACGCCTAAGGATCTTATAAAGTCCATCCATTCTGGGAGATAGTTTGTTCATCCTCCTGCTAGGGAAGTGTTCCTTGTTAAGATTGACCTAAACAAGGTCTCCAGGGGTATAAACGACTTATCTCCTTCCTTGGCTTCCTTGTTCTTTCTGTTGAGCCACAGTCTTGACTAGTTGTTTAGTAACCCCCTCTGCTACAACTTCTAGAATTCCTTAGCTCATTGTAAGTCGGGTTAGTTTTCCTCTTGTATAGTCGGATTGATAATTAAATCCAAGGGTAAATTTGAGTAAAGTCTATAAACAACCTTAAATGATAATTTTCTTGTTGAGCTGTGAGTTAAGCAGTTATAGGTAAACTCAATGATAGGCAGGCATAAATCTCAATCATGTAAATTCTTCCTAACAACTGCTCGTAAGAGGTTATTAACTGTCTTGTTCATAACCTCAGTTTGGCCGTTTGTCTGGGGGTAGCAAGAAGTATTAAACATAAGCTTAGTGCCAAGCTTCTTCTACAGGGTCCTCCCAAAGAAGCTCATGAACTTTGAGCTACGGTCGGACATAATACTTCTCGGCACTCAATGTAATTGCACATTTTTTTTGCAAAAAAAGGTTAACGATGAATAAAACATCATTAGTTTTGTGGTAAGGAATAAAGTGGCTCATCTTACTGAATTGATTGATTGCCTGTATGATTGAGTTATGTCTTTTTGGTGTTTGGAGAAAGCCAAGCATGAAATTTATGCTTAGGTTGGTCTATGGCCGCTCGGGTACAAGGAGGGGTGTGTACTCTCCATATGGCTCTCTCCTTCCTTTTGCTTGTTTACATACCTTAAAACTTTCAAGAATTCAGTGTACATCTTTCATTATCCTAGGCTAGTAGAAATATTCTTTTAATATCTCAGTTGTCCTCTTTTCTTTGAAATGGCTGGCCAAACCCCTAACATGAGCTTCTTAGATGAATAGTTCTCTTGTAGAATCACTCGGCACACAAACCTACTTACCTTTCATCAGGAACCCCTGATTCAAGTAGAACCCATTTGCAACTCCTCCAACATTGTACTTGACCATTAGGAGCCCAAAATGTGGATCATGCTCATACTGATAAAGTAAAGTACTAAATCTAAGTACCTTGGCTTGTAATTTTGCGATGAGGGTATGATGACAAGAAAGAGCGTCAGCTACGGTGTTTGTGTTCCCCTTCTTATACCTAATGACGTAGCAAAAGGTCTCTAAGTACTCGACCTATTTAGCATGATGCCGAGAAAGTTTCTATTGTCCTTGGAGGTGCTTGAGAGATTCATGATTGAAGTAGATGATGAATTCTCTCAGTAATAGGTAATCCTACCAATTCTATAGTGTTCAGACAAAGGTGTATAACTTCTTGTTATAGGTCGAGTAGTTCAGGGCAACTCTTCTAAGTTTCTCGCTGAAGTAGGTAATAGGTCGGCTCTCTTGCATAAGGATAACACCAATGCCGACTCTAGACATGTCACATTTAACCTTAAAAACTTTCTTGAAGTTAGGTAGGGCAAGTACTAGGGCTAAAGTCAATTTAGACTTTACATCTTTGAAACTCTTCTAAGCTTTCTCCGACTACTTAAACTCAAGTGATTCTAGTCAGCTCGATCAATGGCGCCGTTATAGAATTGAAGTTCTAAATAAATCTCCGATAAAAAGAAGCTCAGCCATGAAAGCTCCTCACTTTGGCAATGTTAGTTGGTGTGGGCCACTCGAGAATAGCTTTTATACCTATTGTGTAATACCCTCAAGTCAAATAGCTAAGGTCGGCCGAGTAAGATATGCAAAGTACACATGGGAGGAAGTCACATTACACCTCGTCCTTGTACTTATCGCCAATGGCAATTGGTACTTTAACTTGCTCAATAATGGATAATCTTCCTTTTTCGTTAAGTTAATGAATATTATACGTGATTAGCTTAAACTATATATATATATATATATATAAATTAAATTGCGAATGCTCCAGCAAGTATATTGGGTTAGAATCAAGTAATACAAAGTAAGTAAGGTTGTCGATCTCTCGAAAACTATAATATTACTAAACCTATAATAATTCTTATCAATATTTCGGCAATTAAAAATAGATTAACTAATCAAATAACTATACTAAAACTATTAAAAAGAAAATAACTATAAAATTTCTAAAACTAAGCAATCGATCGAGAATTATAGAAAAAACATAATTCACCTTAGATTATGCAAATCAAATTATTATCATGTTATATAGATTATTAACTATATGGTCAATTAAGTGAAATTATTATACTTTAAAACTTGAGGATTTAAATCCCTAATTAATCAATCAACTCCTACATCTCCAATTAACAATGGAGTCTAAATTACAATCAGATATCTCCTAATACTATGATTGTTTAATGTCCTTAATCAATTATTCCTAATGTCTTAGCGAATAATCAATTGCCAAACATTGCATTAATCTCTACATAATTTCTAATTAATTCAATTAACGCTACTTCCACATTAATTAATTAAATTAATCAAGAATTTTTAACAAACCTTATATCAACTCTCGTATCACTAAGGTTTTTAACAATTATAATCAATTAAACAACTATAATTGAAATCATAGAAATTGCAATCATGAATCATCCCTATATTTATTAATCCTATAACATAAACACAATTATCATTTTAGCTATCTAGGGTTTCATCAATTCCCACGAATAAATTTAGCCAATCATGGAATTTGAAACAAAAGCACAATTACTAATTGAAATTGTAAGGAAATTCATAATTGAAAACATGAATAATTAACAGAATTGCATAAATATAATTAAAATTGATGTCATCAATTCTATAATTGGAAAAGATAAACTTCAATTGCAACTCCAAAACTTGGTCTTCATAGCAAAAGAAAAATCTTCTCAATAATCTAAGTAATTTTACAGAAGAATTCTTCAAGAACTATCTAATGATTGTTCTACAACTTTCTAAGTTTAAGGAAAGTGTGTGTCTCTAAAAAAAACAAAAGTCTTCTAAACAGTGAAACATAAGGCTATTAATAAGAAAAACTAAGGTTAGCTCGCTTAAGGCCTTTTTTTTTTACTGAAGGCTGCCGGTGTAGACTCCAAAAGCTGCCGATGTAAGTGTAGGCCGATTATGTTGAATTCCAAATTGCAACTTATTAATTCAGGCTTCGTTCATCTGTGTAAAACTCCTTTAAATCGTCCATATTTTCACTTTGAATCCTTCAATTCCTAAAATGTTCAAATGAAAATAATTAGGTATCATTTCTAAATGATTTCTACAAAATCAATAATAATTCCATCTAATTTGCACATTTAAAATATGACAAATATGCCTTTATCAATACGGCTTGGGGTGCGAAAGGGTTAGTAACTTCATGGCCTTCACTATGCCTTGTGTTATAACATTGGTACAGCTGCCTCCATTAATGATCAATGCGCATAGTTTGTCATTCACTCGACAATTCGTATGGAAGAGATTCTCCCTTTGTGCATTTTCGTTTGCTACAACAGTGTTAAGAGATGGACGTACAACAAAACAGTATTTGGCTCTTGCTTTAGGAGGTGTAAGGGCATTAGGGTCTTCTCAAAACTTCTCAAGCGTTAGGCCAACTTCAACCTCCTCCTCTCCTTCACTAGCACTCTCTATTTCGAATTGAGGCTTATCTTGCTTGATGGTCATGACACGTCAGTTTGGACATTAACTAGCCATGTATTTATAGTAGAGACATTTCAAGCATTTGATCTCTCAAGTCTTTTCTTCTAAAGTTCTAACCTTGATCTCTTCGAACCTTAGGTTTCTCTGCCTTCTTATGGTCGGTTTGACACTAGCACTCAGTGATCCACCTTGAAACCGTTCGATATATGGCCATAATTTGATCGGCTCGATAATCCTGGTCGGCTAAATTGGCTCTGTCTCTGCCTCTTAACCCTCTACGCCACTCAAATGATCTTATCTAAACTTCTAAGCCTTCGTAATTCCACAATATGACCAATCTCAGTTTTTAGTCTAAAAATGAAACTTGCTATAGTTTGTGTCTCGGGTTTGTCAACATCACAACGAATCATAAGTAACTGTAACTCTCAGACATAGTCATCTACCGACCTATTACCTTATCTCAAGTCTTAGAGATGTTAGTAAGTGTCCTGCTCGTAGTGTTTGGGAACGAACTTACTTCTCAAAACCCTCTTCATCTAATTCCATATTCAAATTTTGCATGGAGCCCTCAGGCAAACATTTTGCATCTTTTTCTACCATATTGCTGCATATCTAGAAAATTTCCATACGGTTACTCAAATACGGACAACATCTTTTTAATCCTAGAAGTTGAATATCTTTTCATTCTTGTCCTCTTAATCCAGGTAGTCGTCAGCATTACCAAACTTGTTGAAGCTCAGAATCTATACCTTGAGGTATTCGGCTCCCCTAGGAGCTCTAAACTTATGCTCGTCAATTCTAATATATTGCTCCTCTTCTTCTTCATACTCCTCCACTTTATTTAACTCCAACCTTCTTCTCGCAACTCTATCGGCACGACGAAGTGGAACTTAGTTCATAAGAAGGGCTTTTGGTGTTCATTGTTCATTCATCTACCTTCTAGACCTATCCCTTGTTTCTCGACCCTATTCAATGGTAATCCTATCTCGCGGCTTAGTTTCTATGACTCTTTGCACCGAGACAACTAGATTGGTTATAATAGCCATAAGGTCTTGTGTTTGCTCATTAGTAGCACATGGTGTTTGATGAGTCATACGACCGTGTCCTTAAGCATCACTCTCAGCATTGTTAATTTCTCTTTAAACGTTAGGATTCTACATTCTCAAAATGAACAAGCTTTAGAACTCACTCTTCACATAGGAAATTACCATATAAGGAAAATACCAATCCAACAATGAACTATGGACTTACTCTATTCTTCCAGATGAAAATAAAGTATAACAAACAACAAACCAAAAGGAACTATTGCAACACAACTCTCAGTTACAACCTCAAGCTCTGATACTAGGAAGTTATATGATGTGCCTAAGAGCTCAGCTATCATTAAGGCTTATTACAGGAGGTGAGGAACCAATGAGTCCTTCGAAATATTGAAGGAAATAGAGTGAGTAGGTTGACAAATGGAATATAGTAGTTGATATAAAGCTGCTCAAAGGATGTGACCTACTATGGAGCATAACACAACTTGACACTTCACCTGATATGATACACAAGTTAATATTAAGGTCCACCCATCACTAATCCTGAGCTAATCGACAAGATTAGATAAGAGTATACAGAAATGGACTTGGAGAGGGTCGTCTCATAAGAACAAGTATATTCAATTGTCAGGATCAATGTAATAATTAATTCTGACTACAAAGAGAAGGGACTATTGATAGTAAGTCCCTAGGACAACATTACAATTAAGAAAAATTATAAAAATGCATACATAAAAAGGGTTCTTAGTGCATACGAAAAAAGGGTAAATATGACAAATAATAAAAAGAGAAAAATAGTACAATGTTAGATTAGTTGGATAGGTAGCAGTGCAACATTGGTTCCATACAAAAGATTTTCTAGTTACAGCAGCTAAGTGGAAACAAGATGTTGCGATGACAAAGAGGCTGAGAGGAGAAAGGGATGTTGTGAGAATTGGAAGGAGGTCAAGAGAGAAGTACTTAGCCAATAAGAGACTATCTCTCGTTACTTGGCAAGAAATTCTTAACGGCTACAGGTCTAATAACACCCCGAAGCTCTTAGGGAATTCAGCCATCCGCTTTCTGTGTATAGTTTCTCGTCATTGGCAGGTTAACGAAAGATAATTCTTCAGGTGAGGGACTGAAGGCCTCTAAGGTGTGCGTAAATAAGTAAGCCAATGGTTGGTAACCCATCATCTCCTCTCATTAATTTTTTTTTTATGCTAAATTGATCAAACGAGGTTTTGGAAGTGGTTTATTGAATTATAGTTAGGTTTGGGGTTTTTCTTCCAATTTTTCCTTACTAAGTGTCCTTTATGTCTTGCTTTTTCGCTTTTTATTTGGCTTAATTTTTCTTATTCAATTCCAACTTGTCATGCCTCATTTATGGAATTCTCTTCAATTTTCCATATTTTTCTTTAATTATTTATGAATTTTATTTAATTATTTAGTATTATTTTAGCATATTTCGAGTATTTTAAGTAATTTTGTGTATTTTTAACTACATAAAATACATATATGGTGTAAATAAATAATTCTAAATATTATTTAAGTTATTTTATAATTTTTAGTGTATATATAATTTATCTCTATTGATTTGTCAGTTATCAGAACTCGTTTTACATATTTTCGATAAATAATAGGAAATTTGCATATAATTCAATATTATAACAATTAATTATTTTATTATTTATTTTCCTAAATCTAAACTCACGGGATCACTTTTGACTAATATTTCTAATTTTATTGTAAAATTTGGATTTGATCAAACAATTTACTCGATTGCCCTAAATTTTATAATTCGATTCTCGAACACCAGATTGTGGGGCTTATAGTTTGCTCGGCTTACAGT
The DNA here is from genome assembly GCA_024138015.1 of Lumnitzera littorea. Lineage (NCBI taxonomy): Eukaryota > Viridiplantae > Streptophyta > Magnoliopsida > Myrtales > Combretaceae > Lumnitzera > Lumnitzera littorea. Next base: position 30,049,539 of record JAMXBB010000002.1, read on the forward strand.
TTGCTCAATAATTGCAAGGTTGATGTCTTAGGTCCCTTAAGCTCCCTTGTCTATCGCTTATGTATTCGAAACTCCATGATTGTCTGTTCTTCTTCCTTGCCATTTTCTCCCCAATTATCTCATTGAGTGTTATCTCTACATCAATACTCCGACGCCGAATGTAACATGATATTCACGTGTAATTGCTCTAATTAGAACCCCTCATCTATAGTATGCAAAGAATGTAGATTGCTTACATGTTAAAAAGGAGGAAAGTAATCAATTTCAAAAATCTCATATGTTTATATAATTATAAAAGTTTCCAAAATGATTAGTGCAATTTACCTTTCATAAAATAATTTGAGTTTGAACTCTTAGGCACTCATTTGCTAGGTGTTAAAAAACTAGTTGTTTATTAATATTTTGATTAGATAGAAAAAAAAATGTAACAATATCATTTCATCTCCTAAAACCACCAAACTTCAGTTAGACCACCCTTTACCTACTTAGAATTAAGTCGATCGACACACCACTACTAAGGCCACCTACTACCATAAACCAAAATCGAAATAAGATGAAGGAATACTTAATAAAAAATAGCAAACTAACCGTGAAAATTCACCATCTTCAAAAGTAAAATCTTAAAGCATAATTGGTTAGCACATATCGAAAGCCTATCTCTATTGCTGACACCATCAATTGGTCACCACCACCTGTGTAAAAGAAATTTCCCAAAGTTAATTTAATTTCTTAAATATATCAAACATCTTTTCTTTATCAACTTTTAGTATAAGGGATATTTTTAACCCTATTTTATTATTATAAGGTTAATTTTATATTTCAATTATTGATTTTTTTTTCATTAAATAGCAATCGTTAGCATGCCCCGAACAGGAGAAGTCTTAATTGTTTCATCGTGTAAACTAACTTAAGATAAAAGTTGACCTCACAGCTGCTATCGTAGATATAGTCCGCATAAAGTGTACACAACTCAACTGACTTGAAGCTTCCATTTTAACATGTATGATTGATCAAACTTGTAGTATAGTTTTATAAAATACTTGTTCTGTGTAATCTATTGTCCGATTTCACAACAGTATTTACATAAATATTTTACATTTAGAGTTATAATTTATAATAAGAGTTTACCAAAAACTACAAATTTAAAGCTTATTTACAATAAGATAGGAAATTAGTAGGCATCTTAAGGAATTTTCAATTGGTTTTCTCAAAACTCAAAAGAAAAGCTAAAAGCTCAAATTTAATGCATTATTCCTTTCCTTACTTTTTTAGCCAATAGCACACTAACTTAAGGGTGATGGTATTTGAATACCTCAACCTTCACTTGTCACTTGCAAAATAGCCTATGGGGATGTGAACACAACTAGCTCAGTAAGTAAGATAGAGTTAGAAGAGTATCATACAGTCATAAACAAGGTTTTTAATTATGATCAAATGCAGTGCAATTAATCACTTGAAACATCATAAAATGTTATCCGGATTATTATGAGGTCAAAAAAATTGTGTCCTCTATAACTCGAATTGAGGAGTTTTATTGTAACTCAAATTAGACCAAATTCGGGTTTATACAATGGAGAACACCCTTCTCTCGTAATCACTTTTAAACTATGGCCCCTACCCTTACCATGACTTTTTCGCATGTCACTTAGTTCGACTAAGGATGGGGAAATGACCGTTTCAGCTATCCTCATCGAAGGAAGTCGGTATTTGTCTTAACACTTCTAATCGTTTCCTTAACAATTGCTATACATGTCTAGTTTTATTAGTAGTCGAATTACTATTAGTTTCATTTAGGGGTGAATAGATAGGTTCACACAATACAAAAATGATGCAATTACATAGAACAATACGGTAAGGAGTTTAATTCTCGTCACAATTAGAATATCAACTACACACATAGCATGTATACAGGCAGCTAGTTTACAACCACAATCAAAAGGACTCTTAAGCTTCCAAATACTTTAATACAGTATCTCAACAAGCAGTAAAGTCACGATCCCCACTTACCTATTCAGACACTCATTGCAAAAGATTTGTGTTCTCAGCATTTTGTTTATTGGGAGATCCTATATATATATATATACAAAACCTAAATTTAGTTTTTTTAAGATTTACGAAAACGTTAGGGTTTTATCTAAAGGTATTTCACTAAACAGCTATAAATATAAATATATATATTTATATATCTAAAGTATATTATCCTTTTTCTTTATATAATAGAATATAGTTTTATTATACAAGTTAGGTTAAGTTATTAGCTATTAATAATATACACAGTTATACTATTACGTATAATATATTATTTCGATCGTATCGAAATGTACTTTTAATAAGTTAAATTAGGTTTTAATTATGATAAGGTTATTATAATACGTAAATTCTTGTAATATTATAGAAATATAGGTTATATTACCGAAGATTGTCCAATTTCAACAAAAGTAATGTTATTGGGTTTGTATATACCGAATGATATGTATTATAAGTTCTTTTTCAAAAGATGACTTCTAAAGGGTAATTCAAGTTTCTAATATATTTATTTGTGCCTATAACGAATATTATCATATTATACTTATTTTATGTAATTAAACTATATTTTATATAATTTGCTAATATAACTTAATAATATGAGTATTATCTAACCCTAATATGTATATAATATACCATAATTGTAGAACTATCATTAAATATAGTAAAATTTCATTTTTATCAAATCTAACCAGCATATATATATGTAGCTTTTATTTTATTATTTATCATATTTTAGCCTATTATTTTTAAAAATGAGCTTTGGTTTGTAATTTAAGCATTTTACTACATAAATTCGTAATAAATAGCTTAGGTCACCAAATAATTTCTTGAAAATTTCTATAGACTCCTAAAAATATAGAAAATTTAGTCATCACTTGATTTCATACTTATTGGTTTATTGCTTATATACTTGAAATTACAATTCTATCCCTAAATTGCATTTATTTAACCTAATATTATCCTTATAATGCTAAATAATTTTCAATATATCCCAATATCATTATAAGTTGCTGGAAGTTAGTATTTGTCATTTTCATCAATTAATTTTAAAAAAATCTATTTATTTTACATTTTTCACCCTAATTCTAACTATTTTTATGATAAAAAATACAATAAACATTAGAAATACATGAATAAAAAATTTGGCTACTTAGCAATTAACTATATATCATATGCATTTCATAAAAAAAATTCGAGCTTGAAATTATATTATTTAATATATTTTTTTAAAAGTAAAAATTTAGATGAATAGTAACTTTCTCAAGTAAATATATAAAATATTCTAAATTTTACAAAAATAAAAATATCACACGAAAGCATATATAAATTATTGTAAATTTAAATTTTTTCATAATTTTTTAGGTTAATTTAATATTTTTAGAAAATTGGGCAAAAACGAAGTAAAAGTTTGACTAACCTATTCGTCAATGCTTTAGTGGCCAGTGGTGGAGGGATGGTTGTCAGAGAGGCTAAGCGTAGGGTTTACTAGTGGTGGCCAACGGGATTTGTCGTTAGGTAATCGTTTAGGTTGGATATGGTTGTTGCTCATTGGGTTCCCTTATTTTCCTTTTTATTTTTCTAAATTTTTCTTTTACTATTCTAAACTTTAAGTTGCTAAACTTGGCATATCCGAGGTCAATTAGTATTTATAGGGTTTAAGGGCGGCTATGAAGAAAATTTCTTATTTACTTATTTATTTATGGTAGGGGGTGTCTTATTTTAAACAAAATCACTTTTGACTCACCTTGTCTAAGCCTACTTGATTACCATAGTTGAAGTGTAGAGGATTCTTAAATGTTTCTAGCAATTTTCCCGCTTCATTCAGCTGTTTGGATGGCTTTTAGTTAGTTATTTTGGATTTAATTATTGATATTATATCTATATTATGTTAACATTTTGTATATTTGTGTATACATTCTATATATATATTATGTGTAACGCATATTTGTACTCATATAATTATGTTTTTAGCATATATTTTATTTTTAAAATAGGTTCTCTACTTATTTTTATGAATTTAATACATATTATATATGATTATGTAATTTCGAGTTAATTTAAGAGTGTAATTATTATATATACTAGGTTCATAAAAATATGTATATACTCATATAGTATATTATACTATTTTATTTCATTTTATAGCTTAATGAACTTATTTTTAAGTATTTGTTGTATTCTGAGCTTGGTTTTAGGGTTTTGCTTATTTTTATTCTACATTGATTTTAGATAATTATTTTTGAAATCTAACTTCACTAGGTCACTTAACTAACTTTTTTATTTTAATTATAAAGTTTGGATTTAATCAAATAAATTTCCTCGAAGGCTCTAAATTTAGGTTTGGTTACCTTAAATACGATTTTAAGGGCGCACAATTGTCTTAAGAAAATTTGGATAAAATTAAATACTATACATCTATTATAGATCAAACTAAGGAAGCCATAATAGGAGCTATGCGGGATGAGAGAGAAAATTAAATTTATGGCTTTTCAAAGAAGTTAGGCAAATTGGATATTTTCTATATGGATTTATATGGACTGTTTTTGGTCTTGCTTTCTATATAAAAATGGGTCTTAAGTGAGTAGAAGTAAGCATATGTTCTCGACTAGTTGTTGCTTGTCTAACTAAGGAGATTAATTGCATGATGGATGTTGTACTTGTATTAAAGGCATAATGAAAAGCTATATTCTTTTATTTAAATTTTAAAGGAGTTAAATATATACACTTATGATGAAGATTTAAACATGGTTAATGTTAAGATGGCTTAGTGAAGAGAGATAATTATAACATTATAAAAATTCAAAATTTGGAAGATTTTATTAAAAAAAAAAGAAAATCTAAATTTGGCACAATAATCGACATAGAGAAAGAGAATCGTAACCTGTACATGATCGATTTATAATTATTGTTTAATGATTTATGCATAATATTACAAATAAAAGTAATTGTAAAAACCCATAAGACACCAAATTAGCTTTTTGGACTTTAATTGATAGATAAAAAATTTGAAATGGCTTACATGCTTTCAGGTACATCGTGGTGGGTAGGGTATGAGACCCTATTTGCACTTCATTCTATAAGGTATATGTTCTAAAATTTTGGAATTGAAATTTACTTTATAATACCTGAAAACTCCTTAAAATTTGTATTGTGTAAAAATATAGGATACAAGGTACTTTATGAAAAACTATAAATTTTACTTTTCTTTTTATAAATTTCATGCTTATGAGATATTAAAAAAGTAATTTATATGCGCTATTACAAATTTCTTATATGTAAAACTTATGGAACCTATAGTAAAATTTTTGAAATAAAAAAAAAGTGATATTCCCCAAAACATTCATTATTTCAACTTTATGTGGCAAATAAGAAAGAATAATGGAAACATAAAGTTGGAATGGAGAATGAGAAAGAATAAAGGAATGAATGGAAAACATAAAACGAGAAAAATAACATTGAATTTAAATATTTAGGATTATTAACTTATTAGTTTGGTTTTCTTTCTTTTTACTAAAAAAAGGATATTATCATTTATTATTTATTAATATTATTTAATATTATATATAGAGTGAATACATGATAACATAGAATCTATACTTTTTATATTTTATCATAAGTTTCGAGGTAGATACAATATAGGAAAACCTTACATCTGTATCTCACCTTATATACATAGATTTAAAAAAATGTATAACTAAAACCTAAATAAGGAGTACCTATATAATAAGTTTAATCCCTTACGTTTACTTGCAATGTAATGGCGAGAGAACTGAATGAAGTACGGTGGGTTTACTGCCCGGAGAAGGAAATGCGGTGGCTGACCAGCTAGTTGACATGATCAAGAAGCCGATGCTCATGACTTGTTGCTTTTATTACCTCCTAATACGTTATATATACGTTGTATAGAGATTTAAATGCTGTAATTAATGTTAGGGAGTCTCGAGCAAAATGCTAATCCATAGAGAAAATTATTGAACCCCGTTGATGATTAGAAAATTGCAAAAATAAAGTCCCGAAAAGAGAATAAACGGAATATGACAAATTCGCCACTGGACAAAGTCATGCCACTTCCTCAGCTCCTTCCCTTCTTCTCTCTATTCGCTGTCTTAAACAAAATTCCACGCAAAAACACACATACACGCCAGGTTCCATAATCCTTATTGTTAATCTTAAAATAATCAAATAGTCCAAAGTTATTCAGTTTTCTTCTTCATCAAGTACACCTCCAAAACCCTAATTTTTAATAATCCACATCGAATAATGGAAGCTTCATTTCATAGGGTTTCTAGGGTTAATAATTAGTAAATCCCATCTTTGATACTTCTATGGAAATGCCGGCTAGAAGATCCAATTACACTCTTCTTAGTCAATACTCCGATGACCACCACATAACAGCCGCGAATCCAGTCTCTTACTACGACTCTTCTCTTCCCTCTTCAGCTGCTGCTGCGGCCTCTGCCACTGATAATTCAATCTCTGATCAGAGGGTAAATCAACCAGGAAATCGTTTAGGAAACCTGTATCCGTCGATCGGATTGCAGAGAGAGTCCAGCGGGAGTAGTTTTGGTGAGAGTTCGCTCTCCGGTGAGTATTATGCGCCGAACTTGTCGACCGCTGCGGGGAATGAGATCGATGCATACGGGTAATTTGATGAATTGAGGTCTTATTTTAAAACGTTTACTGTTGTATGAGCAAGATTGGTGCTTGGTTTCGGTGAAATGGTAGTGTTGCTGTTGTTTGCGACATCATAGTTCAATATTCTACCTGATATTGTACTTGGATTGAAAGTTAATTTATTAGGGTGAAATAGTCAGTTAAGAGTCTGTAGAGACGGATTTATTACATATTTTCTTTTGATTGTATGGATTAGTTAGTGAAAAGACGGTTTTTGTGTATCTGCAGCTATGGGAGGGAGGATGTGTATAGGATAGGAGACTTGAGGTTGAGAGGGGTGGACACAACAGGGGGATCATCGTCTGGGAAGAGTTGGGCACAGCAAACCGAGGAGAGTTATCAGCTACAATTAGCTTTAGCTTTGCGGCTTTCATCTGAAGCTACATGTGCAGATGATCCTAATTTTTTGGACCCTATACCAGATGAGTCTGCTTCACGGTCTTCGTCCTTGGGCTCAGCAGAATCCATATCACATCGGTTTTGGGTAGGTTTTAGATATTGGATGTATTCTTGTGGTTTAAATGCTTTTTGTTTTCACAAATTGAAAATCTGAAACTTGTTGCTGTTCGTTGTGTGTATGTAATATTGTCTTTTGGCTAATTTCTCAGTACGTGGGATTTTGATGGTGTTTGCTGCAATAGATACATCAGTGATTAGCCTGTGTTTCTCCTCTGAGCTTAGAACAGATTGAACTTGCAAAATAAATCTCAAAAATGTGGCTCTATATATGTAGTTATTGCAGTTGTCACTTGTCGGCAGTGACATTTATTGCTCTTGGTAGTCTTTGGATGTCTCTCACTGCTTTGTTTCCATGATATTGTGAAAGACATTCATCAAAATGAATTGAGAACTGCAGTGCATGGCTGGAAGTAAATGCAATTTGATACGAACATTGAATACTGGATGTTCAATTAAACATCGCTCTTTGCATGAAAGGATGTCAATTATGAGAGGTTCGTTTTTCCACATTAGGTGAAGCAGCAGAGGGCACATCTCCATTCTGGTCCACTTATGCTAGTTGAGCATCTATAGTCTCTTTACATTGAGGTCAAGGTATGCATGAATGGGATGATGCTGAATCTTATATTCTGATGCCAGTGTCATTGATATTGGTATTTGAGAAGATGGACTTTCTTGCTGACATATTGTGAATTGAAATAGAATCACCGAGCTCATGGTGCTTTATTTGTTGTCACATGTATCTCTGGTTATATGTATATATAAACACAATCTCAATGAGCTGGCAAAGGTCTTAGGTTTCTTCACCACCTAAATAGTTATTTAAGACCTATAATCTCTTATGCCAAATTCATGAGGTATTGGTGTCATATCCTTCCAAGGCTACTTGGTACAACGGCTATCTTTTTTTTGTGGAGCTAACTATAAAATTACAAGGATAGGGGAAGTGGGAGTTGAACTTGTCTCATCCCTTGAAAAAATGGTGTTCATGACAATAGGACTACAATCTGTTGGTATTAAAACCATATATTAGAGATAGCCATTCTAACAATCGTGCCCCATATCATGCCATCACTTTTTGGGTGTTAAACATGTTCATGCCTCTCTCCATATTGCTTTGCTTTGGAACTTTGATTTTATTTTTAATTTCCTTTTTTTTTTGTTGTTCTCTTTGGGCTTTTTTTTTTTTCTTTTGTTTGGAGGGGGTTGGGTGGGTGGGGGTGTGTGAAGGGGTTCGCTATTTGCCAGCAATTATTGGAGGTTGACTGTTGAACAGAATTATTAGGGGACTTAGAGCAAGGTTGGGCTAGCTAGTTGACACAGTCTCGTGCCTGCAATCATGTTTGAAATAGGTTTTGCAACTCAATTTGAGGGTTTGTTATAGAAAATGTTAGAGATGCAGTTTGGGAAACCACAAAAAAAAAAAAAAAAAAAAAGTTTTTTTTGCTATTGTTATTGTGGCAAAGAGTTAATTTTAGGTGTTTTTCTAGGGAGGTTCCCCCAGCCGCTGCACTCAACACTTGTGAAAAGCCTAAAAAGAAATTCTATCATATTTTTTAAATTGTTTGCAGGATTTGTGAGTAAGTGCATAGAAAAGTTTCCTTGTTTGGCCTCTTAGCAGGTGTATTGTGGCACCATTTGACATTTTTTAGTGCTGGTATTAATAGGTAGCTTGGTAAGACTTAATGAATATCAAAGTTTTGTTATTGATAAAATTGAAAAATCTTATATATTCAAATGATTTGGTCGTATATCAGGGCTAAGCAGATTTAGAAGTTCTTGCTGTCTGGATATGTATTAATAAGTAATTTCATAAGAGAAATAAACAATTCACAGGTATTATTTCTTAAATAGTGCCTAGTGTTATGAGATTGGAGGGTTCTTTTTTACAAGCTGTCAGCCATCTTTGTTACATACTCTGCTTATAACTAGATCCTTGTCATATCCATTGGTTTGGGATATTCAAGAGCATACTTGGTACCATGTGGCACTGATTGCCACTCTTAGACTTCAATGCAATCTATCTCAGCAACGTTATGAATGTGATCTTGTGTGATCATTGCTCAAAAGAAGACAGGCAAGGAAGAATGAAACATCATGTAAAGAACAAGCAAGTGATGTGGCTATAAAATATGATTGAATAGCAGAACTTGCAGTAACTTTGAGCTTCATGTTGTGAATTATAATGGACTTATATGCACAAACTTAGCAACATAATAGCGGGTGTACCCTTGACCTTGATCAGTCAAGTGTAAGTGTGAGCAGAATCTATAAGAGCACTCAAACTCCTTAGGGAGCTTCATTAACTTAAATTGGTTGTGGCAGTAAAAGGCAATAATTTGAAATACAAGAAAACAGAAAAATCTAATTGTTTGCAACATCACCATGGGACAGGCTACAAGTGCCCATGTGGATGCTGACTCTTGTATGGAAGGGCGGTTTTGACTGATAACAACATCAGAGATGTATTGGGCTGATGCTCGATGGGACATACTATGATTTCCCTACACTTGTCTGAAACGAACAAAGCCAAAGCACTGATGGGGTCACTTTGGTCTTCAATTTAAGTAATTAAAAAGGGATATAAGAATGTTCCTTGAGAACAAGTTATAAAGTGATTCTCGTAAGATCACTTTGGTCTTCAATCTAAGTAGCTAAAAAGTGATAAAGTATGCAACTTGAGAACAAGTAATAAAGTGATTGAGTTGTTTGAATTAATAATTCATTCCCTTTGTCTTACGTTGTTCCCTCTCATTTTCTTAACCAGAATGGAAGAATCAGGCTGGGTTCATTTTATTTCTATGTTTTTTAAGTGTTTCTCTAACCATTTAAGAGATTTTCTTTTAGCTTCCTGCTTTCTTTTCTTTGTCGCTACAATGCATTTTTGTTTGACATTGACACGTAGAGATTGATTTGTTTCGCTGACATGCTCATGCTTGAAGTTGGAAATGCCTGACTTCCATTGATTTAAATGGTAACAGGTAAATGGATGCCTATCATACTTTGATAAAGTCCCGGATGGGTTCTACCTCATATATGGAATGGATCCTTATGTGTGGACTATATGTACAGATCTTAATGCCAGTGGTCGAATTCCCTCTATTGAATCTTTAAAGTCCGTTGATCCTTGTTCTGACTCTCTAATTGAGGTTGTTTTAGTTGACCGACGAAGCGATCCAAGCCTGAAGGACCTCCAAAATAGGGCCCTGAGCATCTCTTCTAGCTGTATAACCACAAAAGAGGTGGCAGATCAACTTGCCAAGCTTGTATGCAATGTCATGGGGTAAGTTCTTCTATCTGTTTCATTACCTTGCTTTTACACCATGTCCACTTTTAGTGATTTATCTCATGTTTGCTGCTTTAAAAGAGGTTCGGCTTCTGCTGGTGAAGATGACTTATTTACCAATTGGAGGGAGTGCACTCGTGGTCTAAAAGGCTGCTTAGGGTCTGTCATTGTCCCAATAAGCAGCCTATTTGTTGGACTGTGCAGACACCGCGCTCTATTATTCAAGGTACTGTCTCTATTATACTCAAGGTGTTGTGTTACTCTTTTTTGTATTGATTTCCTACTAAGTTCTATGGGTAAGTACATTAAAAGTGCTTTATATTTGTCCCAAATTTTAAAATCTTCTATATTTAAAGTGATTCCTTCATGTCCTCTTCTTTTTATCAAATTTCAGTAAAGTCCTATATGTTTCAAACGAGTCATTTAAATCCTTTATGTTTAGTTTTTTGCATCGAGTTAGTCCATTAGTATCTCCTGATTATTATATATGGTAAATGGATGGATAGAAGTGTTGTTAATAATTTCTGACAGTATAACTGGTTAAAATGAAAATCAGAAATAGATTGTAATTTGGTCTGCAGGTTCTTGCTGACACAATTGATTTACCATGCCGTATTGCCAAGGGTTGCAAATATTGCACTAGAGATGATGCTTCATCTTGTCTAGTCAGATCCGGGCTTGACAGGTATTCATCATATCTTTGAATAAATTACCCTAGACATGACCGTTAGATATTGCACTTTGTATGACGATATGGAGTTCGTTTTTCTGTAGTACTAACAGAAATTGCATGTTTAATTAAGTGCAATTTCACTATTCGAAACTCAACTATAGTTTTCTCCAAAACGCATTTACAATATTCATTTCCGAACTCAAATGTGGCAGTAAATTTATTGCAATAATGCAGTTGCTTTATGAAGAGAGGAGACTTCTAATTACTCAAAAATTTTTTGAGAAAACTTCTAACATGAATATTTAGATTAGTTGGATGTGCATATTTCACAATCACCAAATAATGTGCTTGCAATCTTTAATGGACGGTGTGCATTTGTTTGTAGATTAGTGAAGAGAATTTTTCAAAAAGGTGTTTGATGAATTGATGAATTTTCTGTCAGGGAGTATCTTGTTGATTTGATCAGAAAGCCAGGTTACTTATCTGAGCCAAATTCCTTGCTGAATGGTCCATCATCCATCTCGATATCATCACCATTACGATTTCCACATCTCAAACCTAGTGAACCGACAATTAATTTCAGGTCTCTGGCCAAACAATACTTCGCAGATTCTCAAGCTCTGAACATTGTTTTTGATGATCCTTCAACAGGTAATTCCTTTATTGAATGCCATCATAGGAAATGTAAAATATATTACACGTGATTTGGGATTCTGGTAGTCCCACTAAGTAATCCAGTGTTGTTATATCTGAAAAATGGCCCCTCAAGACATATTTCTCTGTATTTAAGTTTTATTTGAAGAACCTTACCCCCTCTCTGAAGAACGTTCCTTAGGTTGCTCGCGCAGGTTGAGTTACTTTATATATTAATTTGCATACAAAGAATTGAGTGAGACATTTATCATCTGAGAACTAATGATACCATAGCTTGCCTGCAGCACCTAGTCATTGAAATCAATTTTTAGGTTGCATGCTATTTAATCATTCAAACACTCCCCACCAC